>CM068373.1:280417157-280869378 GCA_034769895.1 Magicicada septendecula
TGTACGATAATTTTATAAATACCAGACATATGGTACCAAATTTTGATTTTTTATATTTGTTCAATTATTATTCACTATTGTTAATTCAATATAGTTATTTATATTACATCTTGTAACTGGTATCATGTTACCTCAAAGAACCTAACGAAATATGGTAATTCTCTGAATCAAAGTAACCTAACCTATGTAGTTAAATTATTGTACTAACAACAGGTCTACCAGCCTTGAGGAATTAAACAGAGTCTTGTTGAATTTTATTGTAATCAGTAATCAAAGGGTTGTTAATTATTGTTTTAATTGTAAAAGATTTTATCTCTTATCAAATTGTTAATAAATCTCCAATTTTATTACCACAAAAGGAGTATCATTTCTAATAAAAGTAAATTCATTTATTTTTAATCAGTTCTGACACAGGTGGCGGAAGATTTTAAAAAGTCTTAGGATAATCCAGAATATTCATAAAAAATTGCTTCATTTACTATTGTGTTTGATGATATATTAACCATTCAGTCTGAATATTTTATTGTTGTATTTGAAGTACCTGTATTTCAGAAGGAACATCACAGAACTGAATTGAAGCATTCAAGTGTGGTAAGTAAGTGAGATACACAACAAAGTGCGCGGATCATATTAATATAAAAAGGAGTGAACTATTACTGCGCACCCACAAAAAACAATACGTTAACACCAATAATCAACGATTACGATTACATATTTAGATAAACAACATTATAGTAGACACCGGTGCGTGTCTACAACCACACGAACACACACCAAATCACTTACATCTATATATCTTGTATCTATAATTTTACATTATAGATTGGCGCTCCATCGCGGGGCTGAAGTGACTGAAGAGAACACACACCATATAGATACTACATCACATACCTACTTGTGAATCTATAATTATACATTATAGCGCAGACTCAAGATCACGTGACCAGAAAACTCTGTGTGCTCAACTTTAGCAAACTAACGCCAGTTCCATCGCAACTCATGGCCGCGCGGCCAGTCTACAAAAAACTAGTGCGAATAAGATTACGTCGGCCGATTTTATCATATTGTATAATGTGGAACCAATAAAACAGTAAGAACCTTTAAACACAAACAGTAAACGTAATAAACGAGTACCGGAGTGCGTGAGACCAAAGCAAGTATTCAACACCAGTTCGTGCAACCAACCCTATGAGTACACAGCGTATGGGTAACTAGAAACATTTAGTATGCATATTAAAACCAATGCCAACTAACCGGTGATTGTTCGTTATAAAAGGAAAATATAAAACACCAATACTTTGTACGATATAGTTCTCTAAGGGGCGGAGTTTATTTAAAGATCAATGTAACAGAATGAGTGTGTGTGTAATAATATAGAGGTTATACACTGGTTCATTTTCAATGTTTTATTTATTTAGCAATATCACTTATAATAGTAGTCAAAACAAAACTCAATAGAGATAAGAAATAATTTCAACCAGTTGTACTATCGTTGAAAGGTTGTAATAACGTAAAAGAAAGACGTGAATTTTTGACAAATAAAAATAAGTATGTGATTTAGACAGTATCAAATGTGTTAACGTAATTATTGCACATATCAAATCCAAATAATCCTTTCTGTAGCTGGTTTCGTCTGAACGACTCTGGACCCGAACCCGAAGGTAAGAGTAAGAGTAAGATTTTAGTATTTGAACTAATTAATACAGTTTCAGTGGCGCCCGAACAGGGACTCGAGTGTAGGTTTTACAACCTATATCCGCCAGACCTAACCAAGCTGCAGAACAGGTTATTTGGAAGTGAGGGCGATTATTGTGTAGTTTGCTAAGCATACATTTATAAGTATACATTTACTCAAAATGGAGAGTAACAGTGATAAAGTCAACAATATTGATTTGACTAGTACAAGTACAGACAATCAAGTAAATACAATAATAACCGAAACGGTAATAAATGAAATAAGCCTAACAGAATCAGTGACAATGGAAGGCGCTAAGATTCATTCAACGCCTATCCAAAACAAGCAAAATGACAATAATGATATAGTTAATATGATACAACTAATGTTAGAAAAACAAAATATAATGTTAAGCAATAAATTTGATGAACGAAGTAATAAACTTGAAACCAATTTTAATGAATTTAAGGGCGAAATTAACAGTAAATTAAATGCCTTAAATAATCGCTTAGACAATAATGAGAACAAATTTGAGACTAAATTCAATGTAATGAGTATCGATATAAACAAACGTTTTGACACTAATGATGCTAAGTTTGACGTATTAACTAATTCATTGTGTAGTATTGATGAACGAATTAATGAAATACGTAGTGAAACAAAAAGAGAAACAGATGAGTTAATAGAGTGTGTGTGTGTGTGTGTGTGTGGTAGACAGTAAAACAAATATGTTAGAATTCAATCAAAAAGAACTTGGACAACAAATAATTACAGTAAATGATAAATTAGAAAATTTTGTAGGTAAAGTAGGTGATAAATTTGAGGGTATTGAGAGTGAGATGCAGGGCATAACTAACACTATACGCGTTATAGATAACCGTAGTAGTGAATTAGAA
This sequence comes from Magicicada septendecula, assembly GCA_034769895.1. Classification (NCBI taxonomy): domain Eukaryota; kingdom Metazoa; phylum Arthropoda; class Insecta; order Hemiptera; family Cicadidae; genus Magicicada; species Magicicada septendecula. Next base: position 280,419,729 of record CM068373.1, read on the forward strand.
TCACAAGTAGTGGTAGTTAAAAATGTTAGAAATGAGATAGAAAATATTTGTAAAACAGATATTCAATTAATCCAAGAAACAGTAAATGTTATTGAGAGTGTGAATCACAGTAAATTCGAGTCTATTGAACAGAGTATTATTAATGTAAAAGATGAGTTGAATATGGCAATTGGCCAGAAAATAAATAATGTTACGGAAAGGGTAATTATGACCCGTGACCTAAGTAGCGAAATAGAGTTAGAGTTATTTACTGGTGATAGTAGGGGGGTACACCCCATGCAATTTCTAAATAAAGTAAAAGAGTATAATCAGTTTTGTAATAGTAGTTGGGAAGTTAAGCTCATAAAAATTGTGAAATGCTTTAAGGGTAATTCTGAGATATGGGTGGAGATACATAGGAATGAATGGGAGAGGTATGAAAATTTTGAAATAGCCTTTTGTAATAAATACTGGTCGGAAGAGGAGCAGGAGATCTTGCGAAGTCAAATAATGGGAACAGGGAACTTTGGGAGAAACAACCGTAATATTACAGTCTATACGATGAGACTGTTTAATGAAGCGAAATACTTAGAACCACCGTTGTCATTCCAGTTGTTTGTACGCCACATAAGCAAACATTTACCGAGGGAGGTACAGATCACGCTAATGACGAATGAGGTAAGTGACATAAATGAGTTAGAAAAAATATTGGATGTTTTTCAGAATATTAAGGACCAGGAAGACAGCAGACGTACACCACAACCTAATGTGCACAATGGAGGAAATTATGCACCAAGAGGAGGACAAAACGGGGGAACTACACATGATGGTCGGGAGCCAAACAGACGATATCCAATGTGGAAATGTGATGGGTGTATGGTGGAAAATTATGCTGACCGTAATTTTTGTTATAGATGTAGGAAGGCGAGGCCTGGTCATCAGCCAAGGATGCAGCCGAGATTCAACAACAATACACAGCAGAGAAACGGTGAAGGACGAGCCGAGAATACAAGAAATGAAGGGGGAAATCAGCACACGGGAAGAGTGTATACACCTAGAAATGCGGTTGAGAGGACGGGAAACTAATAAGGACAATGGATGAGGAGGCCCGACCATTGTCGATGGATAACTGCGGGGTCCATGGAAGTAAATACAAGAATCACACAATTCACACAGACATGGCTACTGAATTGATGGAAGAAGAGGAGGCGGTAACGATGAGACCAGAAGCTTGGTTGACGGAGGTAAAATTGGAAATAGAAGGTAAGCCAGCCTTGACACTTATAGATACATGTAGTGAAGTATCCGTAATAGCTGAACATGTACTGAATAAATTAAGAGAAACTAACAAAAATATTCCATCTTTGCCAGTTGCGGGGGTAACCATTGTAGGGATTACGGGTGTTAGAAGTAAACGGGTCACAACACAAGTCCAGTTGAATATGTTAATAAATGGGGAAAGTTATGAGAATACATTCTTAGTTGTAAGGGGTTTAAATTTAGAAGTAATACTGGGTAATGATTTTCTGATCAGGAATAATGCGGTAATCAATTTTAGAAAGAGAATTTTAGAATTGAACAATGAAGGTAAACAAATAACAGTTAATTTTGAACGGGTATTAGATACAGTAAAGATTTCGGGTATAAGGGTTATACCAAATAAGGCCATAGATAGGGATATGGAATTTAGTATGCATATGTGTAAAGAGAGAGAGAGTGAGGAGAGAATATGGGCGGATAGAGCGGTTAAATTTTGTGGTGAGGATGGCGAAATGGGGAGTTCTCAACGTAAAGCGTTGTGGCGGGTAGTTGCGGATTATAGGGGAGTGTTTGCCGGGGAACCAGGAAGGGCAAAAGGTTATGAGTGTGAACTAAAGGCAAGGGAGCATGCGCCATATGTACAACGTAGTTATCCGGTACCATATTCAAAAAGGGGGGCAGTGCAGTTAGAATTGGATAGAATGTTAGAGGGCGGTATCAACCTATTCTAATCCTCTAGTGGTAGTCATAAAGAAAGACGGGAGAGTTAGATTGTGCCTTGATGCGAGAAAAATAAACCAAATTATTATTCCTGATAGAGAGTCCCCTGAGGCGACTGAGGAAATTTTTCAGAAGTTTAGTGGGGTGAAATATATGACGTCGCTAGACCTGACGGCAGGTTACTGGCAGGTACCGTTAGCATAAAATAGTCGCAAGTATACTGCATTTTTATTTAACGGAAAAAATTATCAGTTTACTCGCTTGCCGTTTGGATTGAACACTAGTGTAGCTAGTTTTATTAAGTGTCTTGATGAAATTTTGCAGCCTAATAATTTAGATTTTTTGACTATATATGTAGATGATATTCTGATAGCTTCCAGAACATTTGAGGAGCATGTAGAACATTTAGAGTATGTGTTGGAGAAATTATACCAGGGAGGTTTAACTGTGAATTGGGATAAATCAAAATTTTTACAGACTGAAATACATTTTTTAGGCTTCATAACACCTAGAGGAATACGGGCTAATCCGGACAAAGTAGAATCTATCCTGACGTTCCCAGAGCCAAAGAACATAAAGCAATTACAAAGTTTTCTTGGTCTGTGTAATTTTTACAGGAAGTTCCAGCGAAACTATGCTCAGACGACGGCAAGACTTAGCGCCGTGCTGCAGAAGAACAAACAATGGAAATGGGGGGAAACTGAAAGAGAAGCGTTTTGCGAAATTAAGAATAAGTTCGCCGATATGATTTTAATGAACCACCCAAATTTCAATAATAAATTTTATTTACAGACAGACGCCAGCAATATAGCACTCGGAGCCGAACTGTATCAAGAGGACGAGGCGAGAGAACACCATACAATTGCTTTCGCCAGCCGGACGTTGTTAGCATCAGAACGCAACTATACAACCACAGAGAAGGAGCTCCTCAGTATAGTATTTGCAGTAAAGAAGTTTCGAACATATCTACTGGGAAATGCCACTATCATCCGGACTGACCACAAGGCACTATCTTTTTTAAACACCTGTAAGTTGACACACAGCAGGATAACCAGGTGGGTGCTAGCTTTACAAGAGTACAATTTTAGTTGGGAGTACATAAAAGGGGTAGAAAACAAAATACCTGACACTTTATCTAGGGTAGATACAGAGGGAATGAGAACAGGGAGGGATTTAAAAGAAATAGAAATTTTCAGACTTGTAGGGAATATAGATTGTTTGGGGAAGAATTGAGAGATATTAATAGCATGCAAAGGACAGATCCTAAATTGAACAAAATAATAACTACCTTAGAGTCTGATTCAGATGAGTTAGGGTATAACCGTTATTTTCAAATTTATCAAGGGAGTTTGTTTAAGAAAGTAGAGGGGGAAGAGCGTGATTGGAGGTTAGTCATACCGGAAGGGTTGGTAGATAAGATAATATGGGACTGTCATTTTCGGTATGGGCATTTCGGTGCTAGGAAGTGTGTAAATGTATTAAAAGAATCATGTTTATTTAAGAATCTGGAACAGAGGGTTAGAACTTTACTCCGGGGGTGTGATTTATGCCAAAAGTCAAAAGTAGTTAATTGCCGTTTAGAGGGAGAGATGAGGTGTGTTAAAGTTGAAAAGCCTTTTGATTTAGTTGCGGTAGATTTGTTTGGCCCTCTACCAAAGGGAAGGGGAGGCATAATGTATATTTTTGTGGTACTAGACACGTTCACGAAATTTGTAAGATTATACAGTGTAAAGAGGGCCACTAGTAAAGTACTAAGTGAGAAAATAACGAAGGATTATATGATTAAAACCGGAAAACCCAAAATAATATTATCTGACCATGGACCCCAATTTATTAGCGGGATATGGCGACAAACTTTGGGTTGGGAAGGTATCATACCAAAACACACGGCGGTATATCATCCTCAGTCGAACCAAGCCGAAAGAGTTATGCGAGAATTAGGGAGAATTTTCCGGGCATACTGCCATGCTAAACACAGTGAATGGCCAGCCTATGTGGGAAAAATTGAAGAATGGTTAAACTGTACAACTCATGAATCAACGGGGTTTACACCATACAAGCTAGTCAAGGGAAAACGTCCACCTAGGATCCTGGAACAGCTGTTCAACTTTCCACCGGAGAGCAACCCACGAGATCTGGAAGTAAAACTTAAACTCGCAAACGAAAACTTATTAACTAAGGGAGAAAGAAGAAAACGGCTTCATGATGCCAAAGGTAAGTGGATTAAGTATGAGATAGGTCAGCTGGTATTAGTGAGAAGACATGATTTATCAAGTGCACAAGATAAAGAGATTAAAAAATTCTTTTTGTTGTATGAAGGACCGTATGAAGTAGTTGAAATCAAAATGGATAATGCCTACGTTCTACGAAACCACATGACTGGGGAAATAGTGGGTACCCATAATGCCACCAATTTAAAAAAGTATTGGTCAAAATGAATAAATAATAAATAAAATAATACATTAAATCTTGTAATTGAATATAAACTAAATAACTATTAAAATTAGGAATTTAATATAAAACAGTAAGTGGTAGCGGGTAGATGTTCCCCACTTGTCCCAGTGGGGTTCGTCTACTTCAGGGACGCGCCCCTGCCCACGTGAGCGTTGGTTTTCTCCATTTACCCTTATTTTCGGAGGAAGCTTCGTCCTTACCTTTAGTCCTAGCTCTCGACCTTTTAATGATCCTTACCCTTTTTACCTCCCCTTTTTTCCTTAACCCTCCTCTTAGAGAAAATATAACAATAGTCACACAAATTGGCACACTTTTTTGGACCTTTGATTGCCTTAATTCTAAACAATACATTAGGGTAATCCTCAAAATTAAAAACTGGCGTTATTTATGGATTGTAAACTCATCCCTTAATTAGGTAGGTAGTAAAGACGTTTTGTGGCTGAGTAGACAAACGAGATAACAAATTTTCTGTATAAGCTAATAGGATTATTGTTTATTGTGATTGTGGAGAAATTTAAAGAGAGATTTGAAACAAATGACGTAATGTTTGTAAAATTTATTACAATATTAAGGAAAGAATTAAACATTAACCACGTAGAATCATTTTGATAAACGTAATTAAAGTAATTGAAATTGTTTGGAATGTATGAAGAGACTAAATTAAATTGGAGTTGTCATTGGAGTAACTTAATAATATGAAGGTTAGTGATGTGTAACTTCATTTTTATTCAAATTGAACTGTAATTTTATATATTTTATACATTAACTGCATATAACTGTAATTAAAGCTAAACTGTTTTGAGTGGAGGTTAGTAAAGAATTTTTAAGTTAATCAAATAATTTAAAAGGGTCAATTCTAGTAATGAAGCAAAATTAACTCTGATCTGAATTGGTAGAAATTGATAAATATGTTAACTAAAAGATTTAGAAAAAACCATATAACTGAAGGAAGTATATATGTCAGTATATGATGTAACCATGAATGTTGAAACTGAGAGTGTTTATAACACCAGTCTGGTAGACAACTGCTAATGTAAACAGGTGTGTTGCATGTTGTGACTAATGTCTACAGTCATGCTTGGTGACAATAACAAAAATGTTGTAGCTTGATGAATCAGTATCTTGAGTAAAATCCTACTGTGACATAAAAGATTTGAAGTTAAATTTTTACAGACAAAATAATAATGAGGTAATTCCTGTAACTTAGAGTTTGAGAAATTAAGTAAAATTAAATTAATTTGGTAATTAAATTAATTGGAAAAATGATTTTAATAAGAAATTTAAATTTATTCTGATTTAACTTTCAAATGTAATTGTGAAATAAATGAAATATGTACTTTGTTTAAATGGGAACCTGAAGGAAATTTTGTGTGAACGCCATCAAAAATGTTTGAGAAACTTAAGAGGTATATATTACTGTTCATATAAATTTTATTAATGTCAATCTATATTTTACGTTTAACTGTAGATTCCCCACCTAAGTGCGGTCATGACCTCACCGGATCATGACCGTGAAAGTAGTTAATTGTGGCAAATCATAAATTTCACCTGATATAACCGGCTTGTGGTTTGTTTTATTTTGTTAACCCGGTGGTTTGTTAGACTTAGTAGGGGGGTTGTTTTTGGGGGAATCTACTTAATTTTGGAACAGGGCTATTTTCACCCAGATAGGGGTGGTAGTCCATTAGGGGTGTATAAATCAAGAATAGTAGGTATAATACCGAATTTTATTGTAATGCCGAAGCAAGGATGGGGGTGGAATAAAAGAAAAAATGTCCACCCCTTCCGCATCAGTCCTTGTGAAAGCAACTGGGCGCTACAGTCCAGGGGGGGGTAATAGTGAGTGTGGATGGGCGGTGACCCAGTTACAGGTCACGAAGGAGATGTGGTTTACGGCTAGGATGAGGCTGGCAAAAGCCAAGAAGCCTAGCGCAGAACACATTAATATGTACCGGGTATCAGGGGTTAAGGGATTAAAAGGGGGGTAGTAGAAAAAAAAATTTTGTTTATTCTATATAAATATAGTAGGCAAGTAAGGACATAATTTGTATTTTAGGTACGATTACTGTGAGTTAATGTAATCCTGCATAATTAATGTGTCATTTTGGCTGGGCAATATTGTACGGGGAATATTATTCAATTTGACTGGAATTTATGTGTACTATTGTAAACCTATATTGTTTTATTAACACTATTTTCTAGGGTTAAGAGATATTTTATAATATAAAATGAGCCAGTACGTTGTCAATGAACCAGTACGGCTAAGAGGAAACAAATCAGTTGTGGGATATGGAGTGATGGAAGGCCGTTTGTCGATTTTTTAATTGAATGTTTCAAAGTCAGGCGATACTGGGGCGGGTATCTGTCCGAGCTTATGGTGTTGGGATCTCGAACAGAGAAGTCCAGTAAGGTCGGATGGGTGCTGCCACAGTCGCCAGACTAGGGGGGTAAGAACCCATGATTTTAGTGGAGTGCTCAGGGGGGTTGCGGTGCCATATCCTCACTGATCCTCTTAGGGTTTAGCCAATAAGGGTTTGAACGCTTCGGCCTTCAATCTCTTATTGGGGGGGGGGGGGTATTGTAACGGTACGAAATTGTAGGGCCAAGATAACATTTTAAAAATTATATTCTCCATGCAGTCATTGTTCACCCTTGTAGAACCCCGAGTTAGTCAACCAAATAGGCTGTGTTTATTACAGAACAAAACATCTGTTTTGTCTCCGCACTCAAGCAGCGTAGACCGATTGTGAAATAACACCTAACTTTGCATCAGCCGTGAATCACGGAAGAAAGTAATGTAACTTCATATTGCGCCAGGCGGCAAAATATTGCTAAATCTTACGCCTAAGTTATAGCGCTCTTTTAACAACACCAATGGGAGCGCAGACTCAAGATCACGTGACCAGAAAACTCTGTGTGCTCAACTTTAGCGAACTAACGCCAGTTCCATCGCAACTCATGGCCGCGCGGCCAGTCTACAAAAAACTAGTGCGAATAAAATTACGTCGGCCGATTTTATCATATTGTATAATGTGGAACCAATAAAACAGTAAGAACCTTTAAACACAAACAGTAAACGTAATAAACGAGTACCGGAGTGCGCGAGACCAAAGCAAGTATTCAACACCAGTTCGTGCAACCAACCCTATGAGTACACAGCGTATGGGTAACTAGAAACATTTAATATGCATATTAAAACCAATGCCAACTAACCGGTGATTGTTCGTTATAAAAGGAAAATATAAAACTCCAATACTTTGTACGATATAGTTCTCTAAGAGGCGGAGTTTATTTAAAGATCAATGTAACAGAATGAGTGTGTGTGTAATAATATAGAGGTTATACACTGGTTCATTTTCAATGTTTTATTTATTTAGCTATATCACTTATAATAGTAGTCAAAACAAAACTCAATAGAGATAAGAAATAATTTCAACCAGTGGTACTATCGTTGAAAGGTTGTAATAACGTAAAAGAAAGACGTGAATTTTTGACAAATAAAAATAAGTATGTGATTTAGACAGTATCAAATGTGTTAACGTAATTATTGCACATATCAAATCCAAATAATCCTTTCTGTAGCTGGTTTCGTCTGAACGACTCTGGACCTGAACCCGAAGGTAAGAGTAAGAGTAAGATTTTAGTATTTGAACTAATTAATACAGTTTCAACTCTCCTTCACCCCTCCTATGTTCTTTAAATCTTTGGCAAAATTGACGACCCGTTTCGCCCAGATACACTTTTTCACATTCCCCACAACTGAGCATATATACTCCACTTTTCTTCAAAATTCGTAGTTTTTATTATATCAAACACGGTTTTCGATTATTTAACCGCTACCTCTATATTATATTTTCTAAACATTTTTGTATGTTTCTTGTGTTATAACCTATATAAGATATGGATCCCTTATACTCATTCTTTTCTTTACTATTCTCATTTTTTGTTTCTTCTCTTCGTTTTATATTATTAAATATTTTATCTACTACATTCGTATTATACTTGTTGTTTTTTACAATTATTTTTGTTCTTTCTATTTCTTTCTTTCTGTTTTCCTCATCTTCTATACAATTGTTTATTCTATGATAGAAATTATTTATCGCTGCCATTTTATACTCTATTGGATGGTAAGAATCATTTGGTATTATAACATCCGTATATGTGCTTTTCCTATAAATGTCAAATTTTATTTTATTTTCTTTTGTTATTCTTATGTTTGTTATATTTGAGACCACTAACACTCCAAAATAACAATAAATTAATAGATTGACAAATCTGAGGAGTAGAAGAAAAATGGAGCAGAGAAATAAAGTAGAAGATTTCTATAAATATTTGAAAACAAAATTAAATTAAAGATAACTTGTCTAAAATTTGGTTTAATAAGCAGTGTTTACTTCATAATATAATACCAAAGTATGCAAAAATCAAAATAAAAGGAAGTAGTGAAATACAGGAAAAAGTCAAGAAGTTAAGTGAACAGTTATGGGTAAAACAGGAAATAAAATATTTGCATCAGCAACTGAATACGTATAATAAAAGATTACTAACAATGCACTTAGAACTACATCAAAAGTATAATTACATAGAAATAGAAGAAATTGTGTACAATTTTGGTGAGCGGTATATGAAGACGAAATTGGAAGAAAGAAATAAGAAGTTGAAAACTAAATTAGAATAATCAACTAAACGCTATGCAACTCACCGTCTGTGGCTTAAGTAAATGTCTTCACAATACAATTGACATGTTTCGGGACACTTGTCCCATCGTCAGAATTTTTAAAAATGTCTCTTCATACCATCATACGATGGCACAGTCGTCAATATATTAAAATCCACATAAACACAAAACACAATATTACATTACACAAAGTGTAACGGGGCTAAAAGGAGGGTTTTTTGTTTTATTTCAAATCATAAAATTATTTTCCATCTGCATGGCCAGTCCCGTGTTAAATAGCGTTGTACGCAAACCAAGAACAGCAGAGTGAAGTTTTGAAAGTAGTTGGGGTAGTGGAATGTGATGTATGTTTGGCAACGCAGTACAGTTCCAAGAATTTGTTATGCACAAACACCAGCATGCGCGCAAATGACACCAAGCGAATGAAGCAACGACAAACAAGATGGCAAAAGTGTAAAATTTTTCTTACCACGTGGGTTTGAGATGGCGGAAGTTACTGCGACATGGTTCATAAAACCGGCCACGTGAGCGCCTCGGCCAATCACAGCGCGAGCTGGCGGAAAAAGGTTTACTGACTCAGAGTAGCGTCAGTTAGTCGACAACAACACCAGACCACGCGTGGTTCTATCAATCTTGTCCCTAACTAATTACGGTTGGCCGACCAAACCCCAGTATATTTCTCCGAAAATGTGCACAACAGTGTAAACCAATATTGAACAGTGAGCGCAAAGAAAGTTATCGAAAGTGAAATCATAAACTTTTGGACATCAAGAAAAAGAAAACTCTGGGAGGCGCGCCATGCGGTCGGGGGAAAGGACGCCACACAAGTAACGTTATACAACTGAAAATATTACTATCATTATTTTTACATAAAATGGGGTTTTAAACTGTATGAATGGAGCGTGAGCAAACTGGGTCGTGTTATAAAAAACAGAATTAAGTTAGTTGAAGTTTTTTGTTTTGTTTTTTCAATATATGTTTTGATACTAGAAAAAAGTAACACGCTATATGATTACTTGGCAGTTTTCATGACTAAGAAAGAATAGAGAAAGAAATGTAATCAATGTAAATTTAACAGAATGTTTTTAAAGTGCAACCTTAAGTAAAGAATTTGATGAAAGTTATAATCGGAGGAGAAAGTAAGTTTGCAATCTGAATTTTAATAAAATGAATTAGTAGTGTAACCATGTGTTAAGGTCATTAATACGCCACATTAACATCACCTATCCCGTATAGAAAATTTCGCCTAACGAACCTGGCAATCAACTAAAAGTGTTTCAAGGTTTCGATATTTAACCACAACATATCGTGGTGACCTATAAATAATTTGGAATTTTCTGTGTTGGGTAAGTCAGGGTGGCGTGTAAGTGCGATGGGTAGGTGAAGGTATTGTTTGAGGTAAGTAGAAGAAACACGGTGGAAATTGGTAAGTAAAAAAAAGAATAGAACGTAACAAATGGCGATCCCTGCCAGTATAACTCAAATGAATTAATTCATATGGGTTTAGGCCTGATTTGAAGTACGAAATAGGTGGTGATAGTAGGCGGTTTTTTTGTAATAGAAAAAATTAGGAGATGTATGAATAGTGGTTAAGACGTAAAATACGGTTAAAGAGTTATGAGATTTTGTTTAGACAATAAGTTATATAATAGCTAATAACTAAGTTATATATATTAAATAATAATTAAATTTATAAAAAATGGAAAATACACAGAACGAAGTCAGTTTGTCTGACTCAACTGTTATAAGTGAATCAGAAATTCAGTCAGAAACTCCTATAGTAAATCAAGAAAGCTGGACAGAATCAGCTGTTATGGACGAGGCAAGAGTTCATTCAACTCCCGTCTCGGTTAGAGAAAGTAATAAAACTGAGGACTGGTTACGTGAGATAATCGGGGAAATTAAACTGATGTCTAGTGATAACAATAAGAAATTTGATGCATTAAATGATTGTTTTGACACTAAATTTAATGAACAGAATAACAAATTCAATGAATTAAATCAACGTTTCGATGTTAATGATACCAAATTTGACCAATTAAGTAATGACATTAAAGAACAGAAAATAAAATGTGAACAGAATATTAAAAATGATATTAATTTTAAAGAACTTAAAGAACAAAATATTAAGTTTGAGCAGAGTATAAATGTAAAGTTTGATGATCTAAGTAATGCATTATGTAAACATATTGATGAACGTTTCCAGACCGCTATAAAACGAATAAAAGATGATGATAACGTTACAAGAAATACCGGTAAGTGTAGTAGGAATGTAATTAGTGCAGAAATGATTGATGACAAGGTGAGTAATAATGATAATTATAACAATGGGTTAACGAGTAATAACAGTGGTAAAATTAAAAATGTGGTGTTAGAGTGTAAGGTTGTGAGCAGAGAAAGTGTTGATGAGGTTATGACAGTGTGTGAAGAAAATTTAGGTGGGCAAAGGGCAAGTTTTCCCCAAGTTTATGGTGAAACAGAGGCTTCACAAATGTTGTATGAGGACAGAGTTTCCTCCAGTAGTTGTGTGGGAGACATGGTGTCTCAAATGGTCCCTTAGTTTTTTGTGATTTATCTGGTAAAGCCAGGAGAGTAATAAGTATTTTGTGTGGCCCTTTGCGTGGTATGAAATAGGTCAGTGGGGTTATGAGAGGTATTGTGATGAGAGAAAGAGAAAGAGAGAAATAGAGATTTTTGAGGTTAATAGATGTTACGAAATGTTAGTGCAGGTTTTAGATATTGAGAGAGATGAAAAAAGTGACTTACATTGTGAAATAGAGATAGAGGAATATTTTGATAATACTGTTGTAAATGATAAAAACTTACCTGATGTTGTAATGAATGTAGTAGAGGAATATAATGATAAAAGAACTTACCTTATGTTGAATAAAAATACTTACGGAGACAGAACTGAAATTACCTATGTAGGCGGGTTGTATGAATTAATAGGTAATAATAGTGTCAAATACTGTGTTGATAATGGTCATTATAATAATAATAATAAATTGGGTGTAAGAATGATAATTGTTATATAAAAATAAGACTGTTACATGATGATGGAGGGTAAATATAAACTCAATGAATGGACATTTTAAATATTTTAGTTTATGGTTATGACCTTGCTAACTTAGGAGATGAAGTGTGGTAAACAGAAAAATAATGACAAGAAATTGTAAATAAATTTATAGTGAAATTAATTGTGTTGGTATTGTAACAGGTGTTTGATGTAAACAATGTGGGTATGTAGTAGAAATTGTTTTAATAATAATAATATTTTGGTAGACTAAATAAATAACAAGAATAATTATGAAGGTAATAAATGACTTGTAATTGTGTAATAAATGAATTGTAATTGTTTTGGAGTAATGTAATTAAAATGTGATGTTTTCAATACTTGATGGAATTAAAATAATTTGAAATGTTTAAATATTTTTGATTGATTTAAAATGTTTTATAAAGAGATGATGAATCGTGATGATGAATTTAAATTATTTTATGAGATTTAAACTTAATAATAAATAATAAATGAATAAATGTCAGAATGTGTTTGGTTCGTGGAATAACATGATTGTTAAAATGTTTCAGAAGATACATGGAGTTATGTGCATTATTTGGTGTTTGTATTTTTGTGTCTATGACAGTGTATGAGTGAGGTACTGTAAGTATGAAATTTTATAATGCAATTTATACAAAGCAAAATGTTTAATGTTTAAATGTAAACTATATATGAGTCTAAAAAATGTAAACATGAAAAGTAATTAATAAATAACCAAACATATAAGAGTTGACCTTCCGTGAATTGTAGTAGCGGTGTCAGTGTGAGCCTTTTGTCTTTTGGTAGTTTCCCCACATTTCGGGCGGTCACGGTTTCACCGGACCCTGACCGTGGAATTATGTAAGTAGATACTAAATTGGTGAATATAGAAATTGAACGGGGGGGTGACACAGGGGAAACTACATAACTATGGAACAGCGGCTATCGTCGAAGGTGGCGGTAGTGCCGTAATAAGGGTGTGTGAATCATTATAGTAGGATTACTGGTGTCCTCGGACATCAGTAATGCCGAATTTTTTATATAACGCTGAACCAAGAACGGTATAGGCAGCGTATATATGTAACTTCAGTTCTTGGGGAAGCAAATGGACGCCACAGTCCACCAGCAGGAAACAATAGTGTGTATGTGGAAAAGGAGCTGGCCGTTACAAGCCAGGGGTATAAACAATAAAATGTTTATGCAACCAGGCAAACGCTCAATCCGGTCTACCCGGCGGGTGGTTACCTAATTGTAACTGGGTAAAGGGGGGACTTTAAGTAAATGATGAAGTAGGAGGGTAGCTGAAAATTCAGTGAGAGGGTGACGACCTCTGTAAACAGCGGGCGGTCAACTTATAAAACGACTCTATAGAGAGAGTTGGGGGTTGACAACCCAGGTAGCTGTTCAGTAACTGTTGCTATAACTATGACTCAATGATTAGTGATGTATTTCACGCATGAGAGCAAAATGATTTTAAGTACCAGATTTAATTGTAATGAATTCAAATAACATTGTAGGATGATAACTATATAATTGTGTATATTTGTGTTAATTGTATGCAGTATGTTAGGGATAAGGATTATAAAAATGTGTACTTTATATAATTGTTGAAATGTATCTACAGAAAGGTCATTAACACGACAGTGAGACATCAGCTGACTGCTGGGGTTATATATGTAATATGTCACTTATAAGTGATTTGCAGATTTTTCAATGTAATTAAATGTTTCAATAATAACTTGTAATGTTTTAAATAAGTGATGAAATTGATTTGAGATAGTTTTGAATTTTCAATGGGTTGTAAAAGATAGGATTTGGGTGATAGTAATTGTTTAAGTAGGGCATGTGAGTCAATCACAGGTAGTTTCAAATGGGTGTTAGAGAGAATAAGATTCTTGGGAATAAAAGTAAGACAGAAATTGAGTATTAGTAGGGACACAGTAGCAATGGGGAATATATGTAGAGTAATGAGAGTGATATATTTAGGTAGTAAAGAAATGGGGATATTTTGTAGAGGAAAGTGATGTGATTGAAGAGTAATTAGATGATGGGGGAATTTTGTAAAGGGGGTGGTGTGATAAGGAGTCCTCAACGAAAAGCGTTGTGGCGGGAGGGGAACCGATATGCGCCAGAAAGGGTTACCTAGGGAGGGTCCGGGAACCAAATAAGGGAATGAGCATTGGGAGGGAACACACATCCTGAGTACAAAGGGGTAGAGAGTATTTTGTTATAAGGGTAGAATGATGCGAAATGAGTTAGAGTAGTAAGTTAGAGGTAGAGAATGGGTGGTAGATGTTTTGATAGATGGGTGTCATACTAGATAAAATCTGTTAAGTGAGTGTTAGAGTCATAAGGGGGGTAAGATTATATATAAATGCCAAGTTAGTAGATCAAATTATTATGAATAATTGAGTCACCCAAACTAATTGAGAATAGAAAATGTTAAAGAGAAAGTCAGAGTTAAAGTGTTATAATAATGGAAACAAGCAAGATTTTAATAGAATTTGAAAATAATATAAAGCTATAAAATGTGTGAATTTTGGTCAATTTAAATGTAAATTTTATTGTTTATTGTAAGGGAAAGATAACACTGTTATTTTTGAGTGTTCTATGTTTATTATGTTTGAAGGTAAAAAATTTGTAACCATGTTTCATGTATTGTAGAGAGTCAAGGTCATTCACTTGACCCAGAGAGATCAGCTGATGACTGATGTTAGAGACAGAACCATTTTCTGATAATTAATTCACACAATGGTGTTACTTGATTAAATTAAATGATTTTATTTTTTTGAGATTAAGAAAAGACATTTTGGTCAAGTAAAATTTTTTTGAAAAAAAAAAAAATTAAATTTTATGCCTGCCGTATAGATGAGATTTTGAATATATTGTAGTTTATATGTATTACTAGTGTGTTTATTGAATTATATGGTTTAGTAGATATAGGTAAGCAAATGTAATGAGAAGTGAATTTAGATCTAATAAGATGTTCCATTTATGTTTTTTACGATTGTTAGTAGTAGTGAAGAAAATTTATAGATTTGATAGATTCATGTAAAAGATTTTTGGGATTTTGAAGAAAGTAATGGTAATATAACAGTTTGATTTTGAACTTAAATGAATTTTTGAACGAAAATTAAATGATTTGAATTTAATTAGCTGCGGTGTTTTAATTTGCAAAAGGAAATTGAAATTTAAAGATAAAACATTTTAT
The DNA here is from genome assembly GCA_034769895.1 of Magicicada septendecula. Lineage (NCBI taxonomy): Eukaryota > Metazoa > Arthropoda > Insecta > Hemiptera > Cicadidae > Magicicada > Magicicada septendecula. The sequence continues at coordinate 280,435,065 of CM068373.1, forward strand.
AAACTCTAAATATGGACTCTGTTTATTGTAGAATAATCTGTGTATGTGTACGCACCCAGTATTTGCTAAAGGCGACCCAGTATGCATGATAAGGGGGAACATATCGGTTGAGGATCTGGTATGGTATAAGGCCAGTGTTCGGTTTTTGGGGTGGAATGTTAGAAGGTTAAGTGTACTATGGTGCGTATCGGTCTGATTTTATGGTGTTGGGATCTTGGATAGAGAAGTCCAGTAATCTCGTTCAGGTGCAGCCATAGTCGCCGAGCTAGGGGGGTAGTTTACCCATGATGCGTTAAGAATTAACAGGGGGGGTTGTTGGCACCATATCCTCACCGATCCTCTTAGGGATTTAGCAATGAGAGTTCTTCTGTTCCAGCAGAAGATCTCTCATTGGGAGGGGGTATTGTAACAGTGCTAAAAGGAGGGGTTTTTGTTTTATTTCAAATCATAAAATTATTTTCCACCTGCGTGGCCAGTCCCGTGTTAAATAGCGTTGTATGCAAACCAAGAACAGCAGAGTGAAGTTTTGAAAGTAGTTGGGGCAGTGGAATGCGATGTATGTTTGGCAACGCAGTATAGTTCCGAGAATTTGTTATGCACAAACACCAGCATGCGCGCAAATCACGCCAAGCGAATGAAGCAATGACAAACAAGATGGCAAAAGTGTAAAATTTTTCTTGCCACGTGGGTTTGAGATGGCGGAAGTTACTGCGACGTGGTTAATAAAACCGGCCACGTGAGCGCCTCGGCCAATCACAGCGCGAGCTAGCGGAAAAAGGTTTACCGACTCAGAGTAGCGTCAGTTAGTCGACAACAACACCAGACCACGCGTGGTTCTATCAATCTTGTTCATAACTAATTACGGTCGGCCGACCAAACCCCAGTATATTTCTCCGAAAATGTGCACAACAGTGTAAACCAATATTGAACAGTGAGCGCAAAGAAAGTTATCGAAAGTGAAATCATAAACTTTTGGACATCAAGAAAAAGAAAACTCTGGAAGACACGCCATTCGGTCGGGGGAAAGGACGCCACACAAGTAACGTTATACAACTGAAAATATTACTATCATTATTTTTACATAAAATGGGGTTTTAAACTGTATGAATGGAGCGTGAGCAAACTGGGTCGTGTTATAAAAAACAGAATTAAGTTATTTGAAGTTTTTTGTTTTGTTTTTTCAATATATGTTTTGATACTAGAAAAAAGTAACACGCTATATGATTATTTGGCAGTTTTCATGACTAAGAAAGAATAGAGAAAGAAATGTAATCAATGTAAATTTAACAGAATGTTTTTAAAGTGCAACCTCAAGTAAAGAATTTGATGAAAGTTATAATTGGAGGAGAAAGTAAGTTTGCAATCTGAATTTTAATAAAATGAATTAGTAGTGTAACCATGTGTTAAGTTCATTAATACGCCACATTAACATCACCTATCCCATATAGAAAATTTCGCCTAACGAACCTGGCAATCAACTAAAAGTGTTTCAAGGTTTCGATATTTAACCACAAGATATCGTGGCGACCTATAAATAATTTGGAATTTTCTGTGTTGGGTAAGTCAGGGTGGCGTGCAAGTGCGATGGGTAGGTGAAGGTATTGTTTGAGGTACGCAGAAGAAACGCGGTGGAAATTGGTAAGTAAAAAAAGAATAGAACGTAACAAAAGTTCGCGCACAACAGTTTTACGGTGTACACCGCACGGCAACCGACAGCGCACTCTGAGTGAGTTGCATAGCGTTTAGTTGATTATAAAATACATGGCTTGGACTATAAGTGGATTTATTCCATTAACAATATAAATTAGAATGTTTAAAAGAAATGAATGATATGAGAATGAAAAAACCAGATCAAGCAGATTTGAAGTTATCTGAAAGAATAGTTAATTTAACAGAGGTGGTATTCAATAATGAAGAAAAGAAATTATTAGAAAAAAGCCTAAAATATCCACCGCCAAAGAATTTGAATAAAGAAGGTTTATTAATAGAATGTGAAACTATAATAAGCAAAGAAAAATAGGAGAAAATAAAAAAACAATTGAGATTTGAAATTAGTAACATTGAGGGAACATTAGAAGAAAAGAACAGAAAACAAGGAGGAAATAGTATGGCTGTTAAGAGAAACATAAAACAGTTAAAAAGTAAAATAAAACAAAATAATATTATGGTAACAAAAGCGGACAAAGGCAACTCCGTAGTGCTAATAGATAAAGAAGAGTATATAAAGAAAGGGAATGAATTTATAAAAAGTAATAATTATGAAGAGATTAAATATGATTATACTAATAAATTTCAAAGTAGGGTGAAGAAATTAATAAAAAATTCCACTATGTTTAAGAATACAATAAAACTAACAGAATCAAATCCGGAAGCGCCTAAATTTAAATGTCAGATAAAACTGCACAAAGAAAACCACCCAGTTAGGCCAAAAATATCGTTTATTGGAGCACCAGCATATTGTAACGTTAAAAAATAGACCGAAATATAAAATAAATAAAACCACTACCAGGACTTACCTGTTGCAGAAATTTCATCAGAAGCCCAGAGTCGCCACCTATATCTTTGAAGGACAGATATGGAGACCTTTACACTTTACCTTAATAAAACGGACAATTTAGCAATCTGACCCACCCAATTAATAATTCAGAAAGATTCCGGAACGTTTAGACGAATTCCTTCAACACAGAAATGAGAACGTGGTAATGACGAAATAACTTAGTCTAACACATTTTATCTGGAGTAACCGTTATTTTTAATGAGTGATTATTCAACAACCATGTGTACAGATAAAACTTTTTTGTATATTGCTTGAAACTTTAATACATTTTTTCCTTATGTTTTGTCTGTTTAGAACGTAATTATAACTTATGTAACTTAATGATTACTACTTACGACTAGACTGCCCAGCCTGCAATTCACTCACACATTTATACCTAATATTTATAAACCCCTCAACACCTTAGAAAATTCAGTTTAACTCGGGAACCGCACTATCGCGTTACCGGCCACGCACGTGGTTATTGTTCCACGTTTCCGAAAATGTTCGTCTTGAAATGTTTTCACTGTCTCCTATGTAATAAAATTTTCGCTGTGATGGTTTGATTAATCTCTTGGGTCCCGGTCGGCCCTGATGAATTAATTACATTTAGGAAAACTCGACCAACCGGGCCCTAAACGAAACTGTAGGTGTCTGTAGCGGTACGCTGCTTCTCGTAAACCGCTTAGCGTCTCTGCCTAAGATCGACTGTCACCGAGAACATAACAGGTACATCTTCCTTTCTCTGGCGGTAATGGTTGTTCACTGCCACTATGCTTTCGTCGCTCATACTCAGTTGTTGTGAGCTAACCATTTTATATATGGAATATGGAAGTTGTATTCCGGGTACCAAAGTACGATATTGGCTTTGGCTCTGCTGACGTCATTGATAGTAGGCGGTCTCTTAGCAATGTTTCCGGTTAATCTTGGAGAAGATGATGAATAATTCTCTTGCTTTGGCCATCTTGAGTTTTTCGGCCAGAGCGTCCCTGGGAGCGCTTGCGTGGGTAGTCGCGCTCGGACGTCGACACACATACAAAGTTCTTAGAATTTTGTGGGGGTAAATTCTTCAGCCGCATTGCTCAACAACAAACTGCGTCGATGCTTTTGTTTCGAACTGTTTCTTAACAATGGAAATAACGTTGCCATGCGTTCTGTTATAATGGAATGAATTTGGTTGCACAATAATTTTCACAATAATTTTTTAGACAAGCCCGCCCGAAAACGAAATAAGTAGAAATATATAAATGCCCCATACGGTTAAAATAAAAAATACTCAAAAATGACCCGCTACAATATAAGTTATCAAAAGAATGTAGTAAAATACTAAAAGTATATTATGACTTAGAGAAAAAACATAGTATAGAAAATAACAAAAAGTTGATGGAAACACTGAAAGAAGAAGTACAAGTAAAAGAAAGTTCAAGGTTAATATCGCTTGATGTAGTAGATATGTTTACAAACATCCCGGTTGAAAAAACGTTAAAACTAATTGAAAAGAACAAATTGAAAGGATACGAAAAGAAAGAAGAATTAATAAAAGTAATACAAGAGTGTTTGAAGCAAAATTACTTTAGGTTTAATAACAAGTTTTATATTCAGAAGAAGGGACTACCAATGGGTTCATCAATGTCACCGATAATAGCAGAAATTTACATGAATTACTTTGAAAATAAAATAATGTCAACAGTGAAAAATAAAGACAAAATTAAGAGTGGATGAGGTATGTAGACGATATCTTGTTAATATGGGAGGGCGATGATGAAGAATTAAAGGTATTTTTTGAAGAGGTTAACAAATTAGAAGAGTATAAAATTTAAAATGGAAGTAGGAAACAAGGAAATAAATTTCCTAGATTTAAACATAAGAATAACAAAAGAAAAGAAAATTTGACATTTATAGGAAAAGCACATATACGGATGTTATAATACCAAATGATTCATACCATCCAATACAGTATAAAATGGCAGCGATAAATAATTTCTGTCATAGAATAAACAGTTGTATAGAAGATGAGGAAAACAGAAATAAATAAATAGAAAGAATAAAAATAATTGTAAAAAACAACAACTATAATACGAATGTAGTAGATAAAATATTTAATAATGTAAAACGAAGAGAAGAAACAAAAAATGAGAATAGTAAAGAAAATAATGAGTATAAGGGATCCATATCTTATATAGGTTATAACACAAGAAAGATACAAAAATGTTTTAGAAAATATAATATAGAGGTAGCGGTTAAATAATCGAAAACCGTGTTTGATATAATAAAAACTATGAATTTTGAAGAAGAAGACATATTGAAGAAAAGTGGAGAATATATGCTCAGTTGTGGGTAATGTGAAAAAGTGTATCTGGGCGAAACGGGTCAATCAATTTTGCCAGAGATTTAAAGAACATAGGAGGGGTGAAGGAGAGTAAATGACGAATTCATTATACGCTAGGCATTTTATAGAAGAAGGACATAAATTCATAGACCCAGTCGTAAATTATAATATAATAAAAGTGATGAGTAAAGAAAGAGAAAGGAAATTAAAGGAAGAAGTGGAAATATTAAAAATAAGAAATAAAGATGAAAAACGACTTATGAATATAAAAACCACATTTGAAAATTAAGAAATATTTAGCAGCTTATTAGACAACAAAAAAGAGTAAGTTAAACGTAAATTGTAATGGCTACAAAATTGGTAATGTAAGACAACCCACTATAGGTGGAGCTAAGTAAGACGTTACTTTGTCAGGGGACGGGGCTAGATAGGTCCGGTAAAACGGTATATAAGAAGTGAACGGTTTCATATTTCTCTGTTGGTAAATGACCTGAAGATGGCTTGACTGCCGAAAGTGCTCGTCAATACCAAATACAACATAGTGGTTTGTATAAAATTACTGGAAGACTTTAATTGAGGTAATGATGTACAAAATGGCCCACCACAGGGGAAGGAGACAACAATTAGCTGCCCGCACTCAAAAGTGTTAATTTGTATCCATTAATGAAATACTATTTTTCATATTACTTGTTTTTAAGGACTAAAAAAAAAAAACACGCAAACAGTAATAAAATATTTTTAATAAATTTTGTACATCGTTTCTGGTGAGGCAGTCACGTATCTGATTTTGGTCGCTGCACAACAGACTGACCAGGCTTTGTCACTAACGTTAAAGACTCTTCATACGGTGGTGACAGTGGAGGCTGAGTTGGTTGTTTGTGCTCATACTGTCTTCCATCGAGCTGAAAAATGTTGAAATTAATAAAACTTAATGTTACAATGATATTTCAGAAGTTACAATTTTATTGTTATTGCAATGATAACTAAGAAAACTGTAGTTTTATACAGTCTATAACAGCGGTTTCCAACTTTAAAGTGCCTGAGGGGCATACTTAATCTTGGGAACCTACCAGCAAGCCACATCATAAGTGATCAATTTTCGGCAAGTAACATAAAAATACAAAATGCAGTATTTAATTGTAGATAAGTAAAAGACGTAATTTACACATTTAATATATCTTACTGCATACCTTTAATGTTAAAATTTTTATTATGTAAACATAATGAAGATTAAAAAAAAGATATTCAACACTGTATGTTTACATAAAATCTTCAATCCAAAACTGGGGTAGATCTTTTGTAGCCATTAAAGCAGGAATGTCCATATTCTGAGCCGAAAACACTTAAACATCACTCTGAACAACAAACAGATCAAGAATCAAGGACAAAACATGTGATAAACTTGTGTTTTGTCTAAGCAAACGATGAAAGCATAGACTGAATCTTGTAATAAGATGAAAATACAATTTATTTACTTGGATTTTGTTATCCATGATGTGTCCGTTACTTAACTCAATATAATTAATTCACTACCGATTCGGAACACAAAGTTTTTTATGGGTAAAAATGTAAAAGTTTTACCTAATAGCCTGAACCAGTTTTCGCTTTTAAAAAGCTTCTTCAGAGGCTACCGTCTTGTTCTTGGCGACGGTATCGACTTTTGAAAGATTGATGTTATTGTGTGGGGTATGTTCAAATAATACGTGTGATTTGAATTGTGTCTGTTCGTTTAGAATGTCGTTTTTATGTGTTTTCGTGTGTTTCTATATTTCAAATTGTTCTAGAGTGTCTAGTTTTCGGCCTTTTGTGTGTACGTATAGAATGTCCATGTTATTGTCGATGTTTTTGTATGTGTGGTTTGCTTCAATGAGGTGGTTTGCAAAGGTGGATTCTATAGTGGAATGTAGTGCCTTTGTGTGTTCAATATATTATCTTTGTTTGAAGCAACGTCCTGTCTGGCCTATGTAGAATTTGTTGTAATCTGAGCAATTTAGTTTGTAAACACCAGCTAGATCAAATTTGTTTTGTGCTTTGTGTGTGTGTTTTGATAGTGTGTGTTTTGTTTTGTTTATAGTTTTGTAAGCAATTCTGTATCCTGCTTTTTTGAATTTTTGGGCTATTTTTTCAGTGTGGTTGTTGATGTATGTTAGTGTTATGAATTTGTTGTTTTCTGCTTTGTCTGTTGTTTGTTTTGTGCAGGAGTTTATTGACTATTGTTCTGTTGTATCAGTTGGATTCTGCTAGATATTTTATCATGTTTAGTTCGTCTTTGTAGTCTTTTTCATCTAGTGGGATGTCGTTTAGCCTGTGCATCATAGTTCTGAAGGCAGCTAGTTTGTGTTGTATTGGGTGATTGGAGAAGTTGTGTATTAGTGTGTCAGTTGTAGTCGGTTTTCTGCATTATACTGAATTTGTGCCTGTGTTCAAATTTTGTGATGGAGAGGTCTAACAAGTTTATGCACAATTTATTTACCACACTTATGTTGTACAGACTTACGTCCAAACTGTAGTGGCCGTCTGCGTCAAACCCACTGAGATCACCGCACGCTATGAAAGGTATTATAATTTTGTTTATTCCTTCTAAGCTTGACTTGTCAATGGATGTGTTATTCAAAAGAGGATTTGCCATAGTTGGAATGTAACCAGCAGGAGGTGAATAATCTTTACATACAACAAACGCCTCTGAAAAAATATAATTATCAAATTAACATACAAGCCATAAAATCTTGGACTAATGTATTGGACTACAGTTCCAGCAAATAGCTACAGAACTTGAAACAAAAAAACTAATGCACAGTTTAAAAAACTATAAATTATGTTGAATATGAACAAGAAAAAGTATACTGAATAATTTACATTGAACCATAAATTATGTCACTATGGAAGAAACATATAACCAAAAGAATATCTGTAAGCATACTAATAATTCCTGACATACCCTCTCATTTATGATACAATAAGTCTTGAAGTATATGGTATACAAAGTGTTAAAAAAAAAAATTCTGTGTTAAGCATACTGTATACTTAACATTTAGGAAAAACTGGATCCATTCCAGTATAAAACATGATGTGTGCACTGCATAATTTCTTGACACTATGAGTATCAATGGCACAATATTATGCCACCTACTTTCCAATGTGTTCAAACACTTTATCTCAATAATGAGCCACACAAAGCTGCAGGTTTCTTGCTATTTAATTCTTTTTTTTTTTCACAAACTATGTAAATCTTGTTTTCAGAAGATTACTTATTTCTTGTTACTTGTGTTTAGACTGGACCACTAACAACATCATTTTGTAAGAAATAATTTCATCAGTTGCCAAGCCCTCCATGTCTACTTATATTCCTGGGAGTTCAAAGTGAAAGTTACTATCTCTGTATCTACTCAATTTGAAGTTATGTAATTGATTTTGTGAGTTTTATTTGTATATTATTTGTTTTATTTTATTTATTTTGTGATGTAGAAACAAGGTATGTCAAGAGACAAGATGAAGTTTTACAAAGTTATGGCGGACCCTGTACTATCCTATGGCGTGAATTATGAACAACCAAGAAATAAAACAGTAAAATACAGGCTTCAGAAATGGCGTTCTTAAGAGGATTTACAAGGTGTTCTGAACTTGATGGTATAAAGAATGAAGCCATAAGAGACGAAGCATTACAATTTTTCAACTTGATCGAAAGATTAAAAGATTGTGGAAAGAACGCTTAAAAATTGCCAAACATGTTGTCATTGTCAAGCACACAAAAAGACAAAGTTGTCATGGCTGTAGCACGTCAACAGAGTGGAAGACACAAGAACAACCAAGAAAGGATTGCAATGGAAGCCCCCTGGAAGAAGAAAAAGGGGTATGCCTAGTGTAAGATGCCTTGAAATACGGAGGATGATGAACATTAGAAGCTGGAGGAGAAAACTTAAGAGAGAGACAAAACGGAACAAAACTGCCAGGAAGGCACTTTTGCTTGTAATAATAAAAGAAAGAAATAACGATAATATGAATAATAATAATAACGAAGAAATATTACTGTCAACCTCTTACCTATACTTGAATTGCGAGAGCTCCTTGGTTTTGCTACGATTACTCGAGGGAAGAATAGCCTGAGTTGTTGATACAGTAGTGACATATCACGGCCTCGGAATACTTTTGCTACAAAAATTCCGTCCTTTTTAAGTATATGTGTCGTTATGTTCAGTGCGGCCAACAGTAACTGAGCCTGAATGTATTCATCAATGTCATGTAATCCAGTTACTGTAACATACAAAACAGTTTACTCAGTACACGACAACTAAGATTTAGCAGAGTATCATGAAGTCAACTAGAATTAACAAACATTTTTAATCTTATTGGTTGTTGTCCTGATGTCATGTCCATGTCCATTTCCAGTGTAGGCCATGCACCCGTTCAGCTTCATCAACATTTCAATGTATGTTCCACACACACACACACACACAAACACACACACACACACACACACATTGTAATGACAAAATTCTTATTGTCTATGAAAAACGTGTATGTTTGTGTGTGTTCACCTCACACAAGTGGTCGTTACTTATATGTTGCGCTGACGATGTCCGTAGCGATACTTCGAATTACCAGTACACGCGAGTGGGAACCTTACATGTTCTTCAGTATGTGTTCATAAATCCCGGGTGGCGCCAAATTGTTTAATTAAAACAATTAAAATTAAAAAAAATAGGATGATTAAGCGTTCTTAGCTATGACGGTATGGAGAATTCAAATTTACTCCCGCCTTTGTTCGACCTTCTTAATCGAGCTGTTATTTTGCCGAGTTTCTGACGTGAGCACTTACCGTCAGCCTTGCTTTTCGCTAAAATACACAAATATTATAATACACTTTCCTATGGAATAAAGAACAGTGGTTACAACTCTGTACTAGTTTATTTAATTGTGATTGGTAATTATTCAGTGTTATACAAAATTATATTTTGTTATTAAACAAATTTGCACCGGCAATTATTATAAGACAAAAATCTCAAGGTTCGGCGAAGTGGCTCTGAACGAATTATTCAGTCAGACATGGCGACTGCAACCGTTTGTTTACATTTAATTTCGTTCAGATTCTGGATTCTTGTGATTACAAAAAAATATCAAGTTGATTACAATAAGTACACTATCTTACATTAATTGTACTTATATATATATATATATATATAATATGTAATTATAATTTGTTCCTGAAGTGTTATAAAGTGTGTTTCAAAAGTTCGTAATTTTATACAGGTTATTTTTCTTAGTTAACATAAGTTTAGTGTTTTATTTTTTATTAATCTTTGAAAGAAATAATATCATCAGTTTATAGTGAGAGTTCAGAGTGTTATTAGAAAAATTTAAAGACAGTTTATTTCATGAATTCGGGTAACTCAGTAATACTTATCAAATCAGTCGACTTGGGATGTAATGTCATTCAGTTGAAAAGGGTTGTTGTCTTCGATAATCATCAATTTTCAATCATCTTGGGATTTAAGTACGTCTGGCTTCTTTTTCGTATTATTTGGTTTAAATTTATTAATTTAGAAATTATTCATCAGGTATTAGGCATCAGTTGAATGTCCTCATCTTCTTACTTCTTCATTTTTTCAAATTTGGATTACTTCTAAACACTTTATATTAAAAAATTTTGATCATTCACGGCTTGGCATCTATTTCTGTTAAGCGTCAAAAATGTAATAAGAGGTTCTAACGGAAAATTCATAAATAACGTTTCAGTTGTCATGGTAACTGATAGATTCTGATTGGCTGAACTTGACTTAAGGCCATTGTTATCATATTTGAATTTTTATTCAAAATGACTGTATATCTTCTGATTGCTATTATTCTTCCGTCTTCCTCTCTATGTTTCAGTTGTCATGGTAACTGATAGATTCTGATTGGCTGAACTTGACTTAAGGCCATTGTTATCATATTTGAATTTTTATTCAAAATGACTGTATATCTTCTGATTGCTATTATTCTTCCGTCTTCCTCTCTATGTATTAAATATTATCACTACTGTTCGTATTTTCTTTCAAAGATCATTTTGACATCCCACAAAGCTGGGTTTTCTTATGTATTATTGTTTGAACATTTATTTTGATATTATCTAATTACATTTCTTTCTAATTTTATGTCCTTAATTTAACATTTATTTTTTAATATGATTCACTAATTATCCTTGACTAGTTACTTGCCTTGGATCTGCTAATATTCTTGTTAGTTTTTTACAATTTGTAGTTATTGGTTTTGTACAGTTAGGCTTTTCATAGGTCTAAGTAGTAATCGGCTATATTTACTTATTTTATATAAATTACCTATTAATTTACCCTCATACATGTTTTGTTTTGGTATTATAAATGAATTGTTTACTTGTTAACTTGTTTTGGATCTGGTTTATAATAATTGTATGTTTTCATTAGTTTCTACATTATGGTTTGTCTATTATTGTCTGACTGCCTCTCCAGTCTTATTAGATTTATATTACTTTATCTTTTTTCTTATTTATTTTGCTATTGTTTACAATTTGGCTATTATCTCCCATTCCCTATAAAATATAATATAACATTTAGGTTTATGGTCTGTATAATCCCTTCAGCCATATTCCTATTCATAGATTTAATTGAACAGTTCTTTAACAGCTATTATGCAACGTTTGTTTACAACTTGTTTTATTCTTAATTATTTTTTTGGGTGATAAACATCATCACACCATTCAAATTTCCTTAACTGACTATCCCTTAGAATATAGGGTGTTTATTGATTTGTCTTTATTTTCTTTACTATATTTTTTCTTATATAAACTTTACTCTCTAGCCATGGTAACACTAACTTTTGACATTCTATGGGATTCCTTCCCTGAATACTACGGTATCCCTCATTTACAATTAATCTTAATACTATCAATAACAAAATTCTTATTTAATAATACTGTTCACCATTAAACCTTTAGTGTTCATCACTGATTATTAGGTGTTTATGCCTATTAATAGGGTTTCTATTTATTTTGGGGTTTTACACTGTCACTTTGCACTTCTTATATTTTATTTAAGTGTTATTAGTGGGTATTCCCTAACATTATACTCTCTTGGTCACTTACTTATGTTCACTATCTTTCTATCTCTCACTTTACAAAGGTTAGTTATACTGTTAACAAGTTCATGTCATTATGGAGTCCTTTATTACATTTAAACTCTATTTCTTTGGTTAGTGTACTTTGTTTGTCTTTACTTCATTGGATTTTATCAATCATCATTTACATTGATTATTTAGTCGATACTAATAACTATCTTTTACATTTGTTATTTATTGGTTTCTTTTTCATTATTATACTTGAGTGTAAAATTTCTCCTTTTTCTGTTCTATATTATTTGTTTGGGTCTTTTCATTTCTTCTTGTTTTATTTCATTTATACTTGGTTTGTTTCATTTTCATTTACCTTCTTCTTCGATTTCATTTTATTTCGGTTTTTCCCTTCTCCTTTGATTTTATTTTATTTGGTCAATCACTTGGGTTGGGTCATGTAGTCGTTTGTCACGTCATCGTCAATTTATTTTCTTTAGTTTAAACATTTTATAAAGTTGATTCATCATTTTTTTTCCCTGGTATTGGGGTGGCTTGTTTGTGTTGTAACATAATATATATATATATATATATATATATATTACATTTAATATATTTATAATGAATTTACCTCAAGATATGCCTTTTTTTTCTCCTTATTAGGGACATGTTTCGTGTACCATCTTGTACCCATCCTCAGCCTTCCAATTTTTGTGTCTGGTGAAGTACATATGTGTTGGTTGACTATAATTATAATATAGTCACAAAAACCGGAAGGCTGAGGATGGGTACAAGATGGTACCAGAAACATGTTCCTAATAAGGAGGAAAAAAAAGGTTATCTTGAGGTAAATTCATTATAAATATTAAATGTATTATATACTAAATATCACTATAATATTGACGACTCGGAACACTAAGTTTTTTATAAGTAAAAACGTAAAGTTTTACCTTACAGCCTAAACCGGCTTTCACCTATAGAAGGCTTCATCAGAGGCTGTCGTAAGTAGCGCTGTTCGTCTTGTTGTTGGCGACGAGATAGTGTTTCGAAAGATCGAAGCTGTGTGTGTGTGGTGAGATGTGTTCGAATAATGCGTGCGATTTGAATTGTGTCTGTTCGTTTAGGATGTCGTTTTTATTTGTTTTTGTGTGTTTGTATATTACTAATTGTTCTAGAGTGTCTAGTTTTCGGCCTTTTGTGTGTACGTGTAGTATGTTCATGTTATTGTCGATGTTTTTATATGTGTGGTTTGCTTCAATGAGGTGGTTTGCGAAGGTAGATTCTGTAGTGGTGTGGAGTGCTTTTGTGTGTTCAATGTATCTCTGTTTGAAGCTACGTCCTGTCTGGCCTATGTAGAATTTATTGCAATTTGAACAATTTAGTTTATATACACCGGGTAGATCGAATTTGTTTTGTGCTTTGGGCATGCGTTTTGATAGTGTGTGTTCTGTTTTGTTAGTAGTTTTGTAAGCGATTCTGTATCCTGCTTTTTTGAATTTGTGGGCAATTTTTTCTGTTTGTTTGTTGATGTATGTTAGTGTTATGAATTTGTTGTTTTCTGTCTTTGTCTGTTGTTTGTTTTGTGTAGGAGTTTACTGACTATTGTTCTGTCATAACCGTTAGATTCTGCTAGAATTAGTATATACATCAAGAAACGGAATATATATATATATATTATTATGTAACGGGTATCTCGTCTTTTCTTACGGGTATGGGTGTTACTCTTATTATACTCTTAGATGAGCTTTCCTAATTAAGCCCCACTGTTGGGTTCGTCAATTTATTATGTAACGGGTGTCTCCTCGTTAAACCTCTCTCCGATTAGTGCCAATTTATTATGTATCTTATTTTAATATGTGTTATAATAATGTTAAGTATATCTCCTTTCCTCTCTATTTTATATAATTGTGTTATTGTGGGTGAGAATTATGTGTATAGGGTGTAATTCGAATTTTTCGCTCAAGCCTATTCTGCGTTGGAGAGAAGAGAAGTAATTTTTATTGTATTCTCCTCTCTTTAATACCTAAGCAGTCCGCGAATAGCGCTGTGGTTCCCAGACAACGGAAATTTGTAGGTTAACCCACCGTGTACGGTGATTATTGGTTACACTCTTTACTTATCTTATATCTTGTTCACACTACACTAAATCTTATATAAATGAGAAGATATCGAAATTCTGAAAGGATTCTTTATTAATATTTAATATTTCTTGTCCAACAAAGTTGTTTCTTTTACGTTAGATACAAAAGGTTATAGTTCAGAAGTAATCGATTATCGATCGGATTCAAGGTTTTATATTAATTTTAGTTATGATTTTATATTTCTTTAAATACAGGGCGTGAAGGTTCTTTCAACTCTTAGTAAGATCAGAAAATGCATAAATAGGAATACAAGGTATTACAATATAGAGTTAAGTTTTTATTAAATAATATTTAAAATAATTGTAGATTTACCGTCCGCTCGGCATCGTGACTCGATAAGGCTGTGTACAGATAACCTATTCGTCTTGTTCGGTCAATAACAGCATGAAGATGAATCTGCTCTCGTCAGTCTTCGCTCCAAGTTGAAATAAAGTTTAATTCCTGGTCCTGGGATGATGCAGAAATACCGCTCCTTTCGTTCACCAATGTCCGAGTTTTGTGGTTACGTACTTCGACGACTTTCGATTCCAATTACGTTTTTCTATTGAATGGTGTAAACTGAAGTTCCAATACAATTTGGTGTTTATTTTCGTTTCTTTTACGTTATAGGATTATATCACTTTATGCAGGTAGTTATTTATCTGGTTTTGTTAGTCAATTAAGTAAACATTTGTTCATTTTATTGAATTTTGCAATCAGAGTTCTTCATTTTTATTTTTCATTACTTTCACGTATAAGTTTTTAGATTGTCCAATTATATAATACGGTTAAATGATAGTTGACCATACTATTGTGATTTATTGTGTCATTTTGTTTATATTTGAATGGACTTTGTATTTAAATTTAAATCAAATATTTTCTGATCGTCTGTTAACTAAACCGTCTTCGTTCGTGTAAATTTTTCCAATAATCAAATCAACAAATTCTATCTACTTTGTCGTCCCTGGCAACCATTTTTTTTATTCTTATTCGATATTATGTTATATTATAATCATTTCATACAATGTTCTTCCACTCATCAAAATAATCCCTTTCTAAATTTCCATTATATCCGAATATAATTTTACTTATGGCTTGTTTACTAATTCTTATATATTTTGCTGTCTTTTCCTCTTAGTCTATTTATTTTAACAAATATTATTTTTCTGTTACTAAACATTATCTATCGGTATCATTGCACTATGGCATTATAAGAATTTATTTATTTGTTATTATCAATTATTATTAACTTCTCCTAACTCATTAGGTTTTATTTAGTATTTGTTACTAATTTCTTTACCTAACCTTTCTGATCTGACTTACTATATAATGTTACTGGTTGTTAGGCCTATCATTATACCTTGATCTACTTCTGAATTTAACTTGTTACTATCTGCAATTTTATAGAATCTTTTCTCTATTTATGACATGGTTGTATTAAACTCTTTTGTATCTCGTTAACAATTATAGCCTTTTTTGGCCAAGTTTACAATTATAATCATCTTATTGTCTAAGTACATGTATACAAATGATTAACTCTATAAAATCTAACAAAAGCTTTATCGTGCCCTATGGATAACACATAAAATGAAATTAATTAGTAACCAATTACTGAGTTCAACAACAGCTCTATAATGGTAAATTAATAACACATAATACTTAATTACCTGGTATTCTATTAACAGAAAACTTTCACTTGCTAACACAAAATATAACATCACTATCATGATAACAATATAACATGATACAATTAATAACAAGTACATTTGAGTAACTTAAGTCATACACCATTTACTCATTCTCATCTACTTTAAAACATCAATTATTATGAAACAATCAAAATTATTTTTACATTATGTGTCAATGTCTGTTGTTTACCTCTCACTGAAACTTGAGGTTTATTATTATTAACATTATCACTTGCTTATCTTTTTACCTTGTATTCTTATTTTATTTAAACAATCATGGGTTGGGTTTCTGACCTTTTACAATTGTGGATAATTAATAAATTTTCTTCTCTATTCTAAATCTTATAAGTTGATTTATATAACGTCGAGGACCGTATTTCCGTTACGTTACATATGCTTCCCCTCCTAAAGAAGTTTTGTTTACCTGAATATAATTTGGGTCAAAATAAACTTATATCTTTTTCATGCCTTTGAATATCCTCCTTATATTCATCGTAAAGTTTTAATGGTAATTGATGGAATTCTTAATGTAGCATTTTGGACTTGTATTCACCTTTCTCTATTTGATGACAATTCATTAATTATATTAATACTCTTGGCTTGTTTCTTTTAAACATTACTTGTCAATGATTGGTCACAATAATCAGTAAAACTTAGTTTGAATTTTCTCCTATTTCTAGTTACTTCTACAAATGCGTTTCTCCATTGACCTTCTGTCAGCTATCTTCCATCCGTTTTCTTCCTTCATACTTTTGGAATCTGATGTCAATCTTCGCAGCGGTTCTATTATCCCTTAAATATTCAATTTCCCTAACATTCCCTAACATGTGAGCTGGTACAGTTCAGAGAGGCACTGTTTGGCTTCATACTCTGCTGGCCACACTACACTTCAATATAATACTGCTGGAATTCATCTACAGTCAGCTATAAAAAATTCAATAATATCATAGTAGTCTTTTTATTTGACTAATAATAAACATCTTGGGGATTCGTTACGTTGCCGCGTTTTATATTTAATTATTAATATATTCGTTTCTTCTTTATTCCATCTTATTTTCATTAGCTATTTTCAGATAACATTTTTGACGGTCATTATTTGTAACTACTTTTGATCTTCTTTTTTGTGACAGAAATTCTACGTACTATCTCTTCATTTATTATTTTCATTTCCAAGAAATTCTAAATTGTATTTGCATTATCATCATTACTTAGTTTCAGCTTAATTATAGTCATTAACCATTGTTCTTCTTATTTTACCATCTTGTCTGATCACCTTACCATTAATTATGTCGATGTATATTTTTTCTTATTCCATTTTAAATCATACTGGTTATAAACAATTATGTAATCTGTTCTTCAATTCTCTTGGCATTTTGGCATGTATCTTAAATCATATTGTTTTTAATTATTTTGTATAAGTTTTTCTTTATATAGTTTTTTTAACATTGGGGTTTTATTCTTAAATATTTAAAATAATTTCTTTGTAAACACATAGTAAGACGTTCTTACTTCTTTTTGAATTTTGGGGTTTTATTCTTAAATATTTAAAATAATTTCTTTGTAAACACATAGTAAGACGTTCTTACTTCTTTTTGAATTTTGGGGTTTTATTCTTAAATTTTCGTCCGTCTTGTTAGTCGTTGATGATTGGTGATGGCATTTCGTCATATTTTTTTATAGATTCTTGATTGTATGTTCCCTTAATCTTTTTCGTGATAGGGTTCATTATTTCGTAAGTATTATTGTTATTGCTTTTTGTTATTACATAGGGCCCTGTATATAATAATAATAATTTTTTCGTTATTCCTTCTAGAGTACTGGGTAACTCTCTATTTAGTTATGGTCTGGTCATTTGTACGTCTAGTTACCGGTCGTTGGTCCCCAAGAGATTGGTTGTGATGGGTATTCTTCAGTTCTCACTGCCTCTATTAGTTTAAATGAGGGCTTCCCTCATCCTCTCTATTTTCCGGTGGGTTCTGAGGCTGGTTCTGTAATGGCTCATGTCTGTCCTCTGAATTATGGTCCATTGACCTATAATTTCTTCCATTTTGATATTCGTCCTAGCGTCATGACTGATTATAGTAGTTGTTATAATGGTGTGTCCTCGGGTAATACCGTCTCTGATTATTTTGAGGTCGAGAGTATATATAATTCACATGGTGTCTGTAGTTATTGGGTCGGTTGTCCCCATCTCCTTATTATTCCGATTATCGCGGTAATTATAATAATTATTACCCCGATAATTATTATTCCTTTGATTATTATTCGGGTGGCTATTCTGGGTTCTGTTCGGGTTATTATTCTGATTTGGTGGATTATTATTAGTATTATTGGAATTTTGTTGTTGGTCGTTGCCATTGTATCTATGGTATTTAGTATTTAGCATTCGGTTCCGTTGATACTGGGTCTCATGTTCATTATTTTCTAAAAATTTTGCCATGGCTGGAATAGTTTTAATCTGGCTGCACATACGAGCGTTCTTTATTCCTTCATCATAATGGTAGGAGAGTTGTATTACCGAACACTCCTCTGAAATTCTGGGCTCTAGATTACGGGCCATGCACACTTTGCCTAGGAAGTATGATGTGGGAGACTGTCCTACGTTTGCCTCATATCGACCGTTGCTTAAATTATTCCTACAAGGTTCTTACAGGTTTAACAAATATTTTTTCCATGACAATTCCAGGACATTTCCATGACAAAATCTAGATTTTCAAGGACACTCGCGGCACTCAAAATACACACTCGCGACATTCAAAATACCCAAAGTCAAAGATTTAATGATAAATAGTTTTATTTCTTGCATTGTATATAATTATATACAAACCTACGATACATCTATATCAGTCAAGCTATTTTAAGTCAAAAATAAAAATATTTTTTTTATAAAATATCCCCAACCATAAGAGGCCGGTTGAAAACAAAATTTCAATGCACTTTACAAACTTTTCTTTTTAATTTTTGAATATAAGAATATTGCATTGAGTTTAATGTTGAAATAGGAAACTGGTTTGGCTGACATATAACTGAAAGACTCAAGAATTACAGGAATTATTTATATTCATACATAACAACTAAGATCTTTAAAAGATAAAATGGGCAAGTCATTGAAATTTTGTTTCTGGATGGGGTATGGCCAAGGGAAAGTTTATTATTCAAAAACATCTTAATTAAAATCTTAATATCTTAAAGGTACCCTTCTTATTATTCTAGAACGACTTAACTACATCACGTTATTTTAGTCTTTAATTAAAGGAGGGAGATATCAGGCTACCGGTACTTAAATTGCTACAGTATTGCACAACTTAACATTCTTTGGATAGCTCAATAATCTCTTTGTTTATTTTTTCAACATCAGCTGCCATTTGAGTTGTCTTTAACCTAAAAGAATTTGATTTAGCCAGCAATGTAAAGTCTTTCTTGTTTTCAGCTTTCAGTGCCACTGCATCAGCTTCTTTTGTCATTGTCTCAATGGCATTTTCAAGATCCAACTTTCTTTTCTTCATAGACTTTAATTTTTCAGTTTTTGAAGTTCTTTTCTTGGTTTTTTCCTCTTTCTTCTTTTGGTCATCTAGATAGTTTTGATATCTCATTCTCGCAGATCGGGCATATGACAGAAGTTCTTTGGTAATAGGAACTTCATGTAAATCAACACTTTTCAATTCATCACACACCAATCGAAGAACTACCAAACTTTCTTCTTTGAAGTTTTCCACAACTATTTCTTTATTTAAAGAAAACCCTCGTTCAACCAAAGCCTGTCCGTGGGAGAGGGTTAAGACTATCTTAATAACCTTCCACAAATGGGAATATTGTTTCTTAGCCCCAATGACGTCATAGTAGAAGGAATCTATCCTGTCTTTGGACTTTTCAAACTTGCTGAACTCTGTTATTGGGCATTCTGTAAAAAGCAGCTTCAGTTCAGATAGAGCACTATCATAGTTTATTGGGAGCATAATTTTTCTTTTCTGAAGTTCTTGTAGTAATTTTGTGAAAGTTTCAATGGTTTTTGATTTATCTACTACCATTGACTTAGGTTCGAGACACCTGGCAAATCTGACGACTGGATATTTCAAGGGGTTCTTGTCTATTACTTTCTTTACTACAGCCTTCAAAAACATTTGGCATTCCAACTTAAACACCGACACTTCTTTTTCATTGACTTTCTTTTCTTTCTAAAGCTTGCTTAAGATTTCTCTGATGGCAAACCCTGTCTCAACTTTGTTAGAGAATTGCAGATTTTCTTTTTTATCAAAATCAACTGAACACAGAGCAAAATCAGTATTACTTTTATCAAGAACGTCCTTCTTAACAAATAGAGACATGAGGTTGTAGAGCAATTTCAAAACATCAATAGCTTGGAAACGTAACATAGACTCATCTGTTTGATAACCTTTCAGGTAAGGCTGCATTTGTTTGCCTACAAAAGAAAAGAAGCTAAGCTTGGCAACTACTAGAGGATCTTTAGTTGCCTCTTTTACAATCTGAAAAGATTTTGACACCACCTCAGACCGTGGTTTGTCTTTATAAGAGTCCATAAACTTTACTACAGAAGGCCAAATTGTTATGGCTCGGTCACTCACAGCTACATCCTCAACCCACCTTGTAGCACAAAATTTAAGTGGCATCAACCCAGTTTCATTGAGAGCTAAGAAATCGCTTCTCCTAGCAGGTGAATCTTTCAATATTTGCCACAATGCTCTCAAGAGGGTGGCTAAGTCCCAACCTGTATGCTCAGCTCCAACTTCAAAGGATCTGTGAAGAGTATGAATGCTACAGCTACCAATATCAATGAGCCGGGGGTATTCAGGGTACATGGTTTCTCTATTCATAATAAGATCCTTCAATGCTTTTAAATTTACATTTGGCCCGTCCATACCTATTTGAAGCAACTTTGCTGAATTCAATTTTTCCATGGCCCCTTGAAGAGCTTTGACTAAATCAGCGGCTTTGGCATGTCCCAGAAATTGAGAATCCAAGTATCTGCTTGTTACTATCTGCGCTTCTTCATCCCAAGACCTGATAATATCTACTTGATCTTTTTGAATAAACTTGTTTATACTGCCATCAAAGCACAACGAGAAAAATTCACACTTAGAAATGTGTTGATACAATTTGTCTTTAAAGTACTGTGCAATCCCAAAACAAAGTAAGTATGAACACTTAGTTGGTGCACATGAAAAGCTTTTGGCAATTTTACTGTCAGGAAACATTGCTGAAAAAAGGTTGTTGAGGCCATTGCAAGAATTTTTTGGTAAAAACAAATGGAAATATTTTGACAAACTAGCTTCTTTGATTCTGTTGATCACCCAACCATCCTCCCATATTTAGCACATGAACTGCTGTCAATTAACTTGTATACAAGAAAACATAATTTTTCTGGGACGTGAGTGAAAAAACATCCTTTTCAACTCTTAGCAATAATATGAAGAAAATTCCATGACAAAAAACAAAAATCCATGACAAATCAGAAAATTCCATGACATTTCCAGGTATTCCAGGACATTTATCAAATTTCAGGTATTCCAGGTTTTCCAGGACGCGTATGAACCCTGTCCTAACCATATTTTGGGTCGACTCCGACCAATACTTTTCCCTGAATTGTTTCTTAAACTCTGTTATGTCTTGTATATCGGGACGCACTGCCCTCCACCAATTGTCTTATGTATCCTTAAACGTATCATCGATCATACCTCTGATTATACTCCAACGGGTCTCTCTATTCCGTGTTATCATTTCTTCCAACCTTTTCAAAAACTCCATAGGGTTACGTTTATAACTCCAAAAATTAATTGACTCCCGGTTATCGTTGTTGGTGATATGATTATGCTGGCATGTTCTATCCCACCATGAATCCACTTCTTCTTGGATCTGTATTTCGCGTCTACGGATTTCCTCGATTTTACTTTTGTTCGTGTTAATTTGGCTTTCTACGTTGTTTAAATTATCATATACTCTCTCCAGTCGTTCACCCATGTCAGTCTGTACTTGTATAATACCTTCCTTATTCTCCTCCCGTATTTGATGTACCTCTTGTTTAATTTTCTCGCATCTTTCTACAGTTTCCTATTGAAGTCCTTCGGCCATTGTTTTATTTTCATTTTGTATGTCATTAATTTTATTTTGTATTTCCTCACGGACCTGTATTACTGTTTCGTTGGGTTTTTTTAACTTCTCATTTGTTTCAGCTGTTTCTTGTTTCCTTTCCTCATTATTTTGTTCCACCTTTTGGTTAATTGTCACATGGATATTCTCAATTCTTTCGTTAATCTGCCTTAAATTCTCTTCATTTATTTGTAGGATCTCTTCCTTCATTTGTCTTAAACCCTCTTCATTCCTGTCAAACCTTTCATTAAGTTTCTTTGAAGTCTCCTCCTGTTTCCTAAAATTTTTTTCTATCTTGTTGAATTTTCCGCTCAAGGTTTCATTTTGTTTCCTTGAGTTTTCCTTATTTTCCTCATTTATTTTCTTCAAATTCTCCTCATTTGTTTTCTTTAAATTTTCGTCTATTTGGTCAAATTTTTCGCTCAAGGTTTTCTTTGAGTTTTCCTCCTGTTTCCTAAATTGTTCTGCCATGAATTTCATCATTTCCTGCCAACTTGGTTCTTCTCTGGCTCCCGCTTTATCTATTTGGTCCCCTTGGGCATCTTCTTCAACTGTTTCCCTTTCCGTGTCCCTAATTACTTCAGTTTCTTCTTTATCGCCTTTCTGTTGTTCTATTTCACTATCTGTGACTACTTCTATTTCTTCTTCCATTTCTCGTTCCTTCGTCACTCTTTTAGAAAATCCTCTGGTATGCATTTTTTGTCTCCAACAGTTGCCTGCTCGAGTTAAGTAATATTTATAAAATTATGGTTTTACTTAACTTAAGCCCTACACTAGTTGAGTGCCAATTTATTATGTAACGGGTGTCTCCTCGTTAAACCTCTCCCCGATTAGTGCCAATTTATTATGTATCTTATTTTAATATATGTTATAATAATGTTAAGTATATCTCCTTTCCTCTCTATTTTATATAATTGTGTTATTGTGGGTGAGAATTATGTGTATAGGGTGTAATTCGAATTTTTCGCTCAAGCCTATTCTGCGTTGGAGAGAAGAGAAGTAATTTTTATTGTATTCTCCTCTCTTTAATACCTAAGCAGTCCGCGAATAGCGCTGTGGTTCCCAGACAACGGAAATTTGTAGGTTAACCCACCGCGTACGGTGATTATTGGTTACACTCTTTACTTATCTTATATCTTGTTCACACTACACTAAATCTTATATAAATGAGAAGATATCGAAATTCTGAAAGGATTCTTTATTAATATTATAACGAACTGAAGTAGTCGGGGTATGTCCTTCTTTTGTAAATTCCCCCGTTGTATGCGTCAATTTATAACGTAACGTTATTTGGGGTTACTTTAAAATTATTATGTTTATTTGTTTATAGTAATTATATTAAGATAATGTTTAAATTCCGTTTAAATTTCGTTTAAACGCCACACTAGTTGGTCTAACCTATTTGTAATAAAATGAAAACGTGTGTGTTTACAATTAACTTGAAATAAAATAAAAGTGTTGTTATTTAAACTTATATTCGTGGTTAAAATATTAAAAGTCTCGTTAAAACAAAGTTCAATTATGTGTGAAATATTCTTTTGAGATAACTCAATGTTTGGAATAGTTGTTTCTAATTGAAGGTTACTAATGTAGTATAGTACTTTAAAATGAAACATTCAAAGTTACTCACAGTGTGTTTACAATGGTTTAATTATACTTGTTTAAAAAGAATTCCCTTATATTAAATAAATAAAATGGTGAAGTTGATTATAATTAAATGCTAAATTAGCTTAAGTTGAAACGTGAAGTATATCAGTTGGTCGCTTGACAATAGTTCTCGTCTGGTTGAAACTGGTAGTAAAACTTCTTCTCCAGATTGCAGGTAGTCTGAGTATGTCACGTCTCGTAATGTCTGGACAATATCATAAACAAAAATATACTTTTACGTACCTGGTCGTGTTTACTAGAAGTTCACTAAACTGTCAACTCAGTTTACAAACACCAACTCACTTTGGTTGCAAGGTTAGATTACCTTGTTTATTAATTAGTGGGCGCCACACGGATTTATTCAGGGAAAATCCCGTGTAAAACCCACACATAAAAATTACTGAATGATTAGAAAATTTAAAATGATTGTGTATCACCTTTTGGCAATGTTATTCCAAAATATTAAACACAACAGAAGGTTGTTTACGTTTTTTAATAAAATATTTAATTATCCTATAGAAATAAATCAAAATCAGGTGATGCTGTTAGTAACGGGTTTTATTTATACCCTCATAGAGAATTCAAAAAACAAATATAAAGCAAACATACAAAGTTGTACAATTAAAAGTCAGTTATTATATGCCTTACACGGCTTGCTCAGAACATGAATTATAAATCTGGCTAAGTCCAGATGCTATTTGTTTTTAACATTAAAATTATGATTATCTCAGTAGTACAAAGTTGTACAATTAAAAGTTGGTTATTATATGCCTTATACGGCTTGCTCAGAACATGAATTATAAATCTGGTTAAGTCCAGATGCTATTTGTTTTTAACATTAAGATTATGATTATCTCAGTAGTGAATTCTTTGAGACACGAAAGAAAACAATTATGCCTACACAATATCCAATAATCCTTTTGATATAAAATTGATCAACAAAGTTTTTAGGTTACTTTCGCAAA
Source organism: Magicicada septendecula (assembly GCA_034769895.1). Lineage (NCBI taxonomy): Eukaryota > Metazoa > Arthropoda > Insecta > Hemiptera > Cicadidae > Magicicada > Magicicada septendecula. The sequence goes on from CM068373.1 coordinate 280,459,514, forward strand.
GTAAACAAAATTAAAACATGATCTGTTGAAAGATCGCGCGTTTCATCAACGCTTGCTTTTTTAGTGACAATATTTATCAAGTGAGAACCCTTACAACTAACATATAGCTTAATTAATAATAACAAATTTGTATAATAAATTGAGACGTGGTGTAATCTTAAAGTGTTTTTGTGTTTTGCGTCAGTACAGGCTAATGTTAAAAAAAGTATAGGTTATGGCGCTCAGATCAAGATTAGTAATGATTGCACTGTTACCTTCTGAGTTTTAATTATTTAATTAAAACTTATTAATCACTTCAGTAATCGGATTATAATGATTACTGGGTTTCGGCACTAAACTCGCACAAGAACAGAACAATGCGATCCTCTTCTGATTAAAATGGATCGTGAATAATAACAATAAATTATTTTCTGTTCGTTATTCCCGCACAAAATTAAAATGATACTGCACTTAATCACTGTTGTTTGCTGTAGATGAACTTGAAGTAGTCGTTTCTTGTTGTTGAACTATTGGTTTCAATGTAATATGTAAATGACGCTAAGAGTTATTAAAAAATGTAGAGATGGCGGGCACACGTCTGTGCTACACGCTAGTCAGTAAGAGTCTGCCTCAAAATTCGCTGTTTCGTCTTTATATACCCCCTTCTTTGAACGGCCTTAGGTAAAAATGTTAATTACTAACTAATTTTCTGATTGGCTTTGGTAGGTGTGTCGGTATGACGTGTCACTTTTTGGCAGTTGATAACGGCTTTTTCTAACCGTCAAATGTTGCGGTGACAGCTAGTTGTCATTTTTGTTATTATTCATAAACAGTTTCCCGATGTACATTTTTAGAATGATGCTAACATCTCTCCCGCACTAAATACAGTTGCAATTGGGTTGATATTACTATCAAATTAAAGATTGTTTTTTTTCCTTTAATTTGATATCACTCGATCTCGAATTACTTTCACTTTGACCGACATTGTTATAAAACCAATGTTCGGGTACATCACTTTCACTGTCGTCTGCTATTTCTGAGTCGCCGGTTTTACACTTTTGGTTAATATTGTTTGTGTTCACATATCATTTTATTAATCAAATGTTTATGTGCGAACACCATTAATGCTGTACTGACATTTTTACTGAACATTACTTGTACACCTAAACTCTATACATTGTAATGAATGATCCTACTGACTATGACATTTCGTTTTATGCTAATTCGTTTTAAACTACTATTTAACAATTAAAATTATACATAGTTACCGTTGGTCTCCAGATCACTGTATATGATTAAATAAATAATTACCTTATTTTATCCACTAAGTGATCTTCTTTTTCTTTTTAATTACTACATGTTTCAGGGCTTATATCCCCATCTTCAGGTAAAAGCAAATCTACCCTATTATTAGGGTTTCGTTAAAAATTCACAACGACACAAACACATAACACACTTAAATAAATTAACATTGAACATTAAATCTGTATCGGAACACGCTACAAACGAACCAGTGCACTGGCCGAAGTCCGACTTTCAACTGATCCGTACACGCTATTCACGGTTTGTTTTCATAGCTGTGTCATATAGTTTATTTGATTTGAATGATAACTGTTCATTAAGTACCTGATTTTTATTTCTTCTTAAGGCCTTGTATATTTCAAATTCCTCTAAAGCATCAAGTAGTTGACCCTTTTTACCTATATGTAAAGGTTCCAAATTCTCTTTAAATCCAGTGTATGTATGATTTTCGTTTATTAGATGTTGTGCGTAATGCGATACATTATTATTGGGGAACTTCTTAGGTAAATGTTCTTTAAATCTCTCAGAAAATTTTCTCCCCGTCTGGCTTATATAGATTTTATCGCATTCATTACACCGGATTCTATAAACGCCAGAACAATCCTCTAGTAATGCTTTGGTATTAGGCTTAAGTATATTTGTTAATTTGTTCGTGGTCCTGAATGAGACAATAATCCCTAGCTTTTTTAATTCATTATGTAGTGTATTAGGTAGTATGTTTGTATATCTAGCAGAAACATATTGGGTTTTATCTTTAACTTTGTCCAATCGTTTTAATTTATTAGCGTGTTTATATATTATTTTATCAATGATTTTACTATTGTAACCATTCACTATCGCTATATGTTTTATTATATTAATTTCATCGTTATAGTCTTCTATGTCCATCGGTATATTTGTCAATCTACGTGCCAGTGCATTAAAAGTTGCCATTTTATGTGTATAAGGATGATTGGAACTAGCATGTATGGCTATATCAGTTGTTGTTGGCTTTCTATATATTTTAAAGCTAAGGAGGTTATTACGTTTATATGTGGTTACGTCCAGGAAATTCAACATATTGTTATGTTCTACTTCCATAGTGAATTTAATATTACTGTTTATGCCGTTCAAAAAAGTAAGCAATCCGTCTATCTGTCTAAGAGTACCACCAAAAATTAAAAATGTGTCGTCTACGTACCGTGTGTATGAGATGATTTTATTGTATAACTTGTTTTGGTCAGATAGTATATACTTGTTCTCATAATGATTCATATAAATCTCCGCTAAAATTCCACTCACCGGTGAACCCATGGCCAGCCCATTTTCCTGGATAAAAAACTTATTGTCGTGTGTAAAGTAATTCTGTTGCACAACAATTTTCAATAAAAATATAAGTTCATCAATTTGTATCTGTTTTAAGACATTTGTCTTGATTAAAAGTCTCTCGAGAATATTTATCGTCTCTAGCACGGGTATGTTCGTATACAAATTCACTATGTCCATAGATATCAGTTTATGGTTAGGCAGTACTTTAATGTTTTTAACTTTGTTTACAAATCCTATTGTATTTTTTACGCTATGTATGTTGTCCATTACTAAGCTGTTTTTGATGATTATTTGTAGCTTTTTGGCTACATTATAGCTTGGGGCAGTTGTATGATTTATTAAAGGACGTATTGGTATATTAGGTTTGTGTAACTTTGGTAGTCCTCTGAAAGTAGGCGCTTTCGGATTTATATTTTTGATACGTCGTCTAGTTTGAGCATCGAATAAATTAACACATTTATTCACCGCTGAGTTTATGGCTTTTGTATATTTAATGGTGGGGTCATTATTTAGGGTCTTAATATTATTTTCATTTATAAAATCATAGCATTTTTGTGTGTATTCAGTTTTATTGATGATAACTACTGTACTACCTTTATCAGCCTTAGTTATCATTGCGTCAAAATTTTCTAATTTGCGTTTGATGTTCTTCGCGATTTTAATTTCATTACTAGGTCTCATGTTATGCGTCCTACCCGACTGTAATATACGATTTAATTTATAGTTGATAGCTACCCGTGTATCATTCTGAATTTCCTGGTTTTTTATTTGTTTAATGACAGCTTCTGCATTTACAACTATCAACTATAAATTAAATCGTATATTACAGTCGGGTAGGACGCATAACATGAGACATAGTAATGAAATTAAAATCGCGAAGAACATCAAACGCAAATTAGAAAATTTTGACGCAATGATAACTAAGGCTGATAAAGGTAGTACAGTAGTTATCATCAATAAAACTGAATACACACAAAAATGCTATGATTTTATAAATGAAAATAATATTAAGACCCTAAATAATGACCCCACCATTAAATATACAAAAGCCATAAACTCAGCGGTAAATAAATGTGTTAATTTATTCGATGCTCAAACTAGACGACGTATCAAAAATATAAATCCGAAAGCACCTACTTTCAGAGGACTACCAAAGTTACACAAACCTAATATACCAATACGTCCTTTAATAAATCATACAACTGCCCCAAGCTATAATGTAGCCAAAAAGCTACAAATAATCATCAAAAACAGCTTAGTAATGGACAACATACATAGCGTAAAAAATACAATAGGATTTGTAAACAAAGTTAAAAACATTAAAGTACTGCCTAACCATAAACTGATATCTATGGACATAGTGAATTTGTATACGAACATACCCGTGCTAGAGACGATAAATATTCTCGAGAGACTTTTAATCAAGACAAATGTCTTAAAACAGATACAAATTGATGAACTTATATATTTTTATTGAAAATTGTTGTGCAACAGAATTACTTTACACACGACAATAAGTTTTTTATCCAGGAAAATGGGCTGGCCATGGGTTCACCGGTGAGTGGAATTTTAGCAGAGATTTATATGAATCATTATGAGAACAAGTATATACTATCTGACCAAAACAAGTTATACAATAAAATCATCTCATACACACGGTACGTAGACGACACATTTTTAATTTTTGGTGGTACTCTTAGACAGATAGACGGATTGCTTACTTTTTTGAACGGCATAAACAGTAATATTAAATTCACTATGGAAGTAGAACATAACAATATGTTGAATTTCCTGGACGTAACCACATATAAACGTAATAACCTCCTTAGCTTTAAAATATATAGAAAGCCAACAACAACTGATATAGCCATACATGCTAGTTCCAATCATCCTTATACACATAAAATGGCAACTTTTAACGCACTGGCACATAGATTGACAAATATACCGATGGACATAGAAGACTATAACGATGAAATTAATATAATAAAACATATAGCGATAGTGAATGGTTACAATAGTAAAATCATTGATAAAATAATATATAAACACGCTAATAAATTAAAACGATTGGACAAAGTTAAAGATAAAACCCAATATGTTTCTGCTAGATATACAAACATACTACCTAATACACTACATAATGAATTAAAAAAGCTAGGGATTATTGTCTCATTCAGGACCACGAACAAATTAACAAATATACTTAAGCCTAATACCAAAGCATTACTAGAGGATTGTTCTGGCGTTTATAGAATCCGGTGTAATGAATGCGATAAAATCTATATAGGCCAGACGGGGAGAAAATTTTCTGAGAGATTTAAAGAACATTTACCTAAGAAGTTCCCCAATAATAATGTATCGCATTACGCACAACATCTAATAAACGAAAATCATACATACACTGGATTTAAAGAGAATTTGGAACCTTTACATATAGGTAAAAAGGGTCAACTACTTGATGCTTTAGAGGAATTTGAAATATACAAGGCCTTAAGAAGAAATAAAAATCAGGTACTTAATGAACAGTTATCATTCAAATCAAATAAACTATATGACACAGCTATGAAAACAAACCGTGAATAGCGTGTACGGATCAGTTGAAAGTCGGACTTCGGCCAGTGCACTGGTTCGTTTGTAGCGTGTTCCGATACAGATTTAATGTTCAATGTTAATTTATTTAAGTGTGTTATGTGTTTGTGTCGTTGTGAATTTTTAACGAAACCCTAATAATAGGGTAGATTTGCTTTTACCTGAAGATGGGGATATAAGCCCTGAAACATGTAGTAATTAAAAAGAAAAAGAAGATCACTTAGTGGATAAAATAAGGTAATTATTTATTTAATCATATACAGTGATCTGGAGACCAACGGTAACTATGTATATCGAAGCTGATCAAGCAAAAGTGGTCTATAAATATAAAAACCTTAAAACCAAGATATTGAAAGCAAACCTCAATATCAGGTTTATCAAGAGATGTTTGAGACAAGACATAATGCCTAAATTTGCTATTATAAAAATAAGAAACACATCAATAGCAGCATCTAACACTAAAATTAAAGCACAGAAAGTTTGGCTTAAGGAAGAAATTAAGGCTTTGTACAAAAAGAAAAATTATCTGAACAAGTTGTTATTTAATGCGCATTTGAAGGTCCTGAACTCGATACACCCGATCATAATTAACGAAGTTTTAGAAGTTATTCACAGACAGATAAGGAACATTGCTATCTTGATTGTATCAAGACACAACAAGAAATATGATAAATTGAACCGCGAGCAAAACAAAGCAGATAACATAATTTGTAAACACAAATTTTATAAGCGTGTAGATAACCTCACGAACATTGAACTATCTAATGAAGAATGTAGTTTATTATCTAAGGGTTTACAACATAATTTATCTGATTATGGAAAAGACATGTTAATAAGAGAAGTTGTAAATGCAGAAGCTGTCATTAAACAAATAAAAAACCAGGAAATTCAGAATGATACACGGGTAGCTATCAACTATAAATTACATCGTATATTACAGTCGGGTAGGACGCATAACATGAGACCTAGTAATGAAATTAAAATCGCGAAGAACATCAAACGCAAATTAGAAAATTTTGACGCAATGATAACTAAGGCTGATAAAGGTAGTACAGTAGTTATCATCAATAAAACTGAATACACACAAAAATGCTATGATTTTATAAATGAAAATAATATTAAGACCCTAAATAATGACCCCACCATTAAATATACAAAAGCCATAAACTCAGCGGTGAATAAATGTGTTAATTTATTCGATGCTCAAACTAGACGACGTATCAAAAATATAAATCCGAAAGCGCCTACTTTCAGAGGACTACCAAAGTTACACAAACCTAATATACCAATACGTCCTTTAATAAATCATACAACTGCCCCAAGCTATAATGTAGCCAAAAAGCTACAAATAATCATCAAAAACAGCTTAGTAATGGACAACATACATAGCGTAAAAAATACAATAGGATTTGTAAACAAAGTTAAAAACATTAAAGTACTGCCTAACCATAAACTGATATCTATGGACATAGTGAATTTGTATACGAACATACCCGTGCTAGAGACGATAAATATTCTCGAGAGACTTTTAATCAAGACAAATGTCTTAAAACAGATACAAATTGATGAACTTATATATTTTTATTGAAAATTGTTGTGCAACAGAATTACTTTACACACGACAATAAGTTTTTTATCCAGGAAAATGGGCTGGCCATGGGTTCACCGGTGAGTGGAATTTTAGCGGAGATTTATATGAATCATTATGAGAACAAGTATATACTATCTGACCAAAACAAGTTATACAATAAAATCATCTCATACACACGGTACGTAGATGACACATTTTTAATTTTTGGTGGTACTCTTAGACAGATAGACGGATTGCTTACTTTTTTGAACGGCATAAACAGTAATATTAAATTCACTATGGAAGTAGAACATAACAATATGTTGAATTTCCTGGACGTAACCACATATAAACGTAATAACCTCCTTAGCTTTAAAATATATAGAAAGCCAACAACAACTGATATAGCCATACATGCTAGTTCCAATCATCCTTATACACATAAAATGGCAACTTTTAACGCACTGGCACGTAGATTGACAAATATACCGATGGACATAGAAGACTATAACGATGAAATTAATATAATAAAACATATAGCGATAGTGAATGGTTACAATAGTAAAATCATTGATAAAATAATATATAAACACGCTAATAAATTAAAACGATTGGACAAAGTTAAAGATAAAACCCAATATGTTTCTGCTAGATATACAAACATACTACCTAATACACTACATAATGAATTAAAAAAGCTAGGGATTATTGTCTCATTCAGGACCACGAACAAATTAACAAATATACTTAAGCCTAATACCAAAGCATTACTAGAGGATTGTTCTGGCGTTTATAGAATCCGGTGTAATGAATGCGATAAAATCTATATAGGCCAGACGGGGAGAAAATTTTCTGAGAGATTTAAAGAACATTTACCTAAGAAGTTCCCCAATAATAATGTATCGCATTACGCACAACATCTAATAAACGAAAATCATACATACACTGGATTTAAAGAGAATTTGGAACCTTTACATATAGGTAAAAAGGGTCAACTACTTGATGCTTTAGAGGAATTTGAAATATACAAGGCCTTAAGAAGAAATAAAAATCAGGTACTTAATGAACAGTTATCATTCAAATCAAATAAACTATATGACACAGCTATGAAAACAAACCGTGAATAGCGTGTACGGATCAGTTGAAAGTCGGACTTCGGCCAGTGCACTGGTTCGTTTGTAGCGTGTTCCGATACAGATTTAATGTTCAATGTTAATTTATTTAAGTGTGTTATGTGTTTGTGTCGTTGTGAATTTTTAACGAAACCCTAATAATAGGGTAGATTTGCTTTTACCTGAAGATGGGGATATAAGCCCTGAAACATGTAGTAATTAAAAAGAAAAAGAAGATCACTTAGTGGATAAAATAAGGTAATTATTTATTTAATTTAATTAAGATTATGATTAAACCTATTGTTTTAATAATGTTTTTTGTTATGTCAAGGCATAACCATGGTTCTGTGTATTTTAATTTACACTTGTGTTAATTCTCAATAGCCAATTTACTGACTAATGTTTGGTCTAAGCTTGCTAAGACATATCGCCTACATTGGAATTTGGCCTTAATAATGCTTATTGGTTCTCAATTCGGTAAATTGTGGAGATATCTTATTTGTATAAGATTCTCTCTTATAAATAGTTCTCTTTTCTAACAAGTATATTTGATGCTGAAATACATCTTTGTTCTCACTATGTAGCCATTGTTAACATTAGTTTTGGCATTCATAATTTACTGTTCATTGTCACATCCATTATCAGCAAAATGCTAATTCTGCTTTCACAGTATTTAACTGCTCATTAGTTCATTTTTTGTTTACATATGACATTCGGTTTACATCAACTACTTACTGGATTGACAGCTGAATGTAAATTTACTCTGTCCATCAGTTCGTTTTAGTCTCAGTCTAGTTGTAGTGTCAAACAGCCCTTGGGTTACTGTTTCCTGTGGCACTTCTGCTTCATTCTTCTTTCTTGGTTTCTTCTTTCTTGGTTATTTCTACTATTATATTCCTATTTACATGGTTGTTTTGTCCTTATAAAATCTGATAATATACACTTAGGTTAGGTAACATCTTGTGATGTTACATATACACCCTCTTTAAAATTGATCATTTGAGAAAAATTTATTTTTTTGTAAAATTATCAATTCATGTCAGTTTCTTAGTATACTTCAATAAAAAAATTTTTTCTTGTACTCTTTGATTTTTGAAACATACTATTGGTGTGTTACTCTAGCTTGATTTTTATCCAGTGGTACAATTCTTAATTTACTAGTATTTTCAAGTCGCTTACTTTCTAAGTCATTTAACTACAATTGATCTCGTTTCTTAAGTTAACTATTTCCTGTCTTATTCACATTCTACTTTCTCATCACATATCTTTGCGTTCGTGATTATCTTAATGGTTATTATAATTCATACCTCACAGATTCTTTTATAATATTCCTTGATACAATAACATAATATAATTCCCTAACTGTTGTAGAGGTTTCGGAATCAGGGTGGCTCACTATGGCTAACATCCTCTGCCGCTCCTCACTACACATTCTCAGATTCAGAGGCATTACTCTTCTCTGTCTGAGAAAAAAATAAACATTGCACCTGGCAATAGTTGCACTATCACAACTCAAAAAAATATCACATATCATTCATATTCAATAATATAATATATTCACTATAATATTCAAGGTATCAGAGGTTTTCATTTAGATCACATTTCCATCTTTATACTTGCTAACATACTTTCTTTCTTACAAAGTTAGTAAGATCAGAAAATGCATAAATAGGAATACAAGGTATTACAATATAGAGTTAAGTTTTTATTAAATAATATTTAAAATAATTGTAGATTTACCGTCCGCTCGGCATCGTGACTCGATAAGGCTGTGTACAGATAACCTATTCGTCTTGTTCGGTCAATAACAGCATGAAGATGAATCTGCTCTCGTCAGTCTTCGCTCCAAGTTGAAATAAAGTTTAATTCCTGGTCCTGGGATGATGCAGAAATACCGCTCCTTTCGTTCACCAATGTCCGAGTTTTGTGGTTACGTACTTCGACGACTTTCGATTCCAATTACGTTTTTCTATTGAATGGTGTAAACTGAAGTTCCGATACAATTTGGTGTTTATTTTCGTTTCTTTTACGTTATAGGATTATATCCCTTTATGCAGGTAGTTATTTCTCTGGTTTTGTTAGTCAATTAAGTAAACATTTGTTCATTTTATTGGATTTTGCAATCAGAGTTCTTCCTTTTTATTTTTCATTACTTTCATGTATAAGTTTTTAGATTGTCCAATTATATAATACGGTTAAATGATAGTTGACCATACTATTGTGATTTATTGTTCATTTTGTTTATATTTGAATGGACTTTGTATTTAAATTTAAATCAAATATTTTCTGATCGTCTGTTAACTAAACCGTCTTCGTTCGTGTAAATTTTTACAATAATCAAATCAACAAATTCTATCTACTTTGTCGTCCCTGGCAACCATTTTTTTTATTCTTATTCGATATTATGTTATATTATAATCATTTCATACAATGTTCTTCCACTCATCAAAATAATCCCTTTCTAAATTTCCATTATATCCGAATATAATTTTACTTATGGCTTGTTTACTAATTCTTATATATTTTGCTGTCTTTTCCTCTTAGTCTATTTATTTTAACAAATATTATTTTTCTGTTACTAAACATTATCTATCGGTATCATTGCACTATGGCATTATAAGAATTTATTTAATTTGAGTTTATTTATTTGTTATTATCAATTATTATTAACTTCTCCTAATTCATTAGGTTTTATTTAGTATTTGTTACTAATTTCTTTACCTAACCTTTCTGATCTGACTTACTATATAATGTTACTGGTTGTTAGGCCTATCATTATACCTTGATCTATTTCTGAATTTAACTTGTTACTATCTGCAATTTTATAGAATCTTTTATCTATTTATGACATGGTTGTATTAAACTCTTTTGTATCTCGTTAACAATTATAGCCTTTTTTGGCCAAGTTTACAATTATAATCATCTTATTGTCTAAGTACATGTATACAAATGATTAACTCTATAAAATCTAACAAAAGCTTTATCGTGCCCTATGGATTAACACATAAAATGAAATTAATTAGTAACCAATTACTGAGTTCAACAACAGCTCTATAATGGTAAATTAATAACACATAATACTTAATTACCTGGTATTCTATTAACAGAAAACTTTCACTTGCTAACACAAAATATAACATCACTATCATGATAACAATATAACATGATACAATTAATAACAAGTACATTTGAGTAACTTAAGTCATACACCATTTACTCATTCTCATCTACTTTAAAACATCAATTATTATGAAACAATCAAAATTATTTTTACATTATGTGTCAATGTCTGTTGTTTACCTCTCACTGAAACTTGAGGTTTATTATTATTAACATTATCACTTGCTTATCTTTTTACCTTGTATTCTTATTTTATTTAAACAATCATGGGTTGGGTTTCTGACCTTTTACAATTGTGGATAATTAATAAATTTTCTTCTCTATTCTAAATCTTATAAGTTGATTTATGTAACGTCGAGGACCGTATTTCCGTTACGTTACAATATAGATATATTGTAACGTAATGAAAATACGGTCCCCTACTTTACATAAATCAACTTATAAGATTTAAAATAGAATAATATTATTTATTATCCACACTTGTAAAAGGTCAGAAACCCAACCCATGATTGATTAAATAAAATAAGAATACAAGGTAGAAAGAAAAGAAATTAATAATGTTAATAATTATAAACCTCAAAGTTCAGTGAAAGGTGTAAACAACAGACATTGACAAATAATGTAAAAACTAATTTAGACTGTTTCATAATAATTGATGTTTTAAAGGAGATGAGAATGAGTAAATGTTGCATGACTTAGGTTACACAAATGTACCTGTTATTAATTGTATCATGTTATATTATTATCATGATAGTGATGTTATTTTTTGTGTGTAGCGAGTGAAGTTATTCTGTTAATAGAATACCAGGTAAATAAGTATTATGTGTTATCAATTTACCATTATAGAGCTGTTGTTAAACTCAGCAATTGATTACTAATTAATTTCATTTTATGTGTTATCCATATGTCACGATAAAGCTTTTGTTAAGAGAGTTAATTATTTGTATACATGTACTTAGATAGTAGGATGATTATAATTGTAAACTTGGCCAAAAAGGCTATAATTGTTAACGAGATACAAAAGAGTTCAGTATAACCATGTCATAAATAGATAAAGGATTCTATAATATTGCAGATAGTAACAAGTTAAACTCAGAAGTAGATCAAGGTATAATGATAGGCCTAACAACCAGTAACATTATATAGTAATTCAGATCAGAAAGGTTAGGTAAAGAAATTTGTAACAGATACTAAATAAAATCTAATGAGTTAGGAGAAGTTAATAATAATTGCTAATAACAAATAAATAAATTCAAATTAAATAAATTCTCATAATGCCATAGCGCAATGATACCGATAGATAATGTTTTATTCTTCGTATTGTTTAAATTAGCAGCCATCCTTACTATTTCCTTTATGAATTTGCTAACTGCTATAATTTTTTATTGTTCGACTAAGCTTTTCGTCATTACTGACATCTTCAGGTCTTAAACAACCGTTGTTTAAGACCTGAAGATGTCAGTAATGACGAAAAGCTTAGTCGAACAATAAAAAATTATAGCAGTTAGCAAATTCATAAAAGAAATAGATAATGTTTTGTAACAGAAAAATAATATTTGTTAAAGTAAGTAGACTAAGAGAAAACGACAGCAAAATATATAAAAATTAGTAACAAGCAATAGGTAAAATTATAATAGGATATAATGGAAATTTAGAAAAGGATTATTTTGATGAGTGGAAGAACATTGTATGAAATGGTTATAGTATAATATAATATCCAATAAGAATAGAAAAGATGGTTGTCAGGGACGACGAGAGAGATAGAATTTGTTGATTTGATAATTGAATAAATTTACATGAACGAAGACGGTTTAGTTAAAAGACGCTCAGAAAAGATTTGACTTAATTTAAATACAAATAATACAATTGGGAAGCAAAATGAATAATAAATCACAATAGTATGGTCCACTGTCATTCAACCGTATTATATAATTGGACAATCTAAAACCTATACATGAAAGTAACGAAAAATATAAAGGAAGAATTCTGATTGTAAAAATCAATATAATGAACAAATGTTAACTTAATTAACTAACCAAAACAAGAGAAATAACTACCTGCATAAAGTGATATAATCCTATAACATAAAAGAAACGAAATTAAAACACCAAATTATATCTGAACTTCAGTTTCCACAATTCAATAGAAAAAAAATAGTTGGACTCGAAATTCGTCGAAGCATGTAACCACAAAACTCGGACATTGGTGAACAAAAGGAGCGGTATTTCTGCATCATCCCAGGACCAAGAATTCAACTTTTATTTCAACTTGGAGTGAAGACTGACGGGAACGAATTCATCTGCATTCTGTTATTGACCAAAAACGATGAAGAGGTTATCTGTACACAGCCTTATCGAGTCACTATGCCGAGCTGACGGTAAACTATAATTATTTTAAATATTATTTAATAAAAACTTAATTCTATATTGTAATACCTTGTATTCCTATTTAGGCATTTTCTGATCTTACTAACAGTTGAAGAACCTTCACGCCCTTGATTTAAAGAAATATAAAATCATAACTAAAAATAATATAAAACCCTGAATCCGATCGATAATCGATTACTTCTAACATATAGCCTTTTATATCTCCGTAAAGGAAACAATTTTGTTGGACAAGAAATATTAAAATATTAATAAAGAATCCTTTCAGAATTCAGATATCTTCTCATTTATATAATATTTAGTGTAGTGTGAACAAGATATAAGATAAGTAGAGAGTGTAACTGAGAATTATCGTACGCGGTGGGTTAACCAACAAATTTCAGTTCTCTGGGAACCACAGCGCTATTCGCGGACTGCTTGGGTATTAAAGAGAATGAGAATACAATAAAAAATTCCTTCTCTTCTCTTCAATGCAGAATAGGCTTGAACGAAAAAGTCGATTTACACACTATACACATAATTTTCACCCACCATAACACAATTATTAACACAATATTAAAATAGGGAGAAACTGGGATATACTTAAACATTATTATACCACATATTGAAATAAGATAAGTTATAAATTGGCACTCTCAACAGAGAGGATTAACGAGGAGACACCCGTTAAGTGATAATATATATATATATATATATATATATATATATATAGTTACAACACAAAAAGCCACCCCAATACCAGGGAAAAAACTATAATGAATCAACTATGTTAAACTAAAGAAAATAAAATGACTATGACGAGACAAATGACTATGACCCAAACCAAGTGATTGACCCAATACAAGAAAAGAAAAATGAGAAGGTATAAAAAGACACAAACAAATAATAAAGAAAAGAAAATGAGAAATATTAAACTCAAATGATGATGAAAAAGGCTCAAACAAATAATAAATGTAAATGATAAATAGTAAAATCAAATAAAGTAATACCAATTAAAGTACACTAACCAGAGAAATTGATATTAAATTTATGAATAACTATATACATAATAAGTGAATCAGAACATGAAACTTGTTAACAGTATAACTAATAATTGTGAATAAAACAATAAAAAAACCCAGAAGTGAGAGATAGGTAGGGAGTGAACGTGATTAAGTGAGTAAAGAGAAATCAATATTAGGGAATAACCACTAGTAACACTCAAGTACAATAAAAAAGTGCAAAGTGCCAGTGTAAACCCAAAATAAATAGAAAACCCAACAGATAGGCATAGACACCTAAAACCAGTGATTAACACTATAGTTTAATGGTGAAAAATACCAAAAAAATAAGAATGTTATTGTTATTATAATTAAGAGTGACTGTAGATTAGGAGTACAGTGGTATTCAGGGAAAAAATCCCATAATGATTAAAAATGTTATTGTTTCAATGGTTAGGTAGAGAAAAAAATATATAGTAAAAGTTAGAAGAAAAATATGCTAAATAATATAAGTGCAAAATAAGTAAAACATCCTATGTACAAAAGGATAATTAGTAAGATAAAATAAATGGTGTTATAATGTTAGTCACCAAAATAGTTAAGAATAAACTAAATATAAACAAGATTAGCATAGTAAATGTTAAAAGATTTGTTCAATTAAGTTTATGAGAAGGAATATGGCTGAAAAAAGTATACAGACCATAAACCTAAATTTTGTGTTATGCTTTATAAGTAATATTAAATGATAGACAAGTTATAAAAAATGGCAAATTAGATAAGTAAGGAGATAAATTCTTACAAACATAATAATACAGGAAAAGAAATTAGAGAATAATAGACAGGCCATGATTTTGTAAAGTAATAAGATCACACAATTATTATAAAACAGCCCAAATCAATTCAAAAGGTAAGCAAGTCATAAGTGACACCAAGCAAAACATATGTAAATGTAAAATAATCTTTAATTTGTGTAAAATAAGAAGACAGCCAATTACTACTTAGGCCTAGAAAATGCCTAACTGTATAAACCCAAAATAAACAAATTGTAGGAAATTAACTATTGTATTAGAAAATCCAGGGCAAGTAACTAGTTAAGCACAATTAGTGAATCATATTAAGATGTCAAAGTTAAATTAAAAACATAAAATATGGAAGAAATATAATTACATAATATTAACATTATTGTCAAAACTTTAATACATAAACAAACCCAGCTTTGTGGGATGTCAAAATGATCTTTGAAAGGAAATATAAACAGTTGTGATAATATCTCATACATAGATAAGAAGACAGAAGAATAATAGTAATCAAAAGATATTTAGTCATTTTGGATTAAAATTCAAATATTATAACAATGGACATAAGATAGGTTCAGCCAATGAGAGACAGACAGTTGCCATAACAACAGACCATTATTTATTATTATTCCATTAAAAAGAATTAGTTCATTATTGACGCTCAAGACGAATAGAAGCCAACCCATATTCGACTCAAATTTAATTTAAAATAGTAAAAAACAAGTCGAAATCTTACAAAATAAAGATGCAAGAAGTCTGATGAAGACCTAATCAAACTAGGAGAGCCAATTAACCAGATTAATAACAATCTAAAACAATTATTTAATCCACATTGACCGAAAAAGAAGCCAGACGAACTCCAAATTATAAATGAAGAAAGCTTGATGACTGAACAGATCCAACCTAACGAAGAACTGAGTGACTCGTCACCCGAATTCAACAGATTTGATAAGTATATCTGAAATACCCGAATTTATGGAATAAATCATAATAACTTTTTCTCACAACACAAATAACTCTCACTACGAACTGATAATCAAATTTCTTGCAAGGATTCATTGAAAATAAAAAACTAAACTTGGTTGTAAACAGAAAATAACCTGTATACAAATTACAAATTCTTAACACACACTTTATAACACTTCAAAACAAATTGTAATCAACTCTAATAGTATATAAGTACCATCTTATTAATATTTATTTGTAACCAAAAGAACTCAGATTAAGTGAATAATACAAGAGAATAAACACAGAACGACGGCTATGTCGATTTAATAACGTTTGATCAAATTTAGCCAACCTGAGAATAATTGTCTATTTATTGCCGGAGCAACTTTGTTTAATAACCATATATAATTTTGTATTTAATTGAATAACAGATAATTTCACGTTAATAAACTAGTACAGAGTTGTAACCACCGTTCTTTATTTCACTGTAAATTGCATTATAAGGTTTGTGTACTTTAGCGACGAGTGAAATTGACGGCAACCGTTAGATGTCGGCAACACGGCGAACTACTAGCAAGATTCATACGCCCGCCTATTGCAAGGGTAATTCGAATCAGCCAACACTGTAGAATGACCGCTCGCTTTCACATTTTTTAATTGTTTTCACAAACAATTTGGCGCCACCCGGGAATTAAAATTACATATTAAAGGACAGGTAAGGTTCACACTCGCGAGATATTGTACTGGTAATTCATGAGATCGTGACGGACATCGTCAGCATAACTAGAAGAAATAGTAAGTAAATAAACATAAAGTAACGACTACAACATGTGGGGTTAACACACGATAAAAACACTCATTTTTACTGAGACAACAGAGTCTTCTCGTTACAAATTGGCGACCAACTAGTGTGGCTAGAAAAAAGACTAGCGGCAGTTACGAGAAATAATGAAACACTCCATGATCACCAGGGGAAAATCTAAGAAGACGGCTGAAGACACCGACAAGGAAGAACAGCAAACAACACCAGCCGAAGAAATGGAAATGATCAAGGAATTGATTGAAGAGGATGCCCAAGGGGACCAACCAGAAAACCCAACCCAACCAGCACCAGAAGTAGAAGTAATAGTCGGCAACCAACCGGAGAAACCAATTCAAGATAGTGAAAGGGAACAACAGGCGGGAGATCATAAAAAAGTAAAAGGAGGTCCGAGCATACAAGACCTGATGAATTTCCTAGCCGAAAAAATAGACAAAGGTAATGAAAAAATGGACAAAAAAATAGACCAAATCCAGGAAGATAATAAGACAATAAATGAAAAATTGGACAAAAACAATAAAGAATTAAACGAAAAATTCGATGAAAAAATAGACAAAATGGAGGAGAAAATAAGGGAAGACATTGAGACATTGAACAATAAAATCGAAGGCAATAATGAGACATTAAAGCAACAGATAAACAAGAAAATGGAGGAATACAGTAATACTTTACGGAAGAACCAAGATACCCTACTACAGCGATTAACGGAGGACATCCAAAAAGGAAATAAAGAACTGAAGGAAGAATTGAGGGAACAATTTAAGGAAGACAAGGAGATGAATAAGAAATGGGAAGAAACAAATTACCAAGCAGATCAACTTAATGAAACATTAGATAGTGATTTCACACAATTGAATGAAACACTAGACAGCACTTCTGAAGGTATCAATGAAAAAATAGAGAATAAAGAAGACTCAAATACATTATTACCTGAAAATAAAAATAACAAAAACAAAGGGAAAATTAAGCACATAGAGGATTAAAGAAGAACCAAATAATTAAGAAGATTAAGAAAACAAAAGATATAGGAAAAATATGTAAAAAGAAACTAATAAAAACTAGACAAGAAGTGGAGATGATGAAGCATGGACTAATTGATGTGTCTAATTTACCAATTACCGACCATAGTGAATTAATGGGTTATAAAGATTGTAGGAGAACTCTGAAGGAAATTCTAGAAGGGGTTAACAATCAACCAGTGAGAAGAAACTCAAGAAAAGCAATACCTGAATGGAAAATACCCAAAATTGAAAGGCCTCACAACAAAACAGTGGGTAACAAATTAAAAAGGTCTCTAAAACACTTGAGTACACCAGAAACAGAAATGCAGAATAAAAAATCAGTGATGACATTAATGAGGGAGGTACAATTAACTTCTCTGATTAATAAACAAAATAATCAAGTGATTGAAGCAGTCATTGATAAATGAACACATGGTATTAGAAGAATGGCTGTACCAAGTAGAAGAGACCTATTTCACAAGAACGGAAATAGTTCTACACACCAGAGTGATCCAAACAACAAGTGAGGATGAAATCATGGACCACGGGTAAACTAAGTGCAAATAAACGCCGAGAAATGGGACTGATTTTCAAATTACTGACCATGCAAACCAATGGAAAAGGAAAGAGAAAAGAAACTACAAAATTCAAAAAATATGTAAGATCACCTTACGCTATTATTTAGAAAACGTATGAGGTAAAATAAAAAATAAACATGTGAGATAAGAGATAAAATAAAGGAAAAAACTACAAAATTCCTAATTAGTAAGTACAACCAACTTACACTAATATTTAGAAAATATGTGAGATAAAATAGACAAAAATAGAACCAAGCAAGAACTGCCAAGACAAATACATAAAATTGTAAAGAATATAGAATATTCAGAAGAAAAAAAAAGAACTGGTACAAGAAAAAATATAAAGCAAATATACAGCAAGTGGCTAAAGCAAAATAAGGGTAATCAACAAAGAAGAAGAAAAGAAAAGATGTCTAAAATAATTAAAATGATCACAAGAAGAAAAGAAAAACAAACTAATTCAAAGTTAGAAATAGTGAAATTAACAAACAAATAAATAAAAACAATCAACTGTGTGAGTATATAACAGAATATAGCAAAGGTACAGCGGAAGGAAGAATGAGTAGAAAAAAGTTAAAATGATCTAAAGAACCATGAAGTGGACAATCCCCAAAATATTATTAATGAAAGTCACAAGATGACCAAAAGGTATTTAAGATTGACTGGGAATAGGTCCAGCAATCAATTAACTGAGCAGAGATGATGTTCCTCTGCTCTCAGAAAAAAAGGTAGTAATGGATGAAACCAGCTACTAAAAGTTAGGGAAATTAAATATAACAGGTAGAACCCACTAATGGAAATACAGTAATTAAAAACAGATCTAAAAGATAACTAAATAAAAAGGAGTGGAATAAGTAAGAAGAGAAACAAGAAAGAAGAAATAACAAGAAGAAAAAGGAAAAAATTATATATAACTGATAATTTCATAAAAAACTATGCTAGTGTTTTACCAAAATGATCAATTTTGATGGAGAGGCATTATGTTACAACGCAAAAAGCCACCCCAATACCAGGGAAAAAACTATAATGAATCAACTATGTTAAACTAAAGAAAATAAAATGACTATGACGAGACAAATGACTATGACCCAAACCAAGTGATTGACCCAATAAAAGAAAAGAAAAATGAGAAGGTATAAAAAGACACAAACAAATAATAAAGAAAAGAAAATGAGAAATATTAAACTCAAATGATGATGAAAAAGGCTCAAACAAATAATAAATGTAAATGATAAATAGTAAAATCAAATAAAGTAATACCAATTAAAGTACACTAACCAGAGAAATTGATATTAAATTTATGAATAACTATATACATAATAAGTGAATCAGAACATGAAACTTGTTAACAGTATAACTAATAATTGTGAATAAAACAATAAAAAAACCCAGAAGTGAGAGATAGGTAGGGAGTGAACGTGATTAAGTGAGTAAAGAGAAATCAATATTAGGGAATAACCACTAGTAACACTCAAGTACAATAAAAAAGTGCAAAGTGCCAGTGTAAACCCAAAATAAATAGAAAACCCAACAGATAGGCATAGACACCTAAAACCAGTGATTAACACTATAGTTTAATGGTGAAAAATACCAAAAAAATAAGAATGTTATTGTTATTATAATTAAGAGTGACTGTAGATTAGGAGTACAGTGGTATTCAGGGAAAAAATCCCATAATGATTAAAAATGTTATTGTTTCAATGGTTAGGTAGAGAAAAAAATATATAGTAAAAGTTAGAAGAAAAATATGCTAAATAATATAAGTGCAAAATAAGTAAAACATCCTATGTACAAAAGGATAATTAGTAAGATAAAATAAATGGTGTTATAATGTTAGTCACCAAAATAGTTAAGAATAAACTAAATATAAACAAGATTAGCATAGTAAATGTTAAAAGATTTGTTCAATTAAGTTTATGAGAAGGAATATGGCTGAAAAAAGTATACAGACCATAAACCTAAATTTTGTGTTATGCTTTATAAGTAATATTAAATGATAGACAAGTTATAAAAAATGGCAAATTAGATAAGTAAGGAGATAAATTCTTACAAACATAATAATACAGGAAAAGAAATTAGAGAATAATAGACAGGCCATGATTTTGTAAAGTAATAAGATCACACAATTATTATAAAAAAGCCCAAATCAATTCAAAAGGTAAGCAAGTCATAAGTGACACCAAGCAAAACATATGTAAATGTAAAATAATCTTTAATTTGTGTAAAATAAGAAGACAGCCAATTACTACTTAGGCCTAGAAAATGCCTAACTGTATAAACCCAAAATAAACAAATTGTAGGAAATTAACTATTGTATTAGAAAATCCAGGGCAAGTAACTAGTTAAGCACAATTAGTGAATCATATTAAGATGTCAAAGTTAAATTAAAAACATAAAATATGGAAGAAATATAATTACATAATATTAACATTATTGTCAAAACTTTAATACATAAACAAACCCAGCTTTGTGGGATGTCAAAATGATCTTTGAAAGGAAATATAAACAGTTGTGATAATATCTCATACATAGATAAGAAGACAGAAGAATAATAGTAATCAAAAGATATTTAGTCATTTTGGATTAAAATTCAAATATTATAACAATGGACATAAGATAGGTTCAGCCAATGAGAGACAGACAGTTGCCATAACAACAGACCATTATTTATTATTATTCCATTAAAAAGAATTAGTTCATTATTGACGCTCAAGACGAATAGAAGCCAACCCATATTCGACTCAAATTTAATTTAAAATAGTAAAAAACAAGTCGAAATCTTACAAAATAAAGATGCAAGAAGTCTGATGAAGACCTAATCAAACTAGGAGAGCCAATTAACCAGATTAATAACAATCTAAAACAATTATTTAATCCACATTGACCGAAAAAGAAGCCAGACGAACTCCAAATTATAAATGAAGAAAGCTTGATGACTGAACAGATCCAACCTAACGAAGAACTGAGTGACTCGTCACCCGAATTCAACAGATTTGATAAGTATATCTGAAATACCCGAATTTATGGAATAAATCATAATAACTTTTTCTCACAACACAAATAACTCTCACTACGAACTGATAATCAAATTTCTTGCAAGGATTCATTGAAAATAAAAAACTAAACTTGGTTGTAAACAGAAAATAACCTGTATACAAATTACAAATTCTTAACACACACTTTATAACACTTCAAAACAAATTGTAATCAACTCTAATAGTATATAAGTACCATCTTATTAATATTTATTTGTAACCAAAAGAACTCAGATTAAGTGAATAATACAAGAGAATAAACACAGAACGACGGCTATGTCGATTTAATAACGTTTGATCAAATTTAGCCAACCTGAGAATAATTGTCTATTTATTGCCGGAGCAACTTTGTTTAATAACCATATATAATTTTGTATTTAATTGAATAACAGATAATTTCACGTTAATAAACTAGTACAGAGTTGTAACCACCGTTCTTTATTTCACTGTAAATTGCATTATAAGGTTTGTGTACTTTAGCGACGAGTGAAATTGACGGCAACCGTTAGATGTCGGCAACACGGCGAACTACTAGCAAGATTCATACGCCCGCCTATTGCAAGGGTAATTCGAATCAGCCAACACTGTAGAATGACCGCTCGCTTTCACATTTTTTAATTGTTTTCACAAACAATTTGGCGCCACCCGGGAATTAAAATTACATATTAAAGGACAGGTAAGGTTCACACTCGCGAGATATTGTACTGGTAATTCATGAGATCGTGACGGACATCGTCAGCATAACTAGAAGAAATAGTAAGTAAATAAACATAAAGTAACGACTACAACATGTGGGGTTAACACACGATAAAAACACTCATTTTTACTGAGACAACAGAGTCTTCTCGTTACAAATTGGCGACCAACTAGTGTGGCTAGAAAAAAGACTAGCGGCAGTTACGAGAAATAATGAAACACTCCATGATCACCAGGGGAAAATCTAAGAAGACGGCTGAAGACACCGACAAGGAAGAACAGCAAACAACACCAGCCGAAGAAATGGAAATGATCAAGGAATTGATTGAAGAGGATGCCCAAGGGGACCAACCAGAAAACCCAACCCAACCAGCACCAGAAGTAGAAGTAATAGTCGGCAACCAACCGGAGAAACCAATTCAAGATAGTGAAAGGGAACAACAGGCGGGAGATCATAAAAAAGTAAAAGGAGGTCCGAGCATACAAGACCTGATGAATTTCCTAGCCGAAAAAATAGACAAAGGTAATGAAAAAATGGACAAAAAAATAGACCAAATCCAGGAAGATAATAAGACAATAAATGAAAAATTGGACAAAAACAATAAAGAATTAAACGAAAAATTCGATGAAAAAATAGACAAAATGGAGGAGAAAATAAGGGAAGACATTGAGACATTGAACAATAAAATCGAAGGCAATAATGAGACATTAAAGCAACAGATAAACAAGAAAATGGAGGAATACAGTAATACTTTACGGAAGAACCAAGATACCCTACTACAGCGATTAACGGAGGACATCCAAAAAGGAAATAAAGAACTGAAGGAAGAATTGAGGGAACAATTTAAGGAAGACAAGGAGATGAATAAGAAATGGGAAGAAACAAATTACCAAGCAGATCAACTTAATGAAACATTAGATAGTGATTTCACACAATTGAATGAAACACTAGACAGCACTTCTGAAGGTATCAATGAAAAAATAGAGAATAAAGAAGACTCAAATACATTATTACCTGAAAATAAAAATAACAAAAACAAAGGGAAAATTAAGCACATAGAGGATTAAAGAAGAACCAAATAATTAAGAAGATTAAGAAAACAAAAGATATAGGAAAAATATGTAAAAAGAAACTAATAAAAACTAGACAAGAAGTGGAGATGATGAAGCATGGACTAATTGATGTGTCTAATTTACCAATTACCGACCATAGTGAATTAATGGGTTATAAAGATTGTAGGAGAACTCTGAAGGAAATTCTAGAAGGGGTTAACAATCAACCAGTGAGAAGAAACTCAAGAAAAGCAATACCTGAATGGAAAATACCCAAAATTGAAAGGCCTCACAACAAAACAGTGGGTAACAAATTAAAAAGGTCTCTAAAACACTTGAGTACACCAGAAACAGAAATGCAGAATAAAAAATCAGTGATGACATTAATGAGGGAGGTACAATTAACTTCTCTGATTAATAAACAAAATAATCAAGTGATTGAAGCAGTCATTGATAAATGAACACATGGTATTAGAAGAATGGCTGTACCAAGTAGAAGAGACCTATTTCACAAGAACGGAAATAGTTCTACACACCAGAGTGATCCAAACAACAAGTGAGGATGAAATCATGGACCACGGGTAAACTAAGTGCAAATAAACGCCGAGAAATGGGACTGATTTTCAAATTACTGACCATGCAAACCAATGGAAAAGGAAAGAGAAAAGAAACTACAAAATTCAAAAAATATGTAAGATCACCTTACGCTATTATTTAGAAAACGTATGAGGTAAAATAAAAAATAAACATGTGAGATAAGAGATAAAATAAAGGAAAAAACTACAAAATTCCTAATTAGTAAGTACAACCAACTTACACTAATATTTAGAAAATATGTGAGATAAAATAGACAAAAATAGAACCAAGCAAGAACTGCCAAGACAAATACATAAAATTGTAAAGAATATAGAATATTCAGAAGAAAAAAAAAGAACTGGTACAAGAAAAAATATAAAGCAAATATACAGCAAGTGGCTAAAGCAAAATAAGGGTAATCAACAAAGAAGAAGAAAAGAAAAGATGTCTAAAATAATTAAAATGATCACAAGAAGAAAAGAAAAACAAACTAATTCAAAGTTAGAAATAGTGAAATTAACAAACAAATAAATAAAAACAATCAACTGTGTGAGTATATAACAGAATATAGCAAAGGTACAGCGGAAGGAAGAATGAGTAGAAAAAAGTTAAAATGATCTAAAGAACCATGAAGTGGACAATCCCCAAAATATTATTAATGAAAGTCACAAGATGACCAAAAGGTATTTAAGATTGACTGGGAATAGGTCCAGCAATCAATTAACTGAGCAGAGATGATGTTCCTCTGCTCTCAGAAAAAAAGGTAGTAATGGATGAAACCAGCTACTAAAAGTTAGGGAAATTAAATATAACAGGTAGAACCCACTAATGGAAATACAGTAATTAAAAACAGATCTAAAAGATAACTAAATAAAAAGGAGTGGAATAAGTAAGAAGAGAAACAAGAAAGAAGAAATAACAAGAAGAAAAAGGAAAAAATTATATATAACTGATAATTTCATAAAAAACTATGCTAGTGTTTTACCAAAATGATCAATTTTGATGGAGAGGCATTATGTTACAACGCAAAAAGCCACCCCAATACCAGGGAAAAAACTATAATGAATCAACTATGTTAAACTAAAGAAAATAAAATGACTATGACGAGACAAATGACTATGACCCAAACCAAGTGATTGACCCAATAAAAGAAAAGAAAAATGAGAAGGTATAAAAAGACACAAACAAATAATAAAGAAAAGAAAATGAGAAAT
Organism: Magicicada septendecula; assembly: GCA_034769895.1. Taxonomy (NCBI): domain Eukaryota; kingdom Metazoa; phylum Arthropoda; class Insecta; order Hemiptera; family Cicadidae; genus Magicicada; species Magicicada septendecula. The sequence goes on from CM068373.1 coordinate 280,484,579, forward strand.
ATTAAACTCAAATGATGATGAAAAAGGCTCAAACAAATAATAAATGTAAATGATAAATAGTAAAATCAAATAAAGTAATACCAATTAAAGTACACTAACCAGAGAAATTGATATTAAATTTATGAATAACTATATACATAATAAGTGAATCAGAACATGAAACTTGTTAACAGTATAACTAATAATTGTGAATAAAACAATAAAAAAACCCAGAAGTGAGAGATAGGTAGGGAGTGAACGTGATTAAGTGAGTAAAGAGAAATCAATATTAGGGAATAACCACTAGTAACACTCAAGTACAATAAAAAAGTGCAAAGTGCCAGTGTAAACCCAAAATAAATAGAAAACCCAACAGATAGGCATAGACACCTAAAACCAGTGATTAACACTATAGTTTAATGGTGAAAAATACCAAAAAAATAAGAATGTTATTGTTATTATAATTAAGAGTGACTGTAGATTAGGAGTACAGTGGTATTCAGGGAAAAAATCCCATAATGATTAAAAATGTTATTGTTTCAATGGTTAGGTAGAGAAAAAAATATATAGTAAAAGTTAGAAGAAAAATATGCTAAATAATATAAGTGCAAAATAAGTAAAACATCCTATGTACAAAAGGATAATTAGTAAGATAAAATAAATGGTGTTATAATGTTAGTCACCAAAATAGTTAAGAATAAACTAAATATAAACAAGATTAGCATAGTAAATGTTAAAAGATTTGTTCAATTAAGTTTATGAGAAGGAATATGGCTGAAAAAAGTATACAGACCATAAACCTAAATTTTGTGTTATGCTTTATAAGTAATATTAAATGATAGACAAGTTATAAAAAATGGCAAATTAGATAAGTAAGGAGATAAATTCTTACAAACATAATAATACAGGAAAAGAAATTAGAGAATAATAGACAGGCCATGATTTTGTAAAGTAATAAGATCACACAATTATTATAAAACAGCCCAAATCAATTCAAAAGGTAAGCAAGTCATAAGTGACACCAAGCAAAACATATGTAAATGTAAAATAATCTTTAATTTGTGTAAAATAAGAAGACAGCCAATTACTACTTAGGCCTAGAAAATGCCTAACTGTATAAACCCAAAATAAACAAATTGTAGGAAATTAACTATTGTATTAGAAAATCCAGGGCAAGTAACTAGTTAAGCACAATTAGTGAATCATATTAAGATGTCAAAGTTAAATTAAAAACATAAAATATGGAAGAAATATAATTACATAATATTAACATTATTGTCAAAACTTTAATACATAAACAAACCCAGCTTTGTGGGATGTCAAAATGATCTTTGAAAGGAAATATAAACAGTTGTGATAATATCTCATACATAGATAAGAAGACAGAAGAATAATAGTAATCAAAAGATATTTAGTCATTTTGGATTAAAATTCAAATATTATAACAATGGACATAAGATAGGTTCAGCCAATGAGAGACAGACAGTTGCCATAACAACAGACCATTATTTATTATTATTCCATTAAAAAGAATTAGTTCATTATTGACGCTCAAGACGAATAGAAGCCAACCCATATTCGACTCAAATTTAATTTAAAATAGTAAAAAACAAGTCGAAATCTTACAAAATAAAGATGCAAGAAGTCTGATGAAGACCTAATCAAACTAGGAGAGCCAATTAACCAGATTAATAACAATCTAAAACAATTATTTAATCCACATTGACCGAAAAAGAAGCCAGACGAACTCCAAATTATAAATGAAGAAAGCTTGATGACTGAACAGATCCAACCTAACGAAGAACTGAGTGACTCGTCACCCGAATTCAACAGATTTGATAAGTATATCTGAAATACCCGAATTTATGGAATAAATCATAATAACTTTTTCTCACAACACAAATAACTCTCACTACGAACTGATAATCAAATTTCTTGCAAGGATTCATTGAAAATAAAAAACTAAACTTGGTTGTAAACAGAAAATAACCTGTATACAAATTACAAATTCTTAACACACACTTTATAACACTTCAAAACAAATTGTAATCAACTCTAATAGTATATAAGTACCATCTTATTAATATTTATTTGTAACCAAAAGAACTCAGATTAAGTGAATAATACAAGAGAATAAACACAGAACGACGGCTATGTCGATTTAATAACGTTTGATCAAATTTAGCCAACCTGAGAATAATTGTCTATTTATTGCCGGAGCAACTTTGTTTAATAACCATATATAATTTTGTATTTAATTGAATAACAGATAATTTCACGTTAATAAACTAGTACAGAGTTGTAACCACCGTTCTTTATTTCACTGTAAATTGCATTATAAGGTTTGTGTACTTTAGCGACGAGTGAAATTGACGGCAACCGTTAGATGTCGGCAACACGGCGAACTACTAGCAAGATTCATACGCCCGCCTATTGCAAGGGTAATTCGAATCAGCCAACACTGTAGAATGACCGCTCGCTTTCACATTTTTTAATTGTTTTCACAAACAATTTGGCGCCACCCGGGAATTAAAATTACATATTAAAGGACAGGTAAGGTTCACACTCGCGAGATATTGTACTGGTAATTCATGAGATCGTGACGGACATCGTCAGCATAACTAGAAGAAATAGTAAGTAAATAAACATAAAGTAACGACTACAACATGTGGGGTTAACACACGATAAAAACACTCATTTTTACTGAGACAACAGAGTCTTCTCGTTACAAATTGGCGACCAACTAGTGTGGCTAGAAAAAAGACTAGCGGCAGTTACGAGAAATAATGAAACACTCCATGATCACCAGGGGAAAATCTAAGAAGACGGCTGAAGACACCGACAAGGAAGAACAGCAAACAACACCAGCCGAAGAAATGGAAATGATCAAGGAATTGATTGAAGAGGATGCCCAAGGGGACCAACCAGAAAACCCAACCCAACCAGCACCAGAAGTAGAAGTAATAGTCGGCAACCAACCGGAGAAACCAATTCAAGATAGTGAAAGGGAACAACAGGCGGGAGATCATAAAAAAGTAAAAGGAGGTCCGAGCATACAAGACCTGATGAATTTCCTAGCCGAAAAAATAGACAAAGGTAATGAAAAAATGGACAAAAAAATAGACCAAATCCAGGAAGATAATAAGACAATAAATGAAAAATTGGACAAAAACAATAAAGAATTAAACGAAAAATTCGATGAAAAAATAGACAAAATGGAGGAGAAAATAAGGGAAGACATTGAGACATTGAACAATAAAATCGAAGGCAATAATGAGACATTAAAGCAACAGATAAACAAGAAAATGGAGGAATACAGTAATACTTTACGGAAGAACCAAGATACCCTACTACAGCGATTAACGGAGGACATCCAAAAAGGAAATAAAGAACTGAAGGAAGAATTGAGGGAACAATTTAAGGAAGACAAGGAGATGAATAAGAAATGGGAAGAAACAAATTACCAAGCAGATCAACTTAATGAAACATTAGATAGTGATTTCACACAATTGAATGAAACACTAGACAGCACTTCTGAAGGTATCAATGAAAAAATAGAGAATAAAGAAGACTCAAATACATTATTACCTGAAAATAAAAATAACAAAAACAAAGGGAAAATTAAGCACATAGAGGATTAAAGAAGAACCAAATAATTAAGAAGATTAAGAAAACAAAAGATATAGGAAAAATATGTAAAAAGAAACTAATAAAAACTAGACAAGAAGTGGAGATGATGAAGCATGGACTAATTGATGTGTCTAATTTACCAATTACCGACCATAGTGAATTAATGGGTTATAAAGATTGTAGGAGAACTCTGAAGGAAATTCTAGAAGGGGTTAACAATCAACCAGTGAGAAGAAACTCAAGAAAAGCAATACCTGAATGGAAAATACCCAAAATTGAAAGGCCTCACAACAAAACAGTGGGTAACAAATTAAAAAGGTCTCTAAAACACTTGAGTACACCAGAAACAGAAATGCAGAATAAAAAATCAGTGATGACATTAATGAGGGAGGTACAATTAACTTCTCTGATTAATAAACAAAATAATCAAGTGATTGAAGCAGTCATTGATAAATGAACACATGGTATTAGAAGAATGGCTGTACCAAGTAGAAGAGACCTATTTCACAAGGACGGAAATAGTTCTACACACCAGAGTGATCCAAACAACAAGTGAGGATGAAATCATGGACCACGGGTAAACTAAGTGCAAATAAACGCCGAGAAATGGGACTGATTTTCAAATTACTGACCATGCAAACCAATGGAAAAGGAAAGAGAAAAGAAACTACAAAATTCAAAAAATATGTAAGATCACCTTACGCTATTATTTAGAAAACGTATGAGGTAAAATAAAAAATAAACATGTGAGATAAGAGATAAAATAAAGGAAAAAACTACAAAATTCCTAATTAGTAAGTACAACCAACTTACACTAATATTTAGAAAATATGTGAGATAAAATAGACAAAAATAGAACCAAGCAAGAACTGCCAAGACAAATACATAAAATTGTAAAGAATATAGAATATTCAGAAGAAAAAAAAAGAACTGGTACAAGAAAAAATATAAAGCAAATATACAGCAAGTGGCTAAAGCAAAATAAGGGTAATCAACAAAGAAGAAGAAAAGAAAAGATGTCTAAAATAATTAAAATGATCACAAGAAGAAAAGAAAAACAAACTAATTCAAAGTTAGAAATAGTGAAATTAACAAACAAATAAATAAAAACAATCAACTGTGTGAGTATATAACAGAATATAGCAAAGGTACAGCGGAAGGAAGAATGAGTAGAAAAAAGTTAAAATGATCTAAAGAACCATGAAGTGGACAATCCCCAAAATATTATTAATGAAAGTCACAAGATGACCAAAAGGTATTTAAGATTGACTGAGAATAGGTCCAGCAATCAATTAACTGAGCAGAGATGATGTTCCTCTGCTCTCAGAAAAAAAGGTAGTAATGGATGAAACCAGCTACTAAAAGTTAGGGAAATTAAATATAACAGGTAGAACCCACTAATGGAAATACAGTAATTAAAAACAGATCTAAAAGATAACTAAATAAAAAGGAGTGGAATAAGTAAGAAGAGAAACAAGAAAGAAGAAATAACAAGAAGAAAAAGGAAAAAATTATATATAACTGATAATTTCATAAAAAACTATGCTAGTGTTTTACCAAAATGATCAATTTTGATGGAGAGGCATTATGTTACAACGCAAAAAGCCACCCCAATACCAGGGAAAAAACTATAATGAATCAACTATGTTAAACTAAAGAAAATAAAATGACTATGACGAGACAAATGACTATGACCCAAACCAAGTGATTGACCCAATAAAAGAAAAGAAAAATGAGAAGGTATAAAAAGACACAAACAAATAATAAAGAAAAGAAAATGAGAAATATTAAACTCAAATGATGATGAAAAAGGCTCAAACAAATAATAAATGTAAATGATAAATAGTAAAATCAAATAAAGTAATACCAATTAAAGTACACTAACCAGAGAAATTGATATTAAATTTATGAATAACTATATACATAATAAGTGAATCAGAACATGAAACTTGTTAACAGTATAACTAATAATTGTGAATAAAACAATAAAAAAACCCAGAAGTGAGAGATAGGTAGGGAGTGAACGTGATTAAGTGAGTAAAGAGAAATCAATATTAGGGAATAACCACTAGTAACACTCAAGTACAATAAAAAAGTGCAAAGTGCCAGTGTAAACCCAAAATAAATAGAAAACCCAACAGATAGGCATAGACACCTAAAACCAGTGATTAACACTATAGTTTAATGGTGAAAAATACCAAAAAAATAAGAATGTTATTGTTATTATAATTAAGAGTGACTGTAGATTAGGAGTACAGTGGTATTCAGGGAAAAAATCCCATAATGATTAAAAATGTTATTGTTTCAATGGTTAGGTAGAGAAAAAAATATATAGTAAAAGTTAGAAGAAAAATATGCTAAATAATATAAGTGCAAAATAAGTAAAACATCCTATGTACAAAAGGATAATTAGTAAGATAAAATAAATGGTGTTATAATGTTAGTCACCAAAATAGTTAAGAATAAACTAAATATAAACAAGATTAGCATAGTAAATGTTAAAAGATTTGTTCAATTAAGTTTATGAGAAGGAATATGGCTGAAAAAAGTATACAGACCATAAACCTAAATTTTGTGTTATGCTTTATAAGTAATGTTAAATGATAGACAAGTTATAAAAAATGGCAAATTAGATAAGTAAGGAGATAAATTCTTACAAACATAATAATACAGGAAAAGAAATTAGAGAATAATAGACAGGCCATGATTTTGTAAAGTAATAAGATCACACAATTATTATAAAAAAGCCCAAATCAATTCAAAAGGTAAGCAAGTCATAAGTGACACCAAGCAAAACATATGTAAATGTAAAATAATCTTTAATTTGTGTAAAATAAGAAGACAGCCAATTACTACTTAGGCCTAGAAAATGCCTAACTGTATAAACCCAAAATAAACAAATTGTAAGAAATTAACTATTGTATTAGAAAATCCAGGGCAAGTAACTAGTTAAGCACAATTAGTGAATCATATTAAGATGTCAAAGTTAAATTAAAAACATAAAATAAGGAAGAAATATAATTACATAATATTAACATTATTGTCAAAACTTTAATACATAAACAAACCCAGCTTTGTGGGATGTCAAAATGATCTTTGAAAGAAAATATAAACAGTTGTGATAATATCTCATACATAGATAAGAAGACAGAAGAATAATAGTAATCAAAAGATATTTAGTCATTTTGAATTAAAATTCAAATATTATAACAATGGACATAAGATAGGTTCAACCAATGAGAGACAGACAGTTGCCATAACAACAGACCATTATTTATTATTATTCCGTTAAAAAGAATTAGTTCATTATTGACGCTCAAGACGAATAGAAGCCGAACCATATTCGACTCAAATTTAATTTAAAATAGTAAAAAACAAGTCGAAATCTCATAAAATAAAGTTGCAAGAAGTCTGATGAAGACCTAATCAAACTAGGAGAGCCAATAAGCAGATTATTAACAATCTAAAACAATTATTTAATCCACATTGACTGAAAAAGAAGCCAGACCTACTCCAAATTATAAATGAAGAAAGATTGATGACTGAATAGATCCAACCTAACGAAGAACTGAGTGACTCGTCACCCGAATTCAACAGATTTGATAAGTATATCTGAAATACCCGAATTTATGGAATAATTCTTAATAACTTTTTCTCACAACACAAATAACTCTCACTACGAACTGATAATCAAATTTCTTTCAAGGATTCATTGAAAATAAAAAACTAAACTTGTATGTAAACAGAAAATAACCTGTATACAAATTACGAATTCTTAACACACACTTTATAACACTTCAAAACGAATTGTAATCAACTCTAATAGTATATAAGTACCATAAATGTAAGGTAGTGTACTTTATTATCATCTTATTAATATTCTTTTGTAACCAAAAGAACTCAGATTAAACGAATAATACAAGAGAAGAAACACAGAATGACGGCTATGTCGATTTAATAACGTTTGATAAAATTTAGCCAACCTGAGAATAATTGTCTATTTATTGCCGGAGCAACTTTGTTTAATAACCATATATAATTTTGTATTTAATTGAATAACAGATAATTTCACGTTAATAAACTAGTACAGAGTTGTAACCACCGTTCTTTATTTCATTGTAAATTGCATTATAAGGTTTGTGTACTTTAGCGACGAGCGAAATTGACGGCAACTGTTAGAAGTCGGCAACACGGCGAACTACTAGCAAGATTCATACGCCCGCCTATTGCGAGGGTAATTCGAATCAGCCAACACCGTAGAACGACCGCTCGCTTTCATATTTTTTAATTGTTTTCACAAACAATAAAAAAATATCTCGTTACGACAGAGTCTTCTTGTTACAAATTGACACAACAACGTGTGGCTTAAAAGAGGCATACGGAACGTCTCATTACAATATATATATATATATATATATATATAAAAATTGAGTTATATATATATATGCAGTGGAAAGTGGCAGAGGTAATGATGATTCCAAACCCTGGTAAACCACCAAATTATAAAGCATCGTACCGCCCGATATCATTGTTACTGATCATCTCCAAGATCTCTGAGAAATTGCTTTTAAAGCATCTCAGACTTATTACTGAGGAGGAGAATTTGATTCCCAACCATCAATCTGGATTCTGAAATAAACATTCAACAATTGATCAAGTACATAGAATTACCAATATCTTTGAGAAGGCAGTAGAAGAAAAACGAATTTGCTCCATAATATTCCTGAATGTGCAATTCTAAAGCCAAGTTTACAAGAGACATTGAGAGATCGGCGCTTCGGGGCCGGAAACTCGCGAAGAAGAAGAAGAAGAAGAAGAAGAAGAAGAAGGAGGAGGAGGAGGAGGAGGAGGAGGAGGAGGAGGAGGAGGAGGAGGAGGAGGAGGAGGAGGAGGAGGAGGAGGAGGAGGAGGAGGAGGAGGAGGAGGAGGAGGAGGAGGAGGAGGAGGAGGAGAAGAAGAAGAAGAAGAAGAAGAAGAAGAAGAAGAAGAAGATTCCTGAATGTAGCACAGGTCTTTGATAAAGTCTGGCATTGCAGGTTGGAGCACAAATTGGAGAGAGATTTACCAAACCATTTCAGTAAGTTATTGAAATCATACATTTCAGGTGGATATTTCTGAGTAAAACACGAGGATTGTTATTTTGAATTAAAAGAAATCACAGTTTGCGTTCCACAAGGCAACGTATTAAGACCAGTTCTATACCTGCTATATACAAATGATACCAACCTGTAAAGAGGCCATAATTGCTGCCTTTGCTGGTGACACTCCCACTATTGCAGAAGGTAACAGCATTAAAGAAGCAACTAGAAACTACAGTCTGCCACTGACAATGTCAATTCTTGGACTAAAAGATGGCGGATAAAACTAAATGAAGGCAAGTCAGTGCATGTTAATTTCACCAGTACTAATATTAATTACCTGCCTGTGGTTATCAACCAGCGATACCACACGAAAACAATGCAAAGTACTTACGCATGACATTAGATGCAAGTTACGCTGGAAAGAACACATAAAAAAGAAAAGAACTGAACTTGACCAAAAATTCAGAAAAATGTACTGGCTCCTTGGGCGACATTCTGAGTTGTCTGTACATAATAAACTATTGGTACATAAACAAGTCCTTTAACCTGTCTGGACATATGGTGTACAACTCTGGGGATGCACGAAGAAAAGTAATAGAAAACTTGACCTGACATTTCAACACAAAGTACTGAGGTGTACTGTTAATGCCCCATTGTACATACGAAATGAGGACATCCATACGGATTTGACGATGGCTTCAGTGGAAGACGAAGTTCAGCGATTCGCCAAGAAAGCATGAGAAATGTTTGCATAAACACGAGAATGTCACGATATTACAACTTCTTAACAATACTGAACTTGTGCAAAGGCTAAATGAAATGAACCCATTTGATTTGGTGTAGTGTGTCAAGTGACTGGCATCACAAGAAGAAAGTGATTAGTTTTTAAAGGAGTGCGCCATAGGACACCCATCCAAATACACCTTGTGAATTTGTTGTGAGATGTAAATTGATAGATGGGCTTAGCCCAGTCTCAATAAAATAAATAGAAAAAAAAAACTTAATACAATACAATATTCATAATATTACTTTGAATATGGGTTAGGGGTTCTCTAGTAATGACGTATGTTAATGAACGAGACCAGATTTTGGAAACAACTGAACTGCAGACCACACCTGTAGCAAAGAAATGCAACAATGCAATCTAGAAGTAATCAGAGACTGGGTCATAAGAGAAAACAGAGTGGACGTAATGTGTTAAAAAATCTGTACTCCATTGTGTAAATGTCTGTTCCCAGAACCAATGGAACAAACAGCCAGTGAGCCTAACAAAAAGAAAAAGAAGAAGACCAAAAAGTAGTAAAAAACACAAAACGTATTTAAATTCAGCACTGAAAATAAACTAGAAAAACATATAACCAATAAAAAACTACAAACGGCAGATGATATGTAATGCAGATCGGAACATAACGGGAGAATAAAATATCATACAAAGCAACAGGTGCTGCCATCTTTTAGTTTCATTCCCCTACTACTAACATTCCAAAACTTGTTGACCCACGCCCTCTAATTTTCTATCAGTCACCATTGTTATGTAGTTGAGTACACCTGGTACGCCAAAGCGTCTAAAACAATGTGCAATCATTGTGTTTTCAAAGGCACAAAAAGTGAACACTAGTGACAATCATAGTTGTCTAAAACCTGTTTATGGTGATCAAACTGTTGATCGAAGTACTGTGAGTTGATGGGCAATAAAATGTTGTGCATCAGAAGCTGGTAAAGTGAATATTGAGGATGATCCTCGCAGTGGTCGACCAATTTCTGTGACTGACGAGAAGCACCAAAAGGAGATAGATGAATGGATTCAAAATGACCGTTGCATCACACAATAATGCATTGCTACTGAGACACGCATATTGAAAGAACGAGTAGGGCCATATTATTAAATCTAAAAAGTAAAATCACATTAGTAAAATCTGTTCGTGGCGGGTGTCACACAAACTCAAAGAAATGAACAAACAACAATGAAAGGAATGTTGTGAACAGCTTCTGAAACATTATCGTGACAACGGAGATGAGTTTGTTTTCAATATTATGATGGTAGACGAAACTTGGGTGCATCATTAAACCCTGAACAAAAGCAGCAGAGCATGGAATACTGGCACTATGGTTGCCACAAACAAACAAAATTCACAAACAACCATTGGCAAACAAATTCTCTTGACAGTGTTCTGGGCTTCCAAACACATGTATGTGACTGACTACTTGGAAGCTGGGTCGAATGTAAATAATGTGCTGTACATAGAGATATTAAAACACCTTAGGACATGTAAGTCCTGTGTTTGACAGAGCCGACAATTCTGCAACATGACAACGGTTGGCCACACACATCACATGCCACCGCCAAGGCTCTTGTGAAGTTGAAATTTGAACCTATTCCATACACTCTATATTCACCAGATTTAGCGCCCTGCAATTTTCACTTCTTTCCACAATTAAAGTGGGACATTAAGAGTATTAATTTCACCATAGATGATGAACTGAAGGATGCGGTGAGGTTGTGGATCAAGGAAAGACTGTGATCTCATTGATAGAATGAGAAACAGGTTCACCATTGGGAGAAATGTGTAGCTGTAAATGGTGACTATGCGGAAGAACAAATATAAGTTTTTGTAGCAAATAAAATGTAGTTTTATGTCGTATTTGTTTCATTTGACTACCTCTTTCCATTTGTGAGTTATGAGCGACTGTCGCTCAATAACATGGGCCATGCTCATATGGCTCAGTGGATGCTTACCATCAGGTGCACCATCACAAACAACCAAGTCTGCCTGTTCTCCTTGAAAATGTGAAATAATCTCGTGTGCAGTGCTTTCTTTGGTTATATCACCTTGTATCTGTATGACTCTGGGAATTGGAGCCATGGCCTGAAGATCGACTGCGACAATTTTTGCATCTTCATCTCTGAAACAAGATCTTGCGTTTAGTTCAGCTTCACATAGAAGATGAAGTTTTTGTCAGTTATACAAAAACAAAATCATCCTTACACTAACTCAATTATTTAGTTAGGCTACACCAAGTGAACAAAATAGAGCAATCCAAACACGACAAAGTGAAAAAAAAAACTGATCAGGCAGAAGAAGAGGGTTACGAATAAACAGAATGTAAACGGAAACAAGGATACAATTAGTTTGTGTAAAGGACAAGGACAGTAATCTGTTTAGAAAGAAAGAGAGGGTATGGGGCAGCTAGAAAGAATACTTTGGTGAAATGAAACCAAACTAATATAATTTAACAATTTAAAATTATAATGAATTTACCTAAAGATATTTTTTTCCTTATTAGGATGTTAACTAACTCTTCCTTTATATTTTATTTTTTCTTACTTTGACTTACCTTTTTAAAAATCTTGTTCCCCTACAACTTTGTTTACATGCTGGTTCAGGCGCCATGTTGCTGATGTTGCCAACATAACATATATTAAATGCGGGTCCAGGTTCGTTAAGCGAGCCAGAGACTGAATGGTTTTTAGAAATAACATACTTGGATATTACTATTGTAAACTGGTGTTTTAATTATCGAAATTTGAAACATTTGAAAATACACAAACACAAATAAAACAAGATGGAGTCTCGTTCCTTTAAGAAAAACAAAATGGCTGCACGATATTTTCGCTGCTTTAGCCTTACGTGTGCCACAATTACATAATATATATTTTGACCTTAAGTTACTATAAAAATGAATTTAAACATACTGCAGTTTACTCTTTCTCATAGTTATGTTCTCTATATCACGTAACCTAAACCAATGCTTCATGATTTTATTCTATGCATATACCGGTATACACGCATCCAAGCTCACACACACACACACACACACACACACACACACACACACACACACACACACACACACACACACACACACACACACACATGTTCCCATACAAATTATTCTAACGGTACATTTTAATAAATTTTCATTGAGCTCACAAGTTAAAGGGTATTTAATTAAAATCTTGAAGGTATTTACTCTCCTGAATTTTGATTATTGCCGTTCGAGTCAGACATCCCTCATTGCTCAACTGCTGTTCTGCCGAATTGTTAGCTGTCTCTCTGTTTATATTGTTTCCACTGATTCTACGTTACATTTTTATACTGTTGATTATAAATAGTTTCACTTTGCACTTTAATTACATTTTTAACTACTTTTTATATGTTTGCTGGCCAGCAATTTGTAGCACGTGCAGTCGCACAGACGGTGTTGTTTCGACTGAGGAAGACAATATGGCGTATATTCCCCAAATGGAAGGGTTACTGCGTCATCGAATCTATTGTTTTCGGGCGATGACGTCTCTGTTTTACGGTGCCGTTATTACGTTTGGCATTATTTTGATGACGTTTCTAGGAGTGGTCTGGTCGTTGTTAGCAGACTTGCTGTCGTGGGTCACGTACACCATTTGACCTTGATGCCGACTCGTCCTGGCAAACTGCGTTGTTTCATAGTTGGAAACTTTTGCCCTCACATTTTCGATTACATTGGATTTACAATAAAATTATATTTGTTAGGTCCCTAAAATCCCTACACGGACCTATTGTACCGTTACAAAACCCCCTCAATGAGAGGTTTTATGACAAGGCATAAAAACTCTCATTGACTCATTCATACCTCCTAAACGGATCAGTCAGGATATGTCACCACAACCCCCTTTAGTGTTTATATAAAAGAATATCTAACTTACCCTTTGGTCCAGTGATGGTGACAGTACCTGCATGACCTTACTGGACTTCTCTTTCGAGATCCCAACACCGCAAGGCCAGTCAGGCACTTGACGCTCCTGCTCTGACGCGCTGGCCAGTGCAGGACCGCTGCCACAGCATCACCAAACTCTGAAACATTGAATAAAAATCAAATAGTGGCCTTGTATAATGCCATATCCCTAACTGATCTGTTTCCCCTTAGCTGCATTGGTTTACGTTAATAAGGATTGGTTTTCCTTAACTTCTAATATTTTAATACAAAGATCAAACAAGATTTACTATAGAGGTCTCTTTCTCTTTTGCATTCCTACATTTTATCAAATTTTTTCGACTCCAGTCAATAATATTTTAACTCTTTCCAACACACAAGAAGAAAATAAATCTTTACTAATGCACTAATATTTAAAACAATTAATCAAATTCACAAGAATCAACAAACAATGTATCTATATATTGATTATATAGAACCAAAACACAAATTCATTATTGCAAAACAATCTACCTATTCAAAATTCACTGATCATCTTTCATGATCCTAATTCTGTAAAATAAAATCATAATGATTTTTATGCTCAACACCATTATCAACATCATCTATTTAATACTTAATATGCATTTAACATTACTACCCCCTGTAGTAACCACCTTACCACACACACTATGACCATACAACATAACATAATAAAACATTAACATTGCTACATTTACATTAAATAAACAATTCATATTTAAATAATTTTTATAGAATTATAAACATTGCAACTGGAGCTTTCTATTAACTCTTTCATATAAACCTTTAATTTATTTAACATATATCGTACCATTATTCTCCAAAAAAGTTTAAATTTATTATTAACCTGTGTTACATCACCTTTCATTTATCATTACCTTTCTACTATGAATTTTCTATTTAACATTTTCCTCTTTTAATTAGTTTGGGTGATTCTCCGTTATTCACAATGATTCTATTTATAGAATAGGCATTTCTATATGTAACCTCTCACCCCCTTTCTTCCTACTAACAACCACTAACAGATTTACATAGGGTGACACCAATCTCTCAATAATAATAACCTCCTTCAACACTACTTCCACTTAAATCCTTACCCTCTTGTAATAAAATATCTAATACCCTCTTTGTACCTAGGATGTGTGTTCCCAACCTTGGCAATTCCATTCATCACATTTTGCCCTTCCCATAATCTCGGCAAACACTCTTCGACCCTTTGTACTGTACCTGCCCAAAGACGCACGCTGATCACTCCTTACCACCTCATCCTTACTACAAAATATCACCATCAACTACAGTAAACCCTCGATTTAACGGACTAATTGGGGCTGAGGGGTGTCCGTAAAATCGAAAGTCCGTTAAATCGCAAATTTTGTTTTTTGAGGATATATTTAAATCAAATAGGCCTATAACACTTGAAATTTTAATACTATTAATATCATGCAAATACCGTATTGTTCCGAATACAAGCCGCACTTTTTCTCCTAAAAACATGGTCGCTAATTTGGCATGCGGCTTGCATTCACGCGCTAACGAAATTCGAAGTTATATCTGACTTCTGGCGGGACGAACGCTTTTGGTATCTATGGGTTGTTTACTGCCTAAGCAACAGCAGTTTGCCGGGCTGTAGTTAACTCTGGCGTTATGATTTATGACTACAACCGAATGTTTTAACAGCAAACTGAAGAAAGAATAGGAAGAGAAAGTGTAAGTGCGTGCGCGTGTTCGCACCCTTCTGTAGGCAGCAAGACAAAGGATGAGTAGAGGGGTGTGAGTAACATGTTTCTAAATAACGGGTAAACTACCAGTGTGGTTTTCTATTATAACAGCGACAACATCGCTTATCTGTACTTTGTTTTCATTTGGCGTTTTTGTAGTGTGTTTACGGTACGAGTGATATTGTGGAGACTAAAGGCACGCAGTCAAATCAAATTAAACGTAACCCGTACGATGTGAATTATAAATTAATTGTGATACAAAATGTAGAAAAAACATACAATCGCGAAGCCGCAAGGAAATTCGATATTGATGAATCTTGTATTCGACGATGGAGAAGAAAAGAAGGAACGACTTTTAAATGCAAGCAAATACTGCGCGACGAGCATTCGCGGGACCTCAAGTTGGGCGTTTTGTAGCAGTAGAGTCCAGCGTCTGTGAATACATACGGCTTTTAAGAAGGCAAGGACTCCCTGTCACTAGATATGTTTTAAAATTAAAAGCTTTAGAAATCGCAGAAGAATTAAAAGTTTCTGGTTTCAAAACCAGCTTCGGATGTAAAAGACGAATGATGCGGCGAAATGGATTTGCGCTTAAATGACGTACATCACTCGCACTAAAACTACCGAGTGACAACGAAGAAAAACTCCTACAGTATCAGCGGTTTGTCATTAATTTACGCAAGAAGCATAATTATTCACTTGAACACATGGTAAATGCCGATGAAACGCCCGAATTTTTTATTTTTTATTTACGTATATTTACTGTGGACCAAAAGGGAACCAAATCTGTAACAGCAAAGATTACGGGAAATGAAAAGTTATGCGCCACTGTAATGCTTGCTGTATTAACCGATGGACGAATATTTCACAGTGAAATAAGATGCATATCAGTGTATATTGTTCAGTGTTAGTCGTCGTGATGTCTTCCACTGAACGTGTGCGACGCCTGCGTCAACGACAACGCAAAGACAAGGATCGTGAAGAATTAAATGAATTCTTGATGAAATACAATTGAAGATGAGAAAATTTGCATGTTTCAAAACAAGAAACAAGAAGAAAAGAAACAAAAGAATGCTCCGATAGCTAAGCAATATTGCCAGAACAGGAGAGTCACATTATACAAAAAAGCCTAAAAACATTACTTTTTTTTTTTTTTTTTTTTGCCCCGTTGTGTCTGTCAAATTCTGTCCGTTAAATCCGAAGTCCGTTAAACCGAGGTCCGTTAAATCGAGGGTTTACTGTATTTACTCTCTAATTACATTACTCTCACTTTCTACATATATGCACTATCGCTACTGTGTCCCTATTACTACCCTGTTTCTGTAATACTTTTATTCTACAATTCTTATTTTCTCTAACACCCATTAGAGTTAACTTTGACTTACTCAAAATGCCTTATTAAATAATCATTATTATCCAAACTCTATCTTTTTCAACATTTTACCTTAATATGATCATTGGCAATTACCCTAGAAAATTCATCAATTACCTCTTAATAACAACGTAACTCAATTTTCACACATATTATCTGTTTAATCATATACTATTCATTAGATAATCTACATCACATAAAATCATTTAACTTCATTATCAAATCTCTTTTATACACCAATAATTAATTAATCTCAAATCCTTTAATTCAATCAATTATTTAAACACAACATTACTTTAATTACCTTCTCCCAAAATAATTACAATTCATTTAATACAGACTCTCATTATTTACTAAATCTGATTAAATTATTTTTATCATTAAAATCAATTTCTGCTACATGCACACATTGTTTACATAAAATACATTTTACAACATAATGTAATACACAAATACCTTGACATTAACACACAAAAATGTACAATCCAACTTATTATTATTATAGGTCCGTGTAGGGATTTTAGGGACCTAACAAATATAATTTTATTGTAAATCCAATGTAATCGAAAATGTGAGGGCAAAAGTTTCCAACTATGAAACAACGCAGTTTGCCAGGACGAGTCGGCGTCAAGGTCAAATGGTGTACGTGACCCACGACAGCGAGTCTGCTAACAACGACCAGACCACTCCTAGAAACGTCATCAAAATAATGCCAAACGTAATAACAGCACCGTAAAACAGAGACGTCATCACCAGAAAACAATAGATTCGATGACGCAGTAACCCTTCCATTTGGGGAAAATACGCCATATTGTCTTTCTCAGTCGAAACAACACCGTCCGTGCGACTGCACGTGCTACAAATTCCTGGCCAGCAAACATAAAAAGTAGTTAAAAAATGTAATTAAAGTGCAAAGTGAAACTATTTATAATCAACAGTATAAAAATGTAACGTAGACTCAGTGGAAACAATATAAACAGAGAGACAGCTAACAATTCGGCAGAACAGCAGTTGAGCAATGAGGGACGTCTGACTCGAATGGCAATCATCAAAATTCAGGAAAGTAAATACCTTCAAGATTTCAATCAAATACCCTTTAACTTTTGAGCTCAATAAAAATTTATTAAAAATGTACCGTTAGAATAATTTGTATGGGAACATGTGTGTGTGTGAGCTTGGATGCGTGTATACCGGTATATGCATAGAATAAAATCACGAAGCATTGGTTTAGGTTACGTGATATAGAGAACATAACTATGAGAAAGAGTAAACTGCAGTATGTTTAAATTCATTTTTATAGTAACTTAAGGTCAAAATATATATTATGTAATTGTGGCACACGTAAGGCTGAAGCAGCGAAAATATCGTGCAGCCATTTTGTTTTTGTTAAAGGAACGAGACTCCATCTTGTTTTATTTGTTTTTGTATTTTCAAATGTTTCAAATTTCGATAATTAAAACACCAGTTTGCAATAGTAAGATCCGAGTATGTTATTTCTAAAAACCATTCAGTCTCTGGCTCGCTTAACGATCCTGGACCCGCATTTAATATATATTATGTTGGCAACATCAGCAACATGGCGCCTGAACCAGCATGTAAATAAAGTTGTCAGTGAACAAGATTTTTAAAAAGGTAAGTCAAAGTAAGAAAAAATAAAATATAAAGAAAGAGTTAGTTAACAAATGGCGCCCGAACAGGGACTTTATATAAATAAAATTTATATAAATAAGCCTGCTATAGAGGCGGAATGGTTATTGGAAAGGAGTATGTAACTTAATACGTAAGTAGTTAGGTTATGTTGTGTTTGATAATATGTTAGATATACAGTAAAATTTTGAAAAGAAAAATATTTAAAACATTTTTTCATAAAAATGGCAAACAATAACGAGAATGTCAGCGTAACTGACCAAATGTTTACGAGTGAGATGGGAATTTGTTCAACACCAATAAATCAAATCGGCGAGTTTAGTACCACCGAATCCGTAGAGTCAGATAGAACACAAGTAATACCCATCTCAACTCGGTCTGAAAACAAAACAGACGAGATGTTAACATGTTTATATAACATGATGTGTAGCAATTTTAATGAACTAAGAGGGGACATGAATATTAAATTTGATGTTCAGAACAATAAGTTCGATGAAGTAAACAGTCGTTTTGACATTAGTGATACGAAAATGAATGATAAATTTGAGATGCAAAATAATGAGATACAGTAGAGGGGAGATTAAACAACAAAACTGTCAATTTAATAAACAAATGAATGAAATTCAGACACGTTATGAAAATATTCAAGAACAAATCATAGAAGTGATAGATCAGGTGTTCGAGAAACAAAATGCAAGAGTAGATGACATAATTAATAAATTGAAAATGAATAAAGTAGAGGACAATTATGAGATTAAAATGGGGGTAGAGAATAGTGGAGAAACAGATAAATTAAACGTAAATAAAGACGGTCAGATGACATAATGAGGTAAGTGGTGTTCAGAATTACAATGATATAATTAAAAATAGTGGTGATGAAGTTTTAGGGGAGAGAGAATATAATAATGGAATGTTAGTGTGTGTTGATGAGTCAGAGAGAAAGTGGATAGAGAGTATACAGATAGAGGAGTTGCAGGGGGTAAATTTTTCCCATGATGTAGTTGGGGGTGAAGAAAAGGCTTCACGAGTGTATTTGGGAGACATATGGTCTACAAATAATTGTCCTTTGAGTTTTAGTGAGGTTCCTGGTATGACCACATATGATTTAGTGTCACCTGCATATATTGAGAGAGAGAGAGAGAGAGAGAGAGAGAGAGAGAGTGACTTGGTGTTATGATGAGGGATATTTTGAGAGAGAGGTATGGTGATAGGAATATAGAGTTGTTTGAGGTTGGGAGGAATTATAAAGAGTTAATAGAGAAAATAAATAATGAGAGAGTTGATTATATAAAAGGCTTACCCTGCGAAGTAATAAGTACAGTAGTAGTAGATAACTATGATGACGATAATAACGACTTTATAATTTACCTGGTTGGGACAGATAATACTAAAGGCGACAGGACCATACTCAATCGTGACAAATTATATGAGATAATGATATGGAGTGATCATATTGATTATAATAGTATTGTGGAAAATTATAAAAAATTAAATACGTATTATATTGATAATACTAATATAATGTATTCAATAATAAATGATTTGTATAGAACCTAAGGTTAGATTGTTATTTGATGATGGTGGATAAGTGTTTTATTGTTTATGAACATTTAATTATGTGAATAGTGTGGTTTTGAAATGGATTGTCTTATGGAGTGATTTATGGTCAATGATAACAAATAATAAGTTGATTGTATATTTTTGTGTGTTAATGTCAAGATATTTGTGTATTACATTATGTTGTGTATTATATGTATTTTTATGTAAACCATGTAGATAATAGGAGTTTATTTAATAATAATTATCACATTTTTTTGACTAAATAAATAAGGAGAATAATTGTGAAATTTAAGGTAATTAAAGTAATTATGAAATTTTAAAGAATTGATTGAATTAAATAATGGAGATTAATTAATTAATTAATGTTAGGATGATGAATTTTAAATAATTTCTGAGATTTAGATGCTATAAAGAGTAGTAGATGATTAAACAGATAATATGTTTGGATATGGAGTTACATTGTTATTAAGAGGTAAGTGATGAATTTTCTAAGGGAATTGTCAAAGATCATAGTAATGTAAAATGCTGTAAGAGATAGAGGTTGGGTGATGATTATTTAAATAAGGCATTTGAGTTAGTCAAAGTTAACTCTAATGGGTGTTAGAGAAATAAGAATTGTAGAATAAAAATAATACAGAAACAGGGTAGTAATAGGGACACAGTAGCGATAGCGCTTACATGTAGAAAGAGAGGGTAATGTAATTAGAGAGTAAATAGTTGATGGTGTATTTTGTAGTAAGGGTGAGGTGGTAAGGAGTGATCAACGTGCGTCGTTGGGCAGGTACAGTACAAAGGGTCGAAGAGTGTTTGCCGAGATTATGGGAAGGGCAAAATGTGATGAATGGAATTGCCAAGGTCGGGAACACACATCCTAGGTACAAAGAGGGTATTAGATATTTTATTATAAGAGGAGAATAAATTGAGGTAAATGGAATTAGTGTTGAAGGGGGTTATTATTGAGAGATTGGTGTCACCCTATGTAAATCTGTTAGTGGTTGCTGGTAGGAAGAAGGTGAGTAAGGTTATATATTGTTCATATACAGATTTTATACTTATTTTTGTGTATTTATTTATTATGGTAATCTTACAATAATTATGGTACTTACCATAATTGTCCGAGCACATGTCAGCATAATTATCTTTGTTTCTTGCTGGATCCAGAGTTCGCATTAAGCGTAAATAGAGACAGTTTGGTGATTGAAATGAAGTTATCAACATCAATATTGTGGTAGATCAATTTAGTTTTATTATTTCGAATTTGCAAGATTAAATCATCATACATTACAATGGCTTCTTTATCGTGACCAAAACAAAATGGCGGTCATATGCTTACTCTTATACTCGTTAGTCATGACTTTAAATACTTCGTTATATTCCTTGATTAACTAGAAAATTTCTTTACCCTGCAGAGAGTAATATACTTAAATGGTTCCATTTGATTTATTCTGCTCTAATAATAAACACAAACCAACGCCTCAGTTTGGTTGCCGGCATTATTTCATACACTCTTTCTCTTTCACTCACTCTCTCTCATTACAATATTATTTTAGGTACATGTTATGATCTGAATAGTTTTGAGCTCAAGTAATTAAAAGAAATATGACTGCAATTTTGACTTTCCTGAATATCAGTGTTTTCCAATGTGAACGTTCCTCATCGTCCGGCCAGGTTTTCGGTGTATTTTCCAAGTTTTCTGGTCGTTCTTTCCACTGAATTTACTTTGTTTACTACATTACTATTGTCAAGCACTGCTTCTGTTGAATTACATTTTTGTCACTGACTTTAAAAACTCATTTCGCTGGCTAAACTTTTGTCAGCAAAATTAACGTAGTCACACTACAATGGTGTACAGCAGAATGGGGCTGGATTCTACGCACATTTTGCATAAGTGTGTGTGCATTTACGTCATTGTCTTTGTCTCGAAGTAGGAAACGCCCTGGTTTTGCGTCATTATTGTTACGTCGTTTATATTTTTTAATGATGCCTCGCATTGTTGACCAATGAAAAGTATATGAAGAGCTTGTGTCGACCGTCACGTACGCTTGACCTTGGAATCGTCCCACACCGATGTAATTGCGTTGTTTCGTTATACAAAGGGAAAATTGCCCTACCCATTTACATGTGTGCAAAATACAATAAAATAATTCCTTTTATACCATAAATATGAAAACAGGCTTTTGTCCTGTTACAAAACCCCCTCAATGAAAGGTTTTATGCCGAAGCATAAAAACTTTCATTGACCCATTCACACTTCCTAAAGGGATCAGCCCAGATATGTTGCCACAACCCCCTGTAGTGTTTATACGACAAAAAAAAATACAATCACTTACCCTTGGTCCAATGATGATGATCGTACCTGTCCGACCCTACCGGACTTCTCTGACGAGATCCCAGCACCATAAGGCCGGTCAGGCACTGAACGCTCCTGTTCTGACGCACCGGTCAGCTCAGGACCGCCGTCACAACAACATCAAACTCTGAAACATGAATACAAAATTTAAAATAGTGGCCTTATCTATTCCCATACCCACAACTGATATGGCTCCCCTTAGATGCATTGGTTTGTGTTTTGAGGCATTGGTTTTCTTGCTACAAAATTTTCAAACAACAAGTAACAAGATTTAAAAACAGAATGGCCTTCTCCTTTTATCTTACCATTTTTACCAAAACTGGCCTTCAGTCATTACTAATTCACTCTTTCCATCACAAGAGAAAAATATATATTCTTATAGTAAAACCCTAACACGTAAAACAAACCTTTTAAATTTCAAAAACAACAACTATTTATTTCTCCTATATAAAATTCAAAACATAATTATTATGGCGAACAACCTGATTACTTAGATTTTATTATTTAACTTTCTGATCATATTAGTTCTTTGCAACAGAATCAAACTATATTTTTGTTCAAAACCATTTCTAACCTTATCTTTTCAACATGTTAACATTTGTTACCGTCGCTACTAATAACAATAAAACATAGTAAAACATTAACACTAACCATTAGCATTGTTACATTTACATTACACAATTCACATTTACACAACTTGTATCAAAACTTTATAACATCGTTATTATCAACTCTCTATTCAACTTTTAATTAGTTAACATTTATTGTATCATTAGATTCTATAAAAATTTCAAATTTATTATTAACCTTTCTACTATGACTTTTCTTTTCTAACCTTTTCATCAATAATTGTCTAGTTTGGGTGACTCTCTATTATTCACTATTATCTATATCTTATTTTGGCATTTATCTATCTAACCTTACTACCCCTTTTTTCTAACAACCACTACTAACAACCATTAATATATTATGACACCAATCTCCATAACAACCCCCTTCACATTTTATCCAATTCCTCTGGCACCGCTCGTCTTTGTACTAGGATGTGTGTTCCCAACCTGGCCATATACATACCTAACCATTTGCCCTCCAAAATATTGGCAAACACTCCCTTAAACTACTCTATCCCTTGCCACAACGTCGCACGCTGGTCTCTTGCCACGCCGCACGCTGATCACTCCTTACACCACTACCCTTACTACAAAATATCATCATCAACAAATATATTTACCATTCACTTTACTCACCTCTCTACATATAATCACTACTACTGTGTCCCTAAAATATCTAACACCCTCTTTGCGTGTTACTGGTATTTCAAAATTCTTATTCTCTCTAACTCCCAATAACTCTGTTTAACTAACTCAAATGCCTTTATTTTAATAATTATCACCCAGGCTCTATCCCCTTTTCAACACTTTACATTACTGTGATCATTGACAATTTCATTAAAAAATTCATCCCTCACCTACTAATAACAATACATCTCAATATCCAAATATATTACATGCTCAATCATTTACTAACCATTAGACTCTGAATCTCATAATTATTTAAAATCATCCTCACAATTAATTATTCTTCAATTATTTAGTATTATTAAAGCCATTTCTATTACCTACATGGTTTACATAAAAATACATAAAATACACAACATCAAGAATACACAAATACATTGACATTAATACACACAAAAAATATACAATCCAAATTATCATTTAATCATTTACCATAAATCAGTTTATAAAACAGTCCATTTCAAAAACACTGTCCACATAATTAAATGTTCATTAACACAATAAAATATCTATCCTCCATCGTCAAACAATAATCTTATCTTAGGTCTATACAACTTATTTTTCCCTGTAAACATTACATTACCATCCTTAATACAATACTTATTTACATTTTTATATTCTTCAAAACTATCATAATTAATAGGGTTATTCCTTATCAATTTCTCATACAACTTGTCACGATCGGTTATGGTCCTGTCACATTCTGTACTACTAGTCACAATCAGGTAAGCTATCAAGTCATTATTATCATCATCATCTCCTACTACTGCTATATCAGCTTCCACCCAAGGTAAGTATTTACTTTTATTATACATCATCTCTACTCCTAACTTTTCCATGAACTCTTCATACTTTCTACTTATCTTAAAAATCTCTATTTCTCTCACAATATTTCTCACAACACCACCACGCTACACTCTCTCTTAATATATCTCTCTCTATCACACCAGGCTACATTCTCTCTCTATATATTTGCATAGGGCACTACTACTTCATAAAAACACCTCCTGGCTTCACCAGGTACAACTAAGGGATCATTTGGAGACCACATGTCCCCCACATAAATTCTAGAGGAACCTTCGTCCTCAAACAACATTTGTGAAGTCTTTACTTCACTTCTACCGCTGGGAAAATTTGCCCTCTGCCCACCATACTCACTTAAACTCTCCTTACCCCCTCTTTCAATCTCATCAATAACTATCTCCTCACCATTAACCTCTACTCTCATTAAAATCTCATTATCACTACCAACATCCACACTATTATCTCCTATTACCATATTTTTATTTATTTTATCATAATTCTTACCACTACTTACCTTGTCATCTTTGTTTATATCTAATTTGTCTATTTCCCTCTTATTTTCTAACTCTATCTCATCTAAACGTGTCTCTATTTCACTTATTCTTTTATCAATATGACAATTTTGTCTTTGTATTTCATTCACTGACTTTCTCATCAAACTTTACATTTAACTCATGACTTTGACTTTTCATTAATTGAAACAAGTCATTTAACGATACTTTACTATTGACAACAGGTGTTGATTTTGCCGCAGCTTCACTCATTATTATGGATTCTGTCGCTGTATCATTCATATTTACGTTTTCGTTATTTGCCATTTTAATAAAATACAAAAAAAATTGTTTCTCTTCAAACTGTTGCTATGTTGTCTAACAATAACATAACCTACAATTACAATACCCCTCACTTCAATACTCACTCTGTCTCTATATTTGCGCTTATTATATAAAAAACATTTTATTCTTTTTTATATTGTCACCAGTTCGGGCACCATTTGTTCATATACAAATTTTTACAAACAAATAATGTCCCTAGTTCTGGGCAACATTTGTTCATATACAAATTTTATACTTATTTTTGTGTATTTATTTATTATGGTAATCTTACAATAATTATGGTACTTACCATAATTGTCCGAGCACATGTCAGCATAATTATCTTTGTTTCTTGCTGGGTCCAGAGTTCGTATTAAGCGTAAATAGAGACAGTTTGGTGATTGAAATGAAGTTATCAACATCAATATTGTGGTAGATCAATTTAGTTTTATTATTTCGAATTTGCAAGATTAAATCATCATACATTACAATGGCTTCTTTATCGTGACCAAAACAAAATGGCGGTCATATGCTTACTCTTATACTCGTTAGTCATGACTTTAAATACTTCGTTATATTCCTTGATTAACTAGAAAATTTCTTTACCCTGCAGAGAGTAATATACTTAAATGGTTCCATTTGATTTATTCTGCTCTAATAATAAACACAAACCAACGCCTCAGTTTGGTTGCCGGCATTATTTCATACACTCTTTCTCTTTCACTCACTCTCTCTCATTACAATATTATTTTAGGTACATGTTATGATCTGAATAGTTTTGAGCTCAAGTAATTAAAAGAAATATGACTGCAATTTTGACTTTCCTGAATATCAGTGTTTTCCAATGTGAACGTTCCTCATCGTCCGGCCAGGTTTTCGGTGTATTTTCCAAGTTTTCTGGTCGTTCTTTCCACTGAATTTACTTTGTTTACTACATTACTATTGTCAAGCACTGCTTCTGTTGAATTACATTTTTGTCACTGACTTTAAAAACTCATTTCGCTGGCTAAACTTTTGTCAGCAAAATTAACGTATTCACACTACAATGGTGTACAGCAGAATGGGGCTGGATGCTACGCACATTTTGCATAAGTGTGTGTGCATTTACGTCATTGTCTTTGTCTCGAAGTAGGAAACGCCCTGGTTTTGCGTCATTATTGTTACGGCGTTTATATTTTTTAATGATGCCTCGCATTGTTGACCAATGAAAAGTATATGAAGAGCTTGTGTCGACCGTCACGTACGCTTGACCTTGGAATCGTCCCGCACCGATGTAATTGCGTTGTTTCGTTATACAAAGGGAAAATTGCCCTACCCATTTACATGTGTGCAAAATACAATAAAATAATTCCTTTTATACCATAAATATGAAAACAGGCTTTTGTCCTGTTACAAAACCCCCTCAATGAAAGGTTTTATGCCGAAGCATAAAAACTTTCATTGACCCATTCACACTTCCTAAAGGGATCAGCCCAGATATGTTGCCACAACCCCCTGTAGTGTTTATACGACAAAAAAAAATACAATCACTTACCCTTGGTCCAATGATGATGATCGTACCTGTCCGACCCTACCGGACTTCTCTGACGAGATCCCAGCACCATAAGGCCGGTCAGGCACTGAACGCTCCTGTTCTGACGCACCGGTCAGCTCAGGACCGCCGTCACAACAACATCAAACTCTGAAACATGAATACAAAATTTAAAATAGTGGCCTTATCTATTCCCATACCCACAACTGATATGGCTCCCCTTAGATGCATTGGTTTGTGTTTTGAGGCATTGGTTTTCTTGCTACAAAATTTTCAAACAACAAGTAACAAGATTTAAAAACAGAATGGCCTTCTCCTTTTATCTTACCATTTTTACCAAAACTGGCCTTCAGTCATTACTAATTCACTCTTTCCATCACAAGAGAAAAATATATATTCTTATAGTAAAACCCTAACACGTAAAACAAACCTTTTAAATTTCAAAAACAACAACTATTTATTTCTCCTATATAAAATTCAAAACATAATTATTATGGCGAACAACCTGATTACTTAGATTTTATTATTTAACTTTCTGATCATATTAGTTCTTTGCAACAGAATCAAACTATATTTTTGTTCAAAACCATTTCTAACCTTATCTTTTCAACATGTTAACATTTGTTACCGTCGCTACTAATAACAATAAAACATAGTAAAACATTAACACTAACCATTAGCATTGTTACATTTACATTACACAATTCACATTTACACAACTTGTATCAAAACTTTATAACATCGTTATTATCAACTCTCTATTCAACTTTTAATTAGTTAACATTTATTGTATCATTAGATTCTATAAAAATTTCAAATTTATTATTAACCTTTCTACTATGACTTTTCTTTTCTAACCTTTTCATCAATAATTGTCTAGTTTGGGTGACTCTCTATTATTCACTATTATCTATATCTTATTTTGGCATTTATCTATCTAACCTTACTACCCCTTTTTTCTAACAACCACTACTAACAACCATTAATATATTATGACACCAATCTCCATAACAACCCCCTTCACATTTTATCCAATTCCTCTGGCACCGCTCGTCTTTGTACTAGGATGTGTGTTCCCAACCTGGCCATATACATACCTAACCATTTGCCCTCCAAAATATTGGCAAACACTCCCTTAAACTACTCTATCCCTTGCCACAACGTCGCACGCTGGTCTCTTGCCACGCCGCACGCTGATCACTCCTTACACCACTACCCTTACTACAAAATATCATCAACAAATATATTTACCATTCACTTTACTCACCTCTCTACATATAATCACTACTACTGTGTCCCTAAAATATCTTACACCCTCTTTGCGTGTTACTGGTATTTCAAAATTCTTATTCTCTCTAACTCCCAATAACTCTGTTTAACTAACTCAAATGCCTTTATTTTAATAATTATCACCCAGGCTCTATCCCCTTTTCAACACTTTACATTACTGTGATCATTGACAATTTCATTAAAAAATTCATCCCTCACCTACTAATAACAATACATCTCAATATCCAAATATATTACATGCTCAATCATTTACTAACCATTAGACTCTGAATCTCATAATTATTTAAAATCATCCTCACAATTAATTATTCTTCAATTGTTTAGTATTATTAAAGCCATTTCTATTACCTACATGGTTTACATAAAAATACATAAAATACACAACATCAAGAATACACAAATACATTGACATTAATACACACAAAAAATATACAATCCAAATTATCATTTAATCATTTACCATAAATCAGTTTATAAAACAGTCCATTTCAAAAACACTGTCCACATAATTAAATGTTCATTAACACAATAAAATATCTATCCTCCATCGTCAAACAATAATCTTATCTTAGGTCTATACAACTTATTTTTCCCTGTAAACATTACATTACCATCCTTAATACAATACTTATTTACATTTTTATATTCTTCAAAACTATCATAATTAATAGGGTTATTCCTTATCAATTTCTCATACAACTTGTCACGATCGGTTATGGTCCTGTCACATTCTGTATTACTAGTCACAATCAGGTAAGCTATCAAGTCATTATTATCATCATCATCTCCTACTACTGCTATATCAGCTTCCACCCAAGGTAAGTATTTACTTTTATTATACATCATCTCTACTCCTAACTTTTCCATGAACTCTTCATACTTTCTACTTATCTTAAAAATCTCTATTTCTCTCACAATATTTCTCACAACACCACCACGCTACACTCTCTCTTAATATATCTCTCTCTATCACACCAGGCTACATTCTCTCTCTATATATTTGCATAGGGCACTACTACTTCATAAAAACACCTCCTGGCTTCACCAGGTACAACTAAGGGATCATTTGGAGACCACATGTCCCCCACATAAATTCTAGAGGAACCTTCGTCCTCAAACAACATTTGTGAAGTCTTTACTTCACTTCTACCGCTGGGAAAATTTGCCCTCTGCCCACCATACTCTCTTAAACTCTCCTTACCCCCTCTTTCAATCTCATCAATAACTATCTCCTCACCATTAACCTCTACTCTCATTAAAATCTCATTATCACTACCAACATCCACACTATTATCTCCTATTACCATATTTTTATTTATTTTATCATAATTCTTACCACTACTTACCTTGTCATCTTTGTTTATATCTAATTTGTCTATTTCCCTCTTATTTTCTAACTCTATCTCATCTAAACGTGTCTCTATTTCACTTATTCTTTTATCAATATGACAATTTTGTCTTTGTATTTCATTCACTGACTTTCTCATCAAACTTTACATTTAACTCATGACTTTGACTTTTCATTAATTGAAACAAGTCATTTAACGATACTTTACTATTGACAACAGGTGTTGATTTTGCCGCAGCTTCACTCATTATTATGGATTCTGTCGCTGTATCATTCATATTTACGTTTTCGTTATTTGCCATTTTAATAAAATACAAAAAAAATTGTTTCTCTTCAAACTGTTGCTAT
This sequence comes from Magicicada septendecula, assembly GCA_034769895.1. Taxonomy (NCBI): domain Eukaryota; kingdom Metazoa; phylum Arthropoda; class Insecta; order Hemiptera; family Cicadidae; genus Magicicada; species Magicicada septendecula. The sequence goes on from CM068373.1 coordinate 280,514,060, forward strand.
GTTGTCTAACAATAACATAACCTACAATTACAATACCCCTCACTTCAATACTCACTCTGTCTCTATATTTGCGCTTATTATATAAAAAACATTTTATTCTTTTTTATATTGTCACCAGTTCGGGCACCATTTGTTCATATACAAATTTTTACAAACAAATAATGTCCCTAGTTCTGGGCAACATTTGTTCATATACAAATTTTATACTTATTTTTGTGTATTTATTTATTATGGTAATCTTACAATAATTATGGTACTTACCATAATTGTCCGAGCACATGTCAGCATAATTATCTTTGTTTCTTGCTGGGTCCAGAGTTCGTATTAAGCGTAAATAGAGACAGTTTGGTGATTGAAATGAAGTTATCAACATCAATATTGTGGTAGATCAATTTAGTTTTATTATTTCGAATTTGCAAGATTAAATCATCATACATTACAATGGCTTCTTTATCGTGACCAAAACAAAATGGCGGTCATATGCTTACTCTTATACTCGTTAGTCATGACTTTAAATACTTCGTTATATTCCTTGATTAACTAGAAAATTTCTTTACCCTGCAGAGAGTAATATACTTAAATGGTTCCATTTGATTTATTCTGCTCTAATAATAAACACAAACCAACGCCTCAGTTTGGTTGCCGGCATTATTTCATACACTCTTTCTCTTTCACTCACTCTCTCTCATTACAATATTATTTTAGGTACATGTTATGATCTGAATAGTTTTGAGCTCAAGTAATTAAAAGAAATATGACTGCAATTTTGACTTTCCTGAATATCAGTGTTTTCCAATGTGAACGTTCCTCATCGTCCGGCCAGGTTTTCGGTGTATTTTCCAAGTTTTCTGGTCGTTCTTTCCACTGAATTTACTTTGTTTACTACATTACTATTGTCAAGCACTGCTTCTGTTGAATTACATTTTTGTCACTGACTTTAAAAACTCATTTCGCTGGCTAAACTTTTGTCAGCAAAATTAACGTATTCACACTACAATGGTGTACAGCAGAATGGGGCTGGATGCTACGCACATTTTGCGTAAGTGTGTGTGCATTTACGTCATTGTCTTTGTCTCGAAGTAGGAAACGCCCTGGTTTTGCGTCATTATTGTTACATCGTTTATATTTTTTAATGATGCCTCGCATTGTTGACCAATGAAAAGTATATGAAGAGCTTGTGTCAACCGTCACGTACGCTTGACCTTGGAATCGTCCCACACCGATGTAATTGCGTTGTTTCGTTATACAAAGGGAAAATTGCCCTACCCATTTACATGTGTGCAAAATACAATAAAATAATTCCTTTTATACCATAAATATGAAAACAGGCATTTGTCCTGTTACAATATTTAATGCCCATATAGATAAAATCATTGTGAATAACTGAGAGTCACCCAAACTAATTGATGATCAAAATGTTAAATAGAGAAAGTTCATAATTGAGATGGAATAAATGAAATGTGATGTAACATGAATTTTAATAATAAATTTGAATTTTTTTTGAGAATTTAATGGTACAATACATGTTAAATAAATTAAAGTTTGATATAAACAGAGTTAAGAGAATGTTGAAATTGTAATATTTGTAATTTTATATACAAATTATTTAAATGTGAATTGTTTATTTAATGTAAACGTAACAATGTTAATGTTCAAGATTAATGTTTTATGATGTTTTATTATGTTGGGGGGTCATAGTGTGTGCGGTAAGGAGGTTACTACAGGGGGTAGTAATGTTAAATGTATATTAAGTATTAAATAGATGATGTTGATAATGGTGTTGAGCATACAAGTCATTATGATTTTATTTTACAGAATTAGGATCATGAAAGATGATCAGTGAATTTTGAATAGGCAGATTGTTTTGCAATAATGAATTTCTGTTTTGGTTCTATATAATCAATATATAGATAAATTGTTTGTTGATTCTTGTGAATTTGATTAATTGTTTTAAATATTAGTGCATTAGGAAAGATTTATTTTCTTCTTGTGTGATGGAAAGAGTTAAAATATTACTGACTGGAGTCGAAAAAATTTGATAAAATGTAGGAATGCAAAAGAGAAAGAGACCTCTATAGTAAATCTTGTTTGATCTTTGTATTAAAAATATTAGAAGTTAAGGAAAACCAATGCTTATTAACGTAAACCAATGCAGCTAAGGGGAACAGATCAGTTAGGGATATGGCATTATACAAGGTCACTATTTGATTTTTTATTCAATGTTTCAGAGTTTGGTGATGCTGTGGTGACGGTCCTGAGCTGGCCAGCGCATCAGAGCAGGAGCGTCAAGTGCCTGACTGGCCTTGCAGTGTTGGGATCTCGAAAGAGAAGTCCAGTAAGGTCATGCAGGTACTGTCACCATCACTGGACCAAAGGGTAAGTTAGATATTCTTTTATATAAACACTAAAGGGGGTTGTGGCGACATATCCTGACTGATCCGTTTAGGAGGTATGAATGAGTCAATGAGAGTTTTTATGCCTTGTCATAAAACCTCTCATTGAGGGGGTTTTGCAATGGTACAATAGGTCCGTGTAGGGATTTTAGGGACCTAACAAATATAATTTTATTGCAAATCCAATGTAATCGAAAATGTGAGGGCAAAAGTTTCCAACTATGAAACAACGCAGTTTGCCAGGACGAGTCGGTGTCAAGGTCAAATGGTGTACGTGACCCACGACAGCGAGTCTGCTAACAACGACCAGACCTAGAAACGTCATCAAAATAATGCCAAACGTAAAACGGCACTGTAAAACAGAGACGTCATCGCCGGAAAACAATAGATTCGATGAGGCAGTAACCCTTCCATTTGGGGAAAATACGCCATATTGTCTTTCTCAGTCGAAACAACACCGTCCGTGCGACTGCACATACTACAAATTGCTGGCCACCAAACATATAAAAAGTAGTTAAAAAATGTAATTAAAGTGCAAAGTGAAACTATTTATAATCAACAGTATAAAAATGTAACGTAGAATCAGTGGAAACAATATAAACAGAGAGACAGCTAACAATTCGGTAGAACAGCAGTTGAGCAATGAAGGACGTCTGACTCGAACGGCAATCATCAAAATTCAGGAAAGTAAATACCTTCAAGATTTCAATCAAATACCCTTTAACTTTTGAGCTCAATGAAAATTTATTAAAAATGTACCGTTAGAATAATTTGTATGGGAATATGTGTGTGTGTGAGCTTGGATGCGTGTATACCGGTATATGCATAGAATAAAATCATGAAGCATTGGTTTAGGTTACGTGATATAGAGAACGTAACTATGAGAAAGAGTAAACTGCAGTATGTTTAAATTCATTTTTATAGTAACTTAAGGTCAAAATATATATTATGTAATTGTGGCACACGTAAGGCTGAAGCAGCGAAAATATAGCGCAGCCATTTTGTTTTTGTTAAAGGAACGAGACTCCATCTTGTTTTATTTGTGTTTTTGTATTTTCAAATGTTTCAAATTTCGATAATTAAAACACCAGTTTGCAATAGTAATATCCGAGTATGTTATTTCTAAAAACCATTCAGTCTCTGGCTCGCTTAACGAACCTGGACCCGCATTTAATATATTTTATGTTGGCAACATCAGCAACATGGCGCCTGAACCAGCATGTAAATAAAGTTGTCAGTGAACAAGATTTTTAAAAAGGTAAGTCGAAGTAAGAAAAAATAAAATATAAAGAAAGAGTTAGTTAACAACATCATTATACCTAACCATTCTGACCACCCACCACAACATAAAATGGTAGTATTCTATTCGCTATTTAACAGAATGTACAAAATTCCCCTAAACAAACAAGAAACTGACAAAGAAAGAAATATAATATACCAAATTGGTTATGAAAATGGATACAATAAAAATACTGGAAACAAAATAGAAAATAAAATCAAATATAAAATAAAAACTGAAACAATTAAGAATTAATCAAAATGAACAACACATAAATAATAACAACAGCAAAAAATGGGCCACATTCACATACATAAATAATAAAATGACAAAGCTAACAAAACTATTTAAAAACACAGATATAAAAATAGCATACAAAACTAATAAAAATAATTTACAAAAACTAAATAGCCCACACAACAAACATAATACAACAACTAATGGTATATACAAAATTGAATGCCAAGATTGCAATAAATGTTACAGAGGACAACAAAAAAACAGCTGAAAAAAACGTTATTTTAATTAACACCTAAACGCATACAAAAACCAGAAATATATAAATCCAATTTACCCACACATGCAATAAACAGAGGACATGAATTCCCAGACATAACCAATGTGACACTAATAAAACATATACCACAAAAAGGCACCATAATGAACATTTGGGAAAATTTACAAATATACAAACATAAAACACAAAACAAACTAATACCTGAACAAATACAAATCAATACAAAACATGACACAATATTCAAAGCACTCCACGTTGAGAATACACAAAAAACTAACACACACACCACAATCACACACAATAAAACCAATTTGAAGTACCAGAAGCCAACAGGAAGCCACAATAATAATAGTCAACCTACACATATGTACGTACTTCACCAGACACAAAAACCGGAAGGCTGAGGATGGGTAGAAGATGGTACCCGAAACATGTTCCTAATAAGGAAAAGAATATCTTGAGGAAATTCATTATAATTTTAAATATTAAATGTATTACAGTAAAACCTCTCTAATTCGGATTATATGGGGTGAAGCCTAGTCCGAATTAGAGAAAAATCCGAATTATAGAATATTTTATAGCAATTCATACTACAGTATAGGTAAAGTGCCGTAAAAATAAATATTAAAACTACGTAAATATTAATGGAAATTTAAATTTATTGTACTTACAAAATGGATAACTAAATTCACATAAACAACAATCTTTCACCATCAGTGTTTTCAAGTTAAGTTCGCACGCAAAAAGTTTATAAGTAATGCACACATGCAATTATTAATGTACGTAAATATTAATGGAAATTTAATTTTATTGTATTTTACAAAACAGAAGAATAAACAATTTCACGATACCAACAAAAAAAAACTTTACTGACAGTGTTTTCACTTTAGCGCACAAAGAGTTATGTAATATTAATGGCTGGTCCCTGAAGTTGACGGTTTTGATTCTTCCCGAACTGAAGCTACAGGCTTAAAAAAGGTTGAAATTGTAGACTGTTTTGCCCTGTTGTATTGTTTTTTTTAATAATTTCTTGACGCATTTCTTTGATGATTAAATAGTATTTTTGAAATTCTGGGTCAGTGTCAATAAAGTTAATAACTGCATCGAGATTTTGCCGCACCTTGGAAAGTGTAGGCTTAGGAACATTATCGTCGTCCTCTTCATCGTCACTATCATCTCCAACTTCTTTTTTCTGACCTTGCATTTGATAGACTATCTCTTCCTCTGTTAAATTCTGGTAGCCTACGTCATCTTCATTGGCACCCAACCATTCTCTTATGTCTTCAATGTTGGTACTTCCAAAAGCACCGGCATAATCTTCATCTTCCAAACCTTGCAGGTCGATCTCTGGCTCTTTATCGTACAAAATCTTATTCCATGTATTGCATAATGTAGATATTTTGATCTCATTCCAGCTGTTTGCCTAATTATAAATAGCTCTTTTAATACTGCATTCCTTTATTTTTTTAAGAGTTTGTTCACCCCTATTGTCCATTTCTTCATCGTCCATAAAAATACCACGCATTCTTCGAGTTGCTTACGTCTGTAAAGGAGTTTGCAACTGAGGATTACTCCCTGATCCATTGGTTGGATAAGCGAAGTCGTATTGGGAGGCAAGAACATAATTTTGATTTTCCCATCGCTGCTAGTCAATAAATTACTGGAGGGATGAGCAGGAGCATTGTCTAATATCAACAAAGGTTTAACATCTTCTTTTATTTTTAAAACATCTAGCTGGAATTTTCTAACCTCTGGCACAAAATTATGAAAAAACCAATCGCTGGAAAATTTCTGAGTAAACCATGCAGTCTTGTTTGCTTTGTAAATAACTGGTAGGCTTTCCATAATGTTTTTAATTGCTCTAGGCTCAGCTGATTTTCCAACAACGACAGATGTTAGACGGTGAGACCCATCTGCGTTTGCACATAAGAGAGCAGATAGTCTTTGTTTATTTACCTTTTGGCCTGGTGTGGAATTGTCCATTCTATAGGCCTGAGTATTCTGAGGAATGGCTCTCCAAAACAAGCCTGTTTCGTCACCATCATAAATTTGGAAAAGAAGAAGTTTTTCATCAGTAATTACTGCTTTAAGTTTTTGGCGAAACGGTTCGACGCTAGAAACATCGGAACTTAAACTTTCCCCAAATATTTTCCGGTTTACAATGGAATGCCGCTGCCGAAATTTAAAAAGCCATCCTGTACTAGCTTTAAAATCAGTTTCTCCCAATTTTTGAGCGAATCTTTCTGCCGCTGCCTGTAATTCTACACCTCTAACTGGAACACCAACTGAACGTTGCTGCTTGTACCAAGTGTATACAGCATCGTCAATATTACTGAACTTTGCTGCAGTCGTTCGTTTTCTTTTAACAATACTCACATTTGGCGTATCTTGCTTTAAAACAAAATTGGAAATTTTTTTCTTTCTTTTTTTTTATATCATAAAACGTAGACTTACTAATTCCAAACTCGTTTAAAATATTCTGCACAGAATAACCAGCGTCTATTTTACTCAACACTTTCATTTTGTCTTCTAAAGTTAAAGTCTTGTATTTACCTCTAGCACTCATATTGTAATACAGTACTGTAAATTAATACTAAACAGTGTTTGAAGAAAATGTGGTTTGAAAAGTTGTACGCAACTAAGAAATAACTTCAGTACAATAGAACACACACGAATACAATAACAATGACACACACACTACCAAAGCTGCAGTTGAAACTGGACTAAACCCAGTCGGGGTGGGGGTGCGTATCGCACATTTTGCCAACATAACACTTTAAGAATTCCCTAAAGGCAAATGTTTTCACAAAGAATTCACAAAAGCAAAGATAATTTTTTTTTAGGGAGTCCGAATTATCGTAAATTCCGAATTACAGAAGTCCGAATTAGAAATGTTTCACTGTATATACATCAAGAAACGGACTGTAGCAGAAAGTGATTGAATTTAACAATTACGGTATATAATTAATTGTATATTAATACAATACAATTGACTTAGTTAATAAGCTAGTGATTGTTTTACAGAAAGATACTAAAATAAAAGGGAAAAGGATAAAATCCGTGTTGTCGAATCCACACAGTAGATACCACAAAAAATTCAAATTTGTGAAAATTCGCAAACACAAACATAACCCATGCAATTGAAATATTACAATACCTTAATTTTTTTGCAAGAACTTGACTCCAACTTCCTGGCGCAGCACATAGATCAACTGCTTTCTTTACTCCTAAATTGAAACATTTTATTAGTTATCATAAGTCCCCCCCCCCACACACACACACACACTCTTATACTAACTTTCCCATGTTCCCCAATTCACTGAATTGTAAAAGTTAGTAACTAATGATTATTAAGAAGGCAGATCCAATCAGGATAGTCTCTTTTAAACATTAAAAATTAAAATAAAATATGCACAACACTGTACAGATTTATAAAGTATGTTCCAATAAATTCACTGAATCTGTGATGAATTACATTATTATCAGAAACTGAAAACGCTGCTAACAATAGTGTCTGCCTTATAATTTTATTTTAAGTGCACCTGTTTTAGCAGTTCAGGTTATGTTTTTGTATTACTAATAGTAGAAAAAAATACTCTTAGATCCCAATGGCCACCTTCACCATGCTGATAATACATTGCTTCATTGATGGCCAAGAAAAATTTAACAAATGTATATGGACACACAAAACTTTAAAGGAGGAAAGAATAAATAACGTATGGTAGGGAAAAATTAAAGAAGAAACAAAAACATAAATTTTCTACTTGTAAATATTTTACATTTATTTAGTACTCACGGAGAAAAGTTCAAAAAAATCATGAAAAACTAAAATTACATATTGCCCATTAGAATTTTGGCCTATTTGGCTATTAAGATATAATGCAATATCAATTTAAATATCATAAGTTAGTCATAAATAAACAGCCTACCTATCTCAGCACTTATATATGTTAAACGATGCTCTAACTACAGTCTCTGAATTGATGTTGGGGAACATAATAACAACAGGAGCTAAGGGATTCTGTCCACCTTAGAGAGTGTAATGAGATATACACTCTTATGGTTTTAAAATTTTTACTACTTACGTGTAGGTACTGTATCACAATACACGATACTAAAGTCTATTGCTCTATTTGTATATTCTTTTATGACTTATGCACATTCTTTTTGTATTAGGCCTACCAGCAAAAGCAACTTTGCTGGATAAACTTGATCTATTATTCAAAATAATTTTGTTGTTCTTTGCTTTCTATATCAAAAGAAATAATTTTCCAATGTCTGAAAATAATGATAGGTAATTTATAAAACACACAAATACAATTGTTTCACTTAACTGACATCAGAATGCTATTATTTCTATAAAACCGCACAATTTTTTTCTTACACAAATTTACAATCCTTGAAATATGGTCACTTGTGTATACAATCACCGTTTTTTCCTACACAAAATTATAAATATTCTAATCATTTTGTGTTTGTTTCAACACACAAGTATCAAATTCGAGTTCTGTAGTAATAATAATAATAATAACCTGCTACTACTCTAATGCTTTAATTATTTCTTTGCTTGTAAGAAGTCATATCGTTTCAGAGTTTCTCAGTCTGTTTTGGCGTCTGTAGTAGAGCACTGTAATATAATTTTCCAAAAATGTTCACGTTAAGCTAACCTCAACTTGCGTAAACCTTACGTATAGCTTACCTTTTAATATATGAAATTCTTCATCAATTTGCAGTAATTTAAACGCACTTCTGGCACGCCAACCTTCTTCTTTGGCTAGTCTGTAATACACATCGCGTTTATCTTTTGAAGACTTACCCATGTTTGTTTCTGATTACTGGAAATGAGAATAATCCACTACATTAACAAGTTGTTTCAAATTAAGTGCCATACAAATCAAACAATGTGAAACTTATACAAACACAGCTTCGAGCATACAAAACTAAAAAATTATATAAATAAATAACCGAATGTCTACAGTCAAGACTAGGATAGGATTTCGATTTTACTGAAAAACAAAAGAATATTGACCACCTAACGAATAACGAATATTGTTTTCATTTCTTAATTCGTTGTTTTTTTGTTTTATTCTTACTATTTAGAAATAATTGTGGGTGATTTTTCACTTTATATTTTCTGTTGCTGTTTCTGTTAAAAATACGTTATGTTCTTTGATTTTAATGTTTCTCTCTGCCAAACATTGTGTGGACATATTAAACACGCTGTTTTTCCGAATCATGGTTTTATATTTCTTTAAACAGTAAGCTGGAAAACCATTATTAGCTAACCACATAATTAAAAAATAAAGAATTTCGACGAAACCGAAACATCGAAGCACGATAATGTTTTTAGGCTTTTGAAACGTATAGCATAAACTGTAGACTCTCCTGTTCAGCGATGTTCGTAGTTCGCTATATTAGAGTAACCTTGGTAGTTCGTATGGATTTCTGACCGATTCACGACTACAGACCAGACACATTTCAATTTTTTACGAAGACGATATTGTTTATTTCGTTCAGCATTTAATTTCTTCTTTTCAAGCTCGTCGATTTCATTTTTCTTGAGTCCCATCTCATTTTTTTTACGAAGATGATATTGTTTAATTCGCTCGACGTTTAATTTCTTCTGTTCCATATCGCCTGTTTGTTCAGTTTTCAATCTCTTGTTCTGGTGATATTGCTTGGCTATCGCAGCATTCTTTCGTTTCTTTTCATCTTGTTTTGAAACGCGCGAATTTTCTCATCTTCAGTTGTATTTGATGAGAACGGAGTATTCATCAAAAATTCATTTAATTCTTCACGATCCCTGTCTTCGCGTTGTCGTTGACGCAGGCATCACCAATGTAACTAGAATATCACAAGTAACGGGCATCACACACGTTCAGTGGAAGACATCACGACTAACACTACAGTATACACTGAAATGCATCTTATTTCACTGTGACCAAATTTATTTACTACTAACATCACCTGGAACGTTACATTTTTCGATGACGTTACACATTTTGCATCACGCATTTTGTGGAAACCATCATGTTTTCTATATAACAAATATTTATTATATAAGAAATATATTTACTGTATAACAAAAATTATCATGTTAAAAACGACAGAGACCGACCAAGATTTCTAGACTGTGGGGAATCGAAAGTGTGGAAAAAATATAGTGTTAACATCACCTGGAGTGTTAAATTTTTCGAGACGTTACCGTACACATTTTGCATCACGCATTTTGTGGAATGACCCCCAGCCTAAAAACATTATTATGTTAAAACAACATATATTTTCTCTTTATATTAAGAAATAGAACAATTCACAATTAATACACTTCTTCACGTCGTAGTATATCGATACAACTGTATATTCAAATCATGGAAAAAGCAGTCGGCTGTTATCAGTTAATCAGCAATTTGTTTGGGTCTAGTATCGTGTCACCACTTGAATATTTTGATGTGGTCTAGCGTTTTATGCATAATTTACTAGTTGATTAACTTTGTAGTTACATATTTAAGGTTTATTTACTAGTTGATTAACTTTGTAGTTACATGTTTAAAGTTTAATGACCATAGGTTTCCGTCTATATACTAGTTGTAGGTCGTTATTCCCATTATTTAGCCTATCTATTTGTTTAAAACAACGTATCAAGCCACCGCTGTATATAGGTATAGCGTAAACTATGGAGGAAGACAACAGACCGGTAATTAAATACATGTTACACTAAGTATGTTACATATATTTTTAGTATTATGATTGTATATTTGCTAATTGTATATTTTAAGTACTGTGTCAGCTGGATTGCCCTTCAGTGTAACTAGTAGCTTTACATAACCAACCTTTCTTGTCTTTGCACGTTATTTTTTTACATAGTAATTTGGATACTTAACCATATTAACCACATCTAATCCTTTTCATTTTTCTATACACATTTTCTGTTTGGGGCTAATGTACGGAAAAAAGAATTAGTACCACTCAACAATTTACTGTATGGTATCCATTAACTAGGTTAGTATGATTTCTTGAAAGTATTATTGAGCATATCATCAGCATTGTAATCAATAACCAATCATAGTTTGCATAGCCGACTATTAACGACTATTAGACACATGCCTAAGATGGTAATACTATCTCAGACTTAACATATTTCCAAATGTGAACTTTAGAAAAAATTAAAAGATACACAGTTAGACTAATGCCAGTTGTTCCTGTAAATTAAAAAAAGAAAATCAATATAAAAGATATGTACTGGATTGAACTATATCTAACCCTGAACAAATTGCATCTTAACCTTTTAATTTTGCTCTACCTACCCATTTCACTCCACTTTAATTACAACATTTTCGCCTTCAGTTCGAGGTGACAATGTGTATTGTGTTATGTGTGGCATTTTTACAACACTTAGTATATCTTGTTATTGAATACTACACTATAACTTATCTATAAATAAAAAATATAAAATTTATGCCTCTTATTAAAATTAAAACTACCAGGCTGTTGGTCTGAGGTCGTTTGCTTACAATTTGGTTCATTTTCTAAATGTTTCTGAAACCCACTGAAATGTTGGGTGGCCGAAACTTTCTGAAAATAACCCAAGTTGTGAATATCACAGTCTGAATCTTCTAACAATTGGAGTATTAATGTTCAGTTACCAGAATTCTATTTAAATGTCACATTATTAAGAGTAAACACGTAATTTGTAACAATACAGACAACAGAAGCAGTGTCAGTTTGGAGGTTAGGACAGCTGAATTTTTAAAACGGACATCTTCTGATGTATTTTTTACTTTCGTGCAAATAGTTTCGTAAAGTCTCCAGAGAGTGGAGCACTCAACAGAATGTTGGTATATACCCGTTGATCAATGTAAATTCATTTGCAAATACATGTCAGGGTCGCCCTGCCCAGTAGCGGTAAGGGTTAATAAGGCATGATGGAATATAAATGAATTACAGTAAATCTGAATTGTTATTATTATTATTATTATTATTTTACTTGAAAGTCCTCCTCAACGTCGTAGTATATCGATACAACTGTATATTCAAATCATGGAAAAAGCAGTCGGCTGTTATCAGTTAATCAGCAATTTGTTTGGGTCTAGTATCGTGTCACCACTTGAATATTTTGATGTGGTCTAGCGTTTTATGCATAATTTACTAGTTGATTAACTTTGTAGTTACATGTTTAAGGTTTATTTACTAGTTGATTAACTTTGTAGTTACATGTTTAAGGTTTAATGACCATAGGTTTCCGTCTATATACTAGTTGTAGGTCGTTATTCCCATTATTTAGCCTATCTATTTGTTTAAAACAACGTATCAAGCCACCGCTGTATATAGGTATAGCGTAAACTATGGAGGAAGACAACAGACCGGTAATTAAATACATGTTACACTAAGTATGGGTCATTCCATATCAAATCAACCAATGAAGAATTTAATTTGAAACTTCATGTCTCAGATATTGGTAATTTTTTGTATATTTGTTGTACTTATAAAGTACTTCAAAAATACAAAGTTTCAAATTTTTTTGTTAGGTAGTTTTTTTAAAGATTTTTTAAAAACTGCACAAAACGCCATTTTTCACATTGTTTTGAAACAGAAAACTGTGTATAATTAAGGAACCGTTAGACCTAGAAAGCTCGTTTATAGCTCATTTTAAAGGTCTTTGTAAGGGCTTTAATTTGATATGTAACACAACCTACTTTGAACAAAAACCTTTTTTTGGCATGTTTTCAAAAAACGTTTTTTTGAAAATTTCAAAAACACCATCATCGAATTTTTTCAAAAAAATATATGTTATTTGTAAAGACATTGACTAGAAACATGCAAAGTTTGAAAGTGGAGAAATGATGGGTTTTTTTTTAACAAAAATTTAAATGCATCAGTGTGGAGGTCGTATTCACGTAAATTTGCATTACAATACCGACAGTTACATTTTATGTCATTTTTAGTTTGACTTAGTACCATAATGATAAATTACAAACAATTACTAAGACTTGCCTAAAAAAATTTTGATGAAATTAATCACAGTTTTAAAAGTTTATGACACCAATTGATTTATTTTTCTATGCCACGCACGCTAGAACGCCATGTTCTCGAGCGCGCCGAGCGGCCGGTAGATCAACCAAAAAGTACCGGTGTCCGAGAAAATCTCGAAAAAGTACCGGTGTTGAAAAAATCTCGAAAACGTACCAGCAAAGAATCTATAGTAATAGAGTTAAAACGTAGAGACGTTATGGCGAGGCCGCTTCTATAGGCAGAGCGGCAGGAGAAATCCAAACACGAATGCGAGAGTGAAATGTATACAACAACAAAGTTGTGTAAGCGATCGTAATGCGCACATATCGATAACGACGCAAATTCTCTCACTCAGATCAGTTGTGTTTCATTCTCTGCCCAAGTTAGTTGTGAGTTGTGGTACAATATAGGTATAATATATAGTGTTAAATTGTACTGTTTTTTTTTTTTAAGAAATGTACTCTTAATTTTCATTATAGCTGTTGGTGTAGTACGTGTTTATTCCGATTGTGAACGTGACCTAGTGAAAATACAACAACAAAGTTGTGTAAGCGATCGTAATGCACACATATCGATAACGACGCAAATTCTCTCACTCAGATCAGTTGTGTTTCATTCTCTGCCCAAGTTAGTTGTGAGTTGTGGTACAATATAGGTATAATATATAGTGTTAAATTGTACTGTTTTTTTTTTTTAAGAAATGTACTCTTAATTTTCAGTATAGCTGTTGGTGTAGTGCGTGTTTATTCCGATTGTGAACGTGACCTAGTGAAACTTTTTGGAAAACAGTTCTATTTTGAAAATATTTACATTTTGGGTTCATTTTATATTTGTGCTCATTTATTTACAATGGCTGACAATGATAAACTAAAAAAATTAGCCAACTGGGCTGTGTTTTCAGTAAAATGCTGTAATCCTTTGAAGGAGACACACCATTTTAAGTCCGCAACCTGCGGATTGTAACTAGCTGGATGTGTACTTTAGGCCTCGAAGGTGTTGAGGAAGGAATGAAGGTTTGTGATGGTTGCAGGCTTAAAATTTGCAAACGGTACAAAAATAATTCAAATTCAAATGATGATGGTAAATTGACAGGGGATAATAGTCAGGAAGATTGTAGCTATACAGATCCCACCTCATCATTAGACTATTTGAATAAATCACTGGAATTGGTAGGCGAGTCCCCAATAAAGAAAAAAAAAACTGAAAACAGACTCATATGCTAGACAAAAATTTGATAAAGTTAAACTATCTCTTGAAAAGAATTTTGTCAGTACTAAAATTGCCAAGCCTGAAACTAAAGAAATTCAGGCTGAAAAAGATGAATCGGAAATAATAACACAGTTGAAAAAAAAGTTCTTGACTACAACAAAGGGAAGTGAAAAAATGATGATACTTTCGGTTTTGCCACAAAGCTGGAGCCGAAGTAGAATTACAAATGAATTTGGTGTCAGTGATTATATGGCAAGAGCAGTGAAAAAATTAGTTAAAGAAAAAGGTGTCCTTTCAACTCCTAATCCCAAACCAGGTAAAACCCTAGACACAACAACAGTAGAGATAGTTATTGATTTTTACAATTGTGATCACATAAGTAGAGTGATGCCTGGTAAGAAAGATGTTGTCACAGTGCGTTGTAACAATAAAAAATATAAGCCAAAATATAAAATAAATAAGATTCACTACCAGGACTTACCTGTTGCAGAAATTTTATCAGAAGCCCAGAGTCGCCACCTATATCTTTGAAGGACAGATATGGAGACCTTTACACTTTACCTTAATAAAACGGACAATTTAGCAATCTGACCCCACCCAATTAATAATTCAGAAAGATTCCGATCCGTTAGACGAATTTTTTCAACACAGAAATGAGAAAGTGGTAATGACGAAATAACTTAGACTAACACATTTTATCTGGAACTTACATACTTTAATTACTTGAAACATTTATAGCCACTATACCAGTGACATGTTATAGGCTGATCAGCTGATCCTACTAACACAATTAAAACACATCTCATAATTGAACAAATTACATGGAATATACCTTTATCAATACTGACTTCTACCCCCATTATTTTCCCCTTTCTAATTCTGATCATTTTGTGTTACCCGCCTGCCAGACGTTTAATTATTAGCTTAGAAAAAAAAATACACACATAATGAAACACATTTTTATCAACAACTATATCTAACTTACAACAATAGAATAGAATTATAGCATGAACAACTTGTATTGAAAATATGAGCATCTAGTTATTTAGCAGAGCACAAGCAGTTTTATTGGATCAAAATTGAATTAGTAAAGAAATTTTTTATGTTATAAAATTTACATTCGTGACTCCTTTGAGTCACCTCCCAGCCACACACACTATTTCAAATTATGGAGGACTATGGCGCCCTGGCGCTTCGACAAAGACTGTATATTTTGGAGAAGGTTTTACCTCTCCGTGTCTTTGCTTCCGCTATTACATTTGAAAGTATTGAACATCAACATGTTCTCGTTATAATTATACACCCTTAATGCGGGTCTACCACCTTTCTCTGCTACCCCCAAGCGGGCAGAGTGGCAGCCGCTGTTTCATAGTTCCGGAGATTTCCCCTTAAGTCGCCCCCCATTGAATTTCTAATATATACCAATTTCAAGTCAGCTATGGTTAAGGGACTTGATATGACCATAGCTGGCCGCTAGCCAAAACCACAGTTAGTGCTGGTAAGGCAGTAACCGCCCGAAAAGTCGGGGAAATCTAAACTTCAATTTGACTGCCTGTTACACATCAATCTAGTTATGTGCGACACGGTCGTTTGGCAGTGTGTAAATTCTAATTTACACGAAAAAAGGTGTGCCGCACATTTTCGCCATTTTGGCCTCCGATGGAGGTAACACTCACTGTTACCCCCAACCCATTTCGCTACTTACGGGAGCACAGGCCACCCCCGCAATAGCAACTTAATAACTACTGACTTAAAAGTTTATATACATTATACCATAATATTTCCATCAATAATCATTTCCCTCATTCATAACTTTTTACCATTTGACTTTCTTAAAATTTTCAAAATTTATTATTAATAATGAAGATATATCATTTTTTCTTTATTATTAAAATTTTTTAATTATCATACTTATTAAACACAATTATTTCAAATAAACATCTTATTACTGAATTAAAATCTTAGTTACCTGTAAACATTTTTGTTATACATGATTATACAATTTTTTATACTTACAGTTCAGTTAACATGATATACAAAACATAATCACCACATCACAATACTTTCACCTCACCTCTGAAACATTTTACACAAAAATCAGTTTACATCCAACAATTCATTTAATTACAAAATTCACCTCGTAAAACCATTTGACTTCAAAACAAAAAAATTCAATTATAACTTTTAAATCAATCAAATTATTTCAAATATTTCAAACTGTTTCAATTAAATTCATTATTAAAATACAAATTCCAATACTATCAGAATATTTACCATTAGCCAATTACTGTTGCCAAAATTACTGTTATTATTCCTTTAAATTGCAAAATATTATTATTACAACAATTAATTACCTACATACGCTGTTCACTTAACCACAACACATCCAATTGGCTTTACTACATATTTATTTACAAATCTGATTCATTATTTAGTCAGTTATCACGTCTCAATGTCCCACTCAGCTAAGTCACAACCCGTAAAATAAAATATTTAACTGTCTTTTCTGTTTTATGGTTTAGCCTCCATCGTCAAAAAGATACCTCACATATTTATAGACTAAATGATTTTTTTCCACCTTTAGTTTATTATTATTGTTTTCATAAACCATTATTGCTAAGTTCATCATCATACCATTTATTATCTCATACAACCTGTCATGATCCCTTAATGTTATCCAGTCTCCGTCAGTAGTTTTTCTAAATACCAAATCAATTATTTTATCATTATTTATACCAGTGTTATTCAGATATTCCTCTCTCTCTCTTTCATCATCTCTCTCCATATCTAACACGTGCACCAACATTTCATACCCTCTATTAACCTCAAAAATTTTTATTTCTCGCTCTCTTTCTTTACAACACCTCTCATAACCACACTGAACTCTCCTATTCCATGCAGAGGGCAATACCATAAAATTATCTAAATACCATCTGGCCCTACCAGATAAACACAAAAAACTTATATAACCTCCTGAAGAACTCTCGTCTTCTACAAAAATTATCGAGGAACTCTTGTCCTCCATCAACACTTGTGAATTCTCTGCTTCACGTTTAACCCCATAAAAATTTGCCCCCTGTTCACCTTCTACATTTAAACTACCCCTATACTCCCTTTCTAACTCATAAACACTAACTAACACTCCATGATCAACCTCAACTCTCACTCTATTCTCATTTTCACGATTTTCTACTGTATCACTTTTTGATACCCCGTTTTCAGCTACATCATCATTATTCTTGTTTAATGTTATTTCATCATTATAATTAATTGTATTACTACCACTTACCTCAGAATTGTACTCACCATCTCCCACTATTTGGTCACTGTTATTTATTAATTCATTATCGTTATCACTCACCTGGTTAATTATTTCTTCACTACCATCAACAACATTGTTACCACTTTCTGTTGCTACATTTTCAATTGCGTCACTGTTATCATTTTTTATCTCGTGACTACCATTTTCTACCATTTTACTCTCACTAACCCCTTCACTTACCTCGTTACTTTGTTTACTAGTATCATCACTATTTTTATTCAGGAAAGCGTATAGTCCCGTTTTTTGTTCTTCATTTGTCTAAGCTGAGTATTTAATTTACGCCAATCGTCCTCCGTCATTCCTTTCAAAACCCTTTCAAACTCGCGCATGAATTCCGTACTATTCCCGAATTCTCCCCATCCACTCACTTTATTTTCTTGCGCCTCGGCCATGTTAAAACATTTATTTGTAATATACTCTTTGTATAACGCCCACTATAACCCTTCTAACACACACTAATTATCCAGTTTAAATCAAAATACCCACACATAAACTAGTTATCCAAACGTACACTACCCACACATAACCTAATTTAACGTAATTATATACGATACAATGTTACAAGTACGTCATTACCACATCCTATTTTCTGTGTATTAAAATAGGTCTATCTCGTATAAAATTATAATTAAACGAAAATCCTGGCAGCGCGTCGACATTTGTAACAATAAAAAATATGCCAAAATTTATTTAATACATCACATCCACTACCAGGACTTAAATTACTTACCTGCTGCGGAAATTTCATCAGAAGCCCAGAGTCGCCACCTATATCTTTTAAGGACAGATATGGAGACCTTTACACTTTACCTTAATAAAACGGACAATTTAGCAATCTGACCCCACCCAATTAATAATTCAGACAGATTCCGGTTCGTTAGACGAATTTTGTAACACAGAAATGAGAACGTGGTAATGACGAAATAACTTAGTCTAACACATGATTATGTTCTGAAATGAATATTTTTTTACTTACATAAGACGGAACTCCTTAATACAAAACGCACAAAAAATAATACAAAACACATTTTTAAATGGTTAAATAGGCCTTACCCTCATATATTTCTTACACTATCGAAAGCCGCCCAGCTTTGCCCATACACACATCCATACCATTTAACATATACCCCTTCAATATTTTGTTTTACAAAGGCATGTTTTTATTCGTGGTAATTTGATTAACTGTTCACGGCAGACCGAACACGTGTTTTGTTGCCCGATTCCAAGGTCCGTTATTTCACTGTCGTCACTTCACAATTCTACTGTACCAATTATAATATTGTTACATCCGTTAATTCCTCAGGTCCCGGTCGGTGTGAAGGCGTTATTTTATTTATGTATTCATACTTAAAAGTTCGACCCGACCGGGCCTGCACAATGTGATCAGCGTCTGTTAGCGAACTTGGTTTCTAGTTGACTGCCTCGCGTCTCTTACCAATGTAGACTGCAATGTGCCTGCTTCCGCGGGCGGGAACGGCGGTTCACTGCCACCAGGTTTTCGTCGCCGTTCATGCTCATTTGTTGTGTGGTAACCATTTTATGCATGGTATAGAGCTGGTATATGTGTGTGACCAGAGGACAATATTGACTTCGGCTCTGCTGATGTCATTAATAGTAGGCGGGGCTTTAGCAGTATTTCCGGATGACCGATGAAGAGATGTTGAATAATTCTTCGTTCTAGCCATCTTGGTTTTTTGTCAAGAGCGTCACTTGGGGCACCTGCGTGAGTGGTGGCGTGTGTGCACTGCCACACACGTACAGAGTTCTTAGAAATTCGTTGAGATGCAAATTCCTTAGCCGCATTACACCACTGAAATTGCGTATCGCCTTTGTCTCAAACTGTTCAGTCCACACTGGTTCTTTCACAATGGAATGAATATTTGGCGTACTATAAAATTTCACAATAATTTTTAGACCAGCCCGCCCAAAATGAAATAAATAAAAAATATAAATGCCCCACACGGAAAAAATAAAAATACCCAAAAATTGACACGCTACAGCGTAGAGGCAAAGAGGACAAACTTCATCTTCAAAAAAGATTAATTTTACTCAATTTGAATGAAGCATATACAATTTTTAAGGAAGAAAACCCAGGCCACCAAATAGGTTTTTCAAAATTTTGTGATTTGCGTCCTAAAAATTGCATTTTGGCCAGAAAGAGTGGCACCCATACAGTATGTGTCTGTCTAATTCATCAGAATGTAAAATTGATGATGAATGGATAAAAAATGCACAGCTTTGTACTGGATGGAGATGAAGTGGCATTAAAAAACTACCAAACCTGCCTGTACAAAATTATGTGCAACCCGGCATCTCCTATCTGTTATCTGAACACATGCAAAGAGTGTCCCGGGATAGAAACTTTGAAAGCTTTACTGCGCCAGAAGTTTGAAGATGAGATGATAGATAGTGTAACAATTAAAAAGTGGATGTCTGTAGATAGATGTACATTAGAGACTGTTGTAAAAGAAAAGGATGAATTCATAGAAGATTTCAGTGAAGCTATTTTAAAGTTAAAGACACACTCTTTTTTAGCAAACATGCAAAAAGAGTTTTACCGTGAAACAAAAACTAACTTAGAGGAAGGTGAAGTGGTTGTAACCTGTGATTTTTCAGAAAATTATTCATTTGTCCTCCAAGATGAGGTTCAATCTTACCATTGGACCAATAGCCAGGCAACACGCCATCCCTTTGTTGTCTACTATAGAGGAGAAGACAGTAAAATACAGCACTTAAATTACGTTTTTATATCAGAGTGCCTTACCCACAACACTGTTGCATTCAATCTCTTTCAGACGCACCTGATTAATGCCCTAAAAGAAGACATCCCAGGGATTAAAATAATTTATTACTTCTCAGATGGTTGTGCAGGACAATATAAAAACCGTAAGAATTTCCAGAACATTTGTTTGCACAAAAAAGACTTTGGCATTGATGCTGAGTGGCATTTCTTTGCCACATTACATGGTAAAAGTGCCTGTGATGGTCTAGGGGGGACTGTTAAAAGATTAGCTATGAAAGCAAGTTTACAGCGACCGTATGACCAGCAAATAATGACACCGCATCAATTATATGAATTTGCAGCAACCAACATACCAGGCATCAAGTTTAAATACTGTACAATAGAAGAACACAATGAAAATGAAGAAAGGTTAGCAACACGTTTTGATAAAACAAAAACTATAAAAGGGACCCATAATTTACATGCAGTTATCCCTATTTCTGACACACAAATGGCAACAAAATTGTTTTCTTTAAGTACTGAAAGAAAGCTACAAGCACCAGTTATAACAGATAGTGTAACAGCTGAATTAGAAGAAATTGAATCAGGTTTTGTAACTGTCATGTATGATAACTTCTGGTGGCTTGCATGCATCCTAGGGAAAAACAACGAGACAAATGAAGTTAAAGTGAGCTTTTTACATCCCCGAGGACCTGCAGCATCATTTTTCTATCCTCAACCACGGTTGAATATTTTGGATGTGTCAACAGACACCCTTCTGAAAAAGGTTGAACCTAGAACCGCTACAGGAAGAACGTATACTTTGACCACAGAAGAAATGGCAGACTCATCTCACTTACTTGAACAACAGTTGAAGAAAATGTGAACAACTTATTATTAACTTATGTGTGAACTCTAAATGATTAATATTCAAAAGCACTATTTTAATTTACAAACATGATTTGTTCTTATAAGACTGCACTGTGTAGTGTATATATAGACTAGAATCTTCTACAGATATGTTTTAATTCGTAAAATATACAACTAATAAATGAGTTTTTTTGTTGCTTAAAATCATTTCACTGCAAGATCAATATGGGACACTTTATTCAAGAGAATTTGTAGGTGAGTCTTAGTAATTGTTTGTAATTTATCATTATGGTACTAAGTCAAACTAAAAATGACATAAAATGTAACTGTTGGTATTGTAATGCAAATTTACGTGAATACGACCTCCACACTGATGCCTTCAAATTTTTGTTAAAAAAAAACCCATCATTTCTCCACTTTCAAACTTTGCATATTTCTAGTCAATGTCTTTACAAATAACATATATTTTTTTGAAAAAATTCGATGATGGTGTTTTTGAAATTTTCAAAAAAACGTTTTTTGAAAACATGCCAAAAAAAGGTTTTTGTTCAAAGTAGGTTGTGTTACATATCAAATTAAAGCCCTTACAAAGACCTTTAAAATGAGCTATAAACGAGCTTTCTAGGTCTAACGGTTCCTTAATTATACACAGTTTTCTGTTTCAAAACAATGTGAAAAATGGCGTTTTGTGTAGTTTTTAAAAAATCTTAAAAAAAAAACTACCCAACAAAAAAATTTGAAACTTTGTATTTTTGAAGTACTTTATAAGTACAACAAATATACAAAAAATTACCAATATTTGAGACACTGAGGTTCAGACCCCTGGTTGATTTGATATGGAATGACCCGTATGTTACATATATTTTTAGTATTATGATTGTATATTTGCTAATTGTATATTTTAAGTACTGTGTCAGCTGGATTGCCCTTCAGTGTAACTAGTAGCTTTACATAACCAACCTTTCTTGTCTTTGCACGTTATTTTTTTACATAGTAATTTGGATACTTAACCATATTAACCACATCTAATCCTTTTCATTTTTCTATACACATTTTCTGTTTGGGGCTAATGTACGGAAAAAAGAATTAGTACCACTCAACAATTTACTGTATGGTATCCATTAACTAGGTTAGTATGATTTCTTGAAAGTATTATTGAGCATATCATCAGCATTGTAATCAATAACCAATCATAGTTTGCATAGCCGACTATTAACGACTATTAGACACATGCCTAAGATGGTAATACTATCTTAGACTTAACATATTTCCAAATGTGAACTTTAGAAAAAATTAAAAGATACACAGTTAGACTAATGCCAGTTATTCCTGTAAATTAAAAAAAGAAAATCAATATAAAAGATATGTACTGGATTGAACTATATCTAACCCTGAACAAATTGCATCTTAACCTTTTAATTTTGCTCTACCTACCCATTTCACTCCACTTTAATTACAACATTTTCGCCTTCAGTTCGAGGTGACAATGTGTATTGTGTTATGTGTGGCATTTTTACAACACTTAGTATATCTTGTTATTGAATACTACACTATAACTTATCTATAAATAAAAAATATAAAATTTATGCCTCTTATTAAAATTAAAACTACCAGGCTGTTGGTCTGAGGTCGTTTGCTTACAATTTGGTTCATTTTCTAAATGTTTCTGAAACCCACTGAAATGTTGGGTGGCCGAAACTTTCTGAAAATAACCCAAGGTGTGAATATCACAGTCTGAATCTTCTAACAATTGGAGTATTAATGTTCAGTTACCAGAATTCTATTTAAATGTCACATTATTAAGAGTAAACACGTAATTTGTAACAATACAGACAACAGAAGCAATGTCAGTTTGGAGGTTAGGACAGCTGAATTTTTAAAACGGACATCTTCTGATGTATTTTTTACTTTCGTGCAAATAGTTTCGTAAAGTCTCCAGAGAGTGGAGCACTCAACAGAATGTTGGTATATACCCGTTGATCAATGTAAATTCATTTGCAAATACATGTCAGGGTCGCCCTGCCCAGTAGCGGTAAGGGTTAATAAGGCATGATGGAATATAAATGAATTACAGTAAATCTGAATTGTTATTATTATTATTATTATTTTACTTGAAAGTCCTCCTCCTGTCAATGCTGTCGTATACATTTCTGAAATCTATGAAGAGGTGATGGGCCTTGAAGGTTACTGTGAGTATATTACTTATAACATGAGACTATAGAAAAGTTTATAAGTGGTAACAATGTACATTTATAATTGTCAGAGTCACTATCCAAGTCAATATTGTGCTTTTATAAGCAGAATCTCTATCACATGCCGAGGCGATTGCTATAAATAAGCAGGGAATTCGTTCTTTATATTCATAGTGCTGACTTAAGATCTATAATATCTCTCTGTGGAACTTTACCCCCTCCCCAAATATTTCATAGGCATTATGACCTATCTTTCCTGATTTAATTTGTTAGTTTTTGTTGCTGCCATCATATATCCATGTAGCCTGTAATCAGTTCTTTCTGTTTTTACTCAAACCTCCATGGGAAAATGTATTCTAAGGCATTTTAGTTAGGCGTGTACTAAAATTTCTATTTTTATATTGTAAAAGATTATTTTTTGTTTTCCACTACAACTGACAAAGTTGTGCAGGTTGAAGCTGGTTGCCATGACTTGCACAACTTGTCATCTCTCGCGGATTGGCTCAGTATTCTTTCCAATGAATAATTCTTATGTTTTCCAGTTTAAAACTGCCAGTAATAATGTTTAAGTTTGGGTAAATTAAAACAACTCAGAATTAAATCATGTTTCCAAATGTAAAATGTATTGTAGGACTAATGTAAGGAAATGAGTGTGAAGCATAACTTTAATAAAACTAAATTATTGTAAAGTACTAAAAAACTGGTCCAAAGCAAAACATACAAGTGTTACATTGCAACGAGTAATAGAATAATCTACAACATTTACAATGTAGGCTAATCGAAACCTGTACTGTAAGCTGAAGTAAGATTTTCAGTACAGAAGAAGATTAGTAATAATTGAAATTCCGACCTTTCGATACATAATTAAATATGTTGTTTAATTACTTTGTGTTATTTTTGTTTTCGTATTCCTGTATAATTACAATTAATAAATATAACAATTACAATAAGCAGTTTAAACATTACAAATCATTTTGGAACCACAGACGTGATGAACTTAAACTATCAGCTTATGTCTTAATTTCAGGTTACTTTGTCAGAAATAGAAGTTGGCATGAAGGAAGAGCATGTTCTATATGAAACTCGTGAAACAGATGTTGTCGTCAAGCAAGAACCTTATGAGGAATTGTCAAAGTATCAACATGAAGATCAGGTACATTATGCATGACAGTGTTTATGTCTGAGGTGAAGAATGGTCAACAGTTATTTATATTTAATTCTTTTTTATTGCAATACAGTAGAGCATCGAACCTTATCCGAACCTTTCGGGACAAGGGCCCGTTCGGATAATCGATATTTCGGATAATAGATGGTAAATTGAAAACATTATTTCCCTTTACAAAAACAAAGGTTTTTATCACAAAATCATTTCTAACATACTGTTATATAATTTAATCACTTTCTGCTACAGTCCATTTCTTGATGTATATAATACATTTAATATTTATAATGAATTTAGCTCAAGATATTTTTTTCCTTATTAGGAACATGTTTCAGGTACCATCTTGTACCCATCCTCAGCCTTCCGGTTTTTGTGTCTGGTGAAGTACATATGTGTTGGTTGACTATTATTATTGTGGTTTCCTGTTGGCTTCTGGTACTTCAAATTGGTTTTATTGTGTGTGATTGTGGTGTATGTGTTAGTTTTTTGTGTATTTTCGATGTTGAGTGCTTTGAATATTGTGTCATGTTTTGTATTGATTTGTATTTGTTCAGGTATTAGTTTGTTTTGTTTTTTATGTTTGTATATTTGTAAATTTTCCCAAATGTTCATTATGGTGCCTTTGTGTGGTATATGTTTTATTAGTGTTACCTTGGTTATATCTGGGAATTCATGTCCTGTGTTTATTGCATGTGTGGGTAAATTGGATTTATATATTTCTGGTTTTTTGTGTGCATTTAGGTGTTAATTAAAATAACGTTTTTTTCAGCTGTTTTTTTGTTTGTCCTATGTAACATTTATTGCAATCTTGGCATTCAATTTTGTATATACCATTAGTTGTTGTATTATGTTTGTTGTGTGGGCTATTTAGTTTTTGTAAATTATTTTTATTAGTTTTGTATGCTATTTTTATACCTGTGTTTTTAAATAGTTTTGTTAGGTTTGTCATTTTATTATTTATGTATGTCAATGTGGCCCATTTGTTGTTGTTGTTATTATTTATGTGTTGTTAATTTTGATTAATTCTTAATTGTTCAGTTTTTATTTTATATTTGATTTTATTTTGTTCACAGTATTTTTATTGTATCCATTTTCATAACCAATTTGGTATATTATATTTCTTTCTTTGTCAGTTTCTTGTTTGTTTAGGGGAATTTTGTACATTCTATTAAATAGCAAATAGAATGCTGCCATTTTATGTTGTGGTGGGTGGTCAGAATGGTTAGGTATAATGATGTTGGTAGTAGTTGGTTTTCTGTGTATTGCATATTGTATGTGGTTGTTGTTTCTTGTGATGGTTATGTCTAAATAGTTGATTTTGTTATGTTTTTCTTTTTCTTCTGTGAATTGTATTTTAGGATGTATGTTATTGATTTGTTTCAGTATGTTCTCTGCATTTGTGTATTTGTTAAACAGAGATTATACCACAGGAACCAATAATCCAATAGATTCGGTCAGTAAGGAACCACTAAAAACAAGGAAGAAACATACTACGAGAAAGACACCTAACAACCATGGCATAAAATATAGATTTTAAGAGCCAGTCAACTATAGATTAACATCTTACCCGTATAAATAATAACTGAAGAACTTACAGATTGAAAATATAGACAATAACTGACTAACTTAGATGACCCATATACAACTAATAATATTGTAAATGAGTAGGACATCCTATATTAGACAAAGTGTCACCGGACAAAAGGCTTGCTGCATGACAGATGGCACCAACCGTACACTCTAGTGTTTTTGGTGGCCCTAAAAAGGACCTTGTGGCGAGAATGCTGATGTTGGTTGTGCCGCGCTAAGATGTTCGGCGGCTGCGCCTGCTGTTCATGGCGTACTACAGTCCTCCTCTTCTTTCGGCACCGGTTGTAGAGTCGGCTGCGGGCCCAGCGAAATCCATCGCTGGCGCGGAACGGGAGTGCGAAGACGCAAGAACGGCGGCGGTTCTATTCTTCGGCTGTTCCTTCTGGCTGACTCCGCCTCGATGTCGTCCGAGAGAGGAGAGGAGATGAAGTGCATCCAATGGCGTGGCGATGAAGAGTGCTCAAAATTTTCTGCCTGCCCGGGTTTTATGCACAAACCGGGATCGCTGGTTGGCTCGCTCTGAGCACGTTGGATTGGCTCGCTGTGTCCACCGCTGGTACCGGAGAGCAGACGTTCGCATAGCGCTGCTGTCACAAAAGATTGGAAGTAACAATAATGTTAACATAAAAGAAGCTGTAAATAAAAGCATAATGACATATTATGCACAGCATCAATGTAATATAAAGGAGAATTAAAATTGTCTCATAATTACAATAATTGTTAGTCAAGTAATCAAAAAATCATGTAAGATAGAAAAAAGAACTAAATAATGAATTACCAGTTGTCATTAATACCATTAGACTTGAAAAAACAAGGTTAAAAAATGTAAATTTGCATCAACTCAATACACCCATTGTTGCTGCAAATAAGAAAACCACATAACCTAGATACCAGTACTTTCCACCTAATTTCATATTTAATAGTAGATAAAACATCTAAACTGAAATATTTTGTACCCTAAATCAAGTAGAAGTAATAAGGTTTCTACCAATACCAATAACAGATACCAAGAGTAATCTTTATCTAAGAATTCAAGTAAAGAAAGTGAACAAAACCAGCCAAAATGAGATTCACTATGTGAAACATAGACAAAACCACATTGTAATGTTAGATAGGAATAACAGAAGGATACCTATGTAATAAGTAAGATATAAAATCACTATTATAATGGTATAAAAGAATTATAATCAGTGACATAATGTGTAATAAGAATAAATAAGCACACCTGTCATATGACACCAGATGTAACTACTATTATCCAATGATATATGCTAAGGAACAGACTAGTGTGTTAAAAACACAAGACTAACTATCAATATACTACTACTAGTAAACTATTCTAAACTAAATATTGGTCTGAAAAGACACTACATTCCCAAATAAGAGTTAAATTAAATGTACACTTCATAGTGCTATATTATAGAGGTCATATTAATGACCAAAATACCAAGGAATAACAATATATTCCAACAAACAAAGACAAACAGTAGTTGTAAAAACTCAATGTTTACAACCGGGGCAATACAGAAGTTACCCAGATACCTTTTATTATAAATAATTTGTAAATACAATTAATAGACTCTCCATGCTAAATCAATGGTAGCATAAGAACTATATTTTGTCAATAGATATAAGTAACAAATAAGTGAGAAGTGTTGAAGGACTTGGAAGGCATGCTCGCAAGGAGATATGATTGCCATTAAATAGTTTTAATTAAAGAATAAATACAATTAATAGTGAATAGTGTAATGTGATAATCTCAAACATTAACTCCCTTAATAATGAATGAAAGCACACCATGAGTTGACTCTAAATAAAGAGGCAAGTGTTGCCAATACAGTGATAAGCTTAGATGTTAAATCTATGCCATAATAAGAAAGTTATTACAATTATAAAATATTTGTGTCAATTCGAGCAAATGTTTATACTCTCAAACCCAGACTCCCCATGCTAAGAACAACAATTAAAATATTGTGCGAGGGGGGTATGTGCATCAAATTAAAGATCGTCAACCAATCAGATCCAAGAAATTAGCCAATTTTACAACGATCACAGGACGGAACGGCAGATTCAGATGCCATTTCGAGACACTTTTTAATCAACTTTAGAGGAGAGCAGACGGCTACTCGACACTGAAAGGAATCAGCTGTTTACATAATTTATGCGCGTCACCGTTGTCACCAAAGCAACATAACCTAAATTTGTGCCAACATAACTACACTAGTATTGAAGATGTTTTTAAGTGTAACAGTGCGTTAATAAGGATTGCTAAGTGTATAATCCATAGCAATTCCGGGATTTAAAAAAGGGAGTACAGTGATTTTCTCAAAATTAATTAAGGATTTGAAAAGATGATATAATCAAACAACATTCTAATAATGTGTACAAAATATAGTATGTAGGTCATTGCATCTTATTAATATTATTCAATCAACAGTACTAATGACAATCCTCAACTTAATTTGAATATTTCATTATTAAGAATTTTGCAAACAATGAATCATTTATTATGTATGAATACTGAGTATGATATAACCACACCTGATTGATGTTGTTTAATAAACCTAGAGCAAACTAACAAGCATTCATAAGTGATTGAGAATTGTCGACTGTCTGAAGCAATTAACGAAAGTTAATGAAAAATGCAAATGCTATTTATGTTTTGTAATTTAGGGAGAGTCTACTACTACTATTTAAATATTTATGTCTATTATGAATAAGAAACTAATGTTGTTAAGCTATATAAATACTTACAACTAAACAATTACCTTTTACAGAGTCAAATGATGATTCAGATGTTTCATTCAACAACACTGTTTCAAAATATTATTTTATTGTTCAGATTTTAAATGTTTTATCAAGAGTTATTTTAACGTTAACAAACGTTCTTTAAATCATTTATTGTCGGTTGACTAATAGTTTAGTTAACCTAAAATGTCCAAAGCAGACATGGTTATAATTTTAAATGTTAAATATTAAGAGATGATTGAGTTGTAATCATCCTCGAACTGCCTGATAACGGTAGAGTAAGAGTTCTAGTAAATTATTTGGTATTCTGTAAGCTAAAAGAACCCACATATGAATTAATTTACTTAACTAAAAAGCATTTTAACCACACACTGATATTGTAGATCAGTTGTACCACCCTGAGATAATTTTTATAAAACAAATAACTAATGTTACTTAATTTTGAACCAAAATGGTTAATGATATTATAGATTATTAAAAGAAGTGTTAAAACAGAATAAATTCTTATTTTATACGATAAAGCGGAGTCAGTTAGTTCATTTCAGTAGACTAGGGTTTTCAGAATAGGTGAACGACTCTTATTAGATAGCACGACACGCAGCGGTGAATTTGAATACGGTAAGTCAATCTACAGATTAGATTGCTACATCGACCCTGCAAGATCGGCAAGACTCAGTACAAGTAAGTGATCATTTCTTACCAAATATTTATGCTTTCAGCGAGGAATCTACGTCACCAATTCGCCTAGTCGACAGAAGAATAATAAATCAAAATAAATTAACTGAAGCTTAAATACTTCGCTAACTAACTTCCAGTGCATTCATAGGATTTATTTACATTGGATTCAATGAACGATTGAATTGAATTGAATAAATCAATAAATAAACTAAACTAAAATCAAACTTCAAAACAAAAAGTTATTAAATACAAAAAATAAAACAAACATGGTATCCCGTTTACTTACAAAGTGGCGCACAATGTAAGAGGCTTAAATTAGATCACAACTAATAATAAATGAAACGACAAAAACTCAGTGTACCTAATTTCGAGCAAGCAGCTGCAGTACCAGAAGACTAGAACGTGCAGAAGAGAGCGACATCCAAGAAACGCGCAGCGGAGGCGGAACCAGAAATCAACATGGACGAAAAGGAGGCGACACCGGTGGAAGATGAAGCGAGATTACCTTCCATGGAACTGATCCAACCGATGCAAACAGAAGACATGAACCTCATGGAAATGATGAGGAGTCTACTGGAAAGTAACCAGAGAATAATAGAAGATACCCGATCGTTAAATAAGAAAATGGATGACACTAGCAAGAAGATGGAAGAAAAAATAGACAACACTAATAAGAAAATAGATGACAGCAACAAGGATTTAAAGGAAGAATTAAAAGCAGATAACCAGAAAAATAACTAAACAAGAAAATAGATGAGCTGAAACAAGATAGCCAAAGAAACATGGAAGCCCTGAACGAAAAAATTGAGGAGGAGATGACAGAAGTCAAAAAAGAAATATCTGAGATAAATGAGAAATGGAAGCAGACCAGTAATGAACTGCAGCAAAACAAAGAGGATATTAACGTTCGAGTAAACAACTTGGAGGAAGCCAATCAAGTCCAGATCGTGACAATGCAACAGAAAACGGAAGAGCGGTGCATAGGTATCGAGACGACCGTGAACACGATACAGACAGGAGTCAACAATAATTATGAGCGGATCGAAGACATGCAATGCCAAGAAATTCCAAGAATGCGGGAAGAAATTGAAATCATCGGAAACCGACCAGCAGTAGTGCCACAATTCCAACACGCCGACAATTGGGAAGCGATGAATTTCAGGGCATATAAACGAAACCCCATGGCATTTCTTGCCCGAGTAGATGAGATTTTGAGCAGGAACCGAGAGACCAGATGGCCAATCATAAGAGGACAAATTGACGAATACTTCAAGGAAGTGAATGACAATGGTGGACGGCAACACGGCACGATATTCAGAGTTACACCGAGTTCAAAGAGTTGTTTAAATCAAAGTATTGGTCCAAAAGTACCCAGAATATCGTACGGGACAATATATGTTACGGTAGATACGAAGCAAATAGAGGATCGACCCTGACGGGCAACTTCCTCGGAAAGGTTTGTCTAGCGAGAAACTTGGAACCACGAATCCCAGAAGAAAGCCTCGTAACCAAGTTAGCATTCCATTACGAAGGAGGCATCGCAAGGGCGAGACTTACCGGACAGGTAAAGACTATACAAGCAATGGCAGCGTTACTTGAAGGATACGAACATGAGGGATACTACCGTAGAAATCGTCAAGGGAACGACCGGTATAATGACCAAGTAAACCATGCTAATAATAATAATAATAATCGTGGGAATTACCGGCCTAACTTCAATAACCGGAATGACAACAATGACAACATAGTACAGTTTTTTTGGCCAAACCCAAATAATAACAACAGTAATATAAACAATAATAATAACCGACCAAGCGGCCCCAATAATCATAGTAACGGGGCAAATGGCCCAAACAATCCGCCAAACAGGGCGAATAACCAAGGTTATCACAATAATAATAATAATCAGAACCCGAACAATAATTACAATCAACAGAATCGACCGTATCGCTGAGTTAATTACAGTAGAAGCCCGATATAGCGCGGTCCGTTATACCGCGGATTTGGATATAACACGGTGAAGAGTATGTCGCCCGTTATTAGCAAAAATTCTTACTTGTAGAGAGTGAGTAAATTATGAATTGTTTATCGTGACTTCCTAGCCACATTGGAATGCGTTGCGTTTATTGTAAACAAAGGCTTGTTGTTGGAAATGGCGTAAACAACAGCCAGAATTGCCAGTTCAAGTGTACCTATAGACATAAACAATTGCCCCATATTTACAGCCTCTACGTTTCTAAGAATTCATGCCAAGGCAAGCAGCCAACTAAATCCCTTCTCTCCCTCATACTCTTGTATTACAGTATAAGATCATACTCTGATATTATCTTATCAAAGTGTATAGTCTTTGTCATAAATTCGCATAGTGTAGAGTTTTGTGATGTCGCAGAAAAGAAAAGCATATTCTGTGAGTGATAAACTCAAAATAATTGATCGTGTGAAGAACAGAGAGTCAAAGGCAAGTTTATCACGTGAGTCATCATCCCATCATCATTCACATCCCAGAAGGAACAATTAGAGGGTGGATGAAGGAAGAAGATAAACTTAAACGTTTTGTGAACACAGTTGAAAATGAAGTGGGGTTGCAAAGAAAAAAGACTAAAGTAGGTATGGATAGTGAACTAGATGAGTGTCTGTACAGGTGGTTTTTAATAAAACGAAGTGAAGGTGTGCCACTGTCAGAACCGGTTATTAGAGCTCAAGCTGTGAAATTCCATAGTGATTTACATGACAACAGTGACTTTAATGCATCTGATGGGTGGTTTTCGCGATGGAAATCTCGTCATGGTATAAGCCAGATAAGCATTGAAGGGGAAGCACGATCATGTGACAGTGAAGCTGCAGCACTTTTTCCTCAGGCATTAAGCAAAGTAATGATCGATAACGATTTAAATGACCATCAAGTGTATAACTGTGATGAAACTGCTCTGTATTTTCGAATGCTTCCTACCAGAACTCTGGATGTGAATAATTCAATAAATTAATCTGGATTAAAAATAAATTAGGATAGAGTTACCCTCCTGTTTGCCACAAATAAATCAGGCAGCCACAAAGTTAAACCTCTCTGTATAGGGAAAAGCCGAAATCCTAGATGCTTTCAACATGTTAACATGACGTCATTACCCATCACATATCGTAATACAAAAAATGCTTGGATGACAAGTGATATTTTCGGTAAATGGTTCCATGAAGAATTTGTTCCATCTGTGAGAAGCCACCTGCGGTCACTCAAGCTCGAAGAAAAAGCTGTACTGACCCTTGACCACTGTCCAGCACATCCACCTGCTGATATGCTACAGTCAAGAGATGGGAAAATCGGAGTCATGTTCTTGCCCATAAACACTACAGCACTGATCCAGCCATTAGATCAAGGCATCATAAAAGCATTTAAAGCGCATTACCGCCGTGAACTTCTGAGTGCTATAGTGAATTCTGATGAGGAAATGGAAATTTACCTTAAGTCAATAAACCTGAAAACAGTTGCGTATTCAATAG
Source organism: Magicicada septendecula (assembly GCA_034769895.1). Taxonomy (NCBI): domain Eukaryota; kingdom Metazoa; phylum Arthropoda; class Insecta; order Hemiptera; family Cicadidae; genus Magicicada; species Magicicada septendecula. The sequence goes on from CM068373.1 coordinate 280,547,246, forward strand.
GTCTTGCATGGGAAAGTATTAGTATGGCTACGATTCAGAATCGCTGGAAGAAATGTTCCTTTGAACAAAACATCGCTGATAGAAATTGCTCTGTTGCCGGATTCACTAATAGTGATGTACAGTCTGCGAGTAGTGCTCTGCATTGCAACTTCACTCTAGATGACTTGAATGACTGGGCAGAAGTTGACAACGGTGAGCCTGTTACAGAATGTATAGGAGTCCGAAATGCAAATTGGGAAGAAAAAGAAGACGATGACGATGATGGAAATGAAAATGGGGTGGAAGTGAAAGAAGTTATTCCAAATGTTAGTGAAGTGATAATACACATAAACAAAGTAATTTCGTGGATGGAGAGGCAAAGTGAATCTAATAATGTTCATCTGCTGCACCTCGCGTTTATAAAACAATACGCGGAAAAGAAACGCTGTGCATTATCCTGTCAAACAACAATTACGGACTTTTTTAAGACCAACAATTAGGCCTACAGTAGGTCGAGTGAGCAATGTATAAATAGTGTATTTTATATTCCATTGGATTAAAATAGATTAAAATATTGGATTAAAATACAGTTTTCTTATTTTTTATTTCTACATTTGGTGACGTAATTTACGTACAATATATAGTAGTGCATTATGCTGTAGCCTTTTTCCTGGTCCTCCCTCCCCATCATTTGTCACTGTACAGGTCACCTTCCGATATACCGCGGTTACGCCTATAACGCGGGGGAAAGTATGTCACCCGACAACCGCGCTATATCGGGCTTCTACTGTATGTGCAAGCCGGAACCAACGGAGGGGAAGACGTCAATATGAGAGACATTCAAACGCATACAGTAGCCCACAAAGGAGTCATAGCTACGATGACAGGCGTAACCCCAGAAACGATACCAGGAGGAGTCGTAGTCAAGAGGACTATCGACGGCCTAATTATGAAAAGGATCACCCTCAAACCGGTAATAGACCCCAAGGAAATGAATGAAGGAGTTCGCAAGACCGACGGCAGGTAGAAGCCGAACCATCTTTAAACTAAAAGCGGTAGTGAGAACGCGGAACGGACCTTCACTGAACCGATCTATTGGGTACGATCAATTGGTAAATAACAACATAACAACGAATACCATTACAATTATTAAAACGAACTTTCTGAAGAACATACGAGAGGAATTGTTAGAAGAGGATAGCCACAAAACGGAACACAACAACACTGAAATTGCCTATATCATCGCCGAAATCAATGGAGTATACGTCAAGGTAATGATAGACACCGGTGCGAATGTATCATTAATCGACAATATAGAGCTGAGTAAAATACTGGAAAAGAGTTACAAACTAGTACCTACACTACCTGTAAATAATATAGTGTTGATCGGAGCAACAGGGCGTCAGAACAAGACCGTCCGCAGACAAGTAATGTTAGAATTAAACAGTAATGTCAAGACCATAACTATGGAATTTTTGGTAGCACACGGACTACCCTTCACAATGTTAATTGGCTGCGATATGCTAAGAAAATATTCAGCAATAATAGATATGAGCAAAGCCAAAGTGACCCTAGACTTGAATTGTATAAACTGGATGGAGAAGCTAATCGGAAGCGAAAGTGCCTCTTCGGACCGAGCCATTTACAATATCAGAGAGGTAAAAAACCATAGATGGCATACGCCGAGTGACAGTGTATTTTATGAAAATGATGACGACCTATTGTGGAGAGAGAAACTCCAAGAAATACGTACTTTTAAAAAAGTAAAGACGAATGCCCAAATCACCGACACACAAGTAGAGACATTGATAGGCATCTACAACGATTACCGACATGTATTCTCCGACTCGCCTGGCAAAGTAAAAAATTACCAATGCGAAATAAGATTCAAGGAACCAGTGAACTTCAACCGAAAATCTTATCCTATCGCCTATTTACTGATAGAAGCAGTACGAGATGAAATAAACCATTTGTTGAGAGAAGACATAATCGAACCCAGTCAGTCTCCATATACCAGCCCAATTCTAGCAGTTCCAAAGAAGAACGGGAAAGTGGGAATTTGTTTGGACGCATGAGAGATAAATAAAACCATCATTAACGACCGACCATACATCCCCGGGAGAGATAGAAGAAATTCTGAAAAAATTTCATGGGACCCGATTTATAAGTACTTGGGATACAGTTTGCGGGTATTGGCAGGTGGAATTACACCAGAACAGCTGCCAATACATGGCTTTCATATTCAAGGGTCGCAACTACCACTTCAAAAGACTACCCTTTGGACTGGTCAACTCTGTAGCAGTATTCGTGAAGTGCATGGACAAAGTGCTAGGACAAGAAGCACTTCAATTCACAACCATTTATGTGGATGATGGATGATTTACTTATAACATCGGCGAACTGGGAGGAACATTGCCAGAGAATAAAGCATGTATTGCAGAAACTGTCTGAAAACAATATCACGTTGAAGCTGGAAAAATCGAAATTCATTGCGGATGAAGTGCAGTTCCTGGGGTTCAACTTACCTGAACATGGAATCACACCAGCTAAGGACAAGATCAAAGCGATACAGAAATTCCCCACACCAAAGAACAAGAAACAACTGCATTCGTTCTTAGGAATTTGCAGTTATTACCGAAAATTTAAAGAGAATTATTCCGAATTAACTTCACGATTTGCACACCAGTTATCGTCAAAGAACAAATGGGCATGGGGGCCAGACCAAGAACAACACTGCAATTAATAAAAGCTAAATTTCTTGAAACCATCATGTTACATCATCCCGATTTTACAAAACCTTTCTACATGAATTGCGACGCTAGCGACGTCACCCTAGGATCCGTGTTATATCAGGAGGACGATGAAGAGAATCATCTAGTGATCAGCTTCGCTAACCGAATACTTAATAGTTGCGAGCGCAATTACAATGTAACAGAAAAAGAGTTACTGAGCATCGTATTTGCCTGCAACAAATATCGAACATACATTTTAGTATACCCCATCACGGTTCGAACGGACCACAAGTCAATCTCGTTCTTGAAGAATTGTAAACTAAATCACGGCAGACTAACGAGATGGAGTCTATTACTGCAAGAATATAACATAAGTTGGGAATACATCCCAGGAAAAAAGAATATTGCAGCAGACACACTGTCCAGGATTAACGTAGAGGATCAGAAGTTCGAAGGAGAGAAAGAAACAGTAATCAAGTTATATAACATCATTAAGAGCAGGTCTGACATAGATAACATAGTACAGAAGATTGGCCAACACCAAAAACAAGACAGCAAAACAATTAGAATCCTACAACGACTAACCGAACAAGATGAACATCTTTGTATTGCGTAATCTTTCAAGACTTACTCTTCATAAGAACTAAATTTGGTTACAACACCTGGAAAATAGTGATACCTCGATCCATAGAGAAAGAATTGATTCTCGACTATCACATCCGATACGGACACATGGGAGCAGTGAAAGCTGTCAAAGTGCTCGAAGAGCACACATACACATAATCAAATGAACAGATGAGTGAGGAACAGTATAAGAAATTGTCACATTTGCCAACTTGTTAAACACAACAATGACAGAAAGGAGGAGTAGTATATAAATGTTCTTTCTGGGACAGGTCAGAGGTCTAGGACAAGGTCAGAGGTCATGTCAAGAGGTCACCTTATCAGTGATAACCCCGCCTTATCAGCCATGACCCCAATTAAAATCCAATTAACCTTTTGATAACCCCGCCTTATCGCTGATAACCCCAATTGACCTCGAATTAATCAGCAGATAACCCCATTGACCTTTTGTAATCAACAGATAACCCCGTTGACCTTTTGTAATCAACAGATAACCCCGTTGACCTTTTCTAATCAATGTAAACATGACCTCGAGGTTACTAGACCGTAACACACTGACCTAGTAAAAAACGTAAACAAACAAACTGTCTAGTGATAACGTCGTAAACATGACCTCGACAACACACTGACCTAGTAAAAATGCAAACATACACGTCAGCGTTGCACAAACGTAAACAAACAAATGTTTTTATGCACACTGACCTAGTAAAAATGTAAACGTAGTTTGAAAGAACAGTGAATAGAATATGGAGACTGCTGTTTTAACACTTTTAAGGATGGACAGTCGAGTGTTTCCATATCTACTATTTTCACATAACAATTAAATTCTTTTTCTAATGCTACTTTTTTTTCTGATCCTTTAACATAAATACATTTACCGTTCGTATATTTATTTAATATAAACTCTAGATCGTTATAATCTTGAAGACCGCACTTCCAGCTAAGTCCAAGATTGGTTTTAATCCATTTATTAATATTTTTTTTCTTCTCTGACAAATGTTTGTAACTAAATGGTGGTAAAAACAAATACTGATCACTAGCACCAGAAAATTTGTTATCTTGTATACACTGAGTACAAAGTTCTTTAAAAATGAAATTGTTTCCATCATCGCGAAAAGCTTGAAAATCGATAACGTATTCCATTGCGTGCAACAGCAGAACTGATACACTTTTTATCTACGTAATTATATTTTAAATACTTTTCTTACAGTACCAGATAAAGGCGTATATTGCATAATTGTATCGTAAAAAATGAGAGTAGATAGTAGTTTTTTCCGGTATGTCTGTTGACGTCTCAATATCCAGACGGATGTCTATTGAACCAGTTTTTAATGATTCATTTTGTTTTGAACAATCAATTACACAAAAAGGTGTATACGTTAGAAAGTTTGAACGATTTATCATTGGTGAATTTTCACTGTTGTAATAATACGAGGACTAAAATATTGAATAATACTCATGTAGAATCGACGTTTCACCATTAAAATTATCATACGGATAGTATTCTGAATTTAAATATAACTTTACATTATAGAATGAGGCAAGATCAAAATGTGCTGGGTTTTTATGTCCATTATTTTTTCTGTCAGTCTGAAAACCTACAATAACGTAACGAGGTTTATCTGATTGTGATGACGTTTTAACAGTCCAAGTAAGTTTGTTTGCTTTTGGCACAGACGGATATTCGTAAAGTTCCCATTTTTGAAACGGCATTAATAAAGGTCGATCATTTTGTACTATCTTCAGAAAATCTATCTTTACTACGTCATTAACATAAACATACGGAATTCTCCATGACATATATTTTATTTTAAATTTGTATGTGTTTACTGATTCAGGTAAAATTACTGCATTATTATCAGTGGACGGTCTAATTAAAACTAATTCTTGCTTTACATTTAACAAAATCTTTTTAAAATCTTCAGCAAATCCGAACAACCTTTTTAATGGGATACAGAAGCTAATATCTTTCGATGATGGTGCCATATGACTTATTAAATCTGAGGCCCATCCACTATTTTCTAAAGTGTTAATTTCATATGGTTTAATCGTTAACATATTCTTAATTGTTGATGTTATTCCAACATTTTTAACTCTATCGATTTCTGATCCACTTATTTCGTATGTAATTTTATCAAACAAAAATGCTAAAGCATTTGAACATAATTTTAAAGTTTGATCATATATACCATTATTATTAGTGTATTCTATTTTTATAGAAGGTAACTTTCACACGGTAATGTGTACACATCTTGTTGATTAATTGGAATTCTAATTTCGTCATTATTATTGAATGTAGTAGAGGTGTACGGTAGATGAGTGTGATAAGTTAATCCTACTATCGATTCATCTTGATACACAACATCTTCTAAAATATTTAGAATGCTAGCGTTTACGTTTTGAATATTAAGGTTCATTTTTTGTTTAAATAATCCTTTATTACTGTTAATCCCAATGACTGTAGAAATTTCAGGTTTTGTGGTGTTAACCGGTCGATATTCATATCTTTACTACTTGTAATTGGCTTATTTGCAGTTGTTTTATTGATTCCGTAATAAAAAATAAGACCCATTATTATTGTTTTCTCAAATACAAACGTAACGTAATTATTTCGTTTCAAAAATTAATCAGTCTTCCTTGTTGATCTTCTAGTCTTACTACAATATTATGTATCCTAGAGGTGTTTACTGGTAAATATATCACGTTGGTAGGTTTTTCAACAATTTTAAAACCTGGCGGAACACTAGGATAGAATTCGTGTATTATGTGATCTGGAATTCCGTTGTTAAACGAACCGCTAATTAAATTACAAATCAATCGGATGCTCTCTACTCGAACAATACTTATCGGTAAGGTTGAACTGTACCATTTATTTGGATTTATTATGCATGTTTCAAATCGTAATATGGTTGCTAACGAATCGGGTTTACTAAAATCAATTTGAACGTTAGAATAAATTTCACTTTTTAATGTATTATTATTTGCCTTTATAATTATTTTTATCATGTTGAATTAAGTAATCGTTAATAAACGTTGCGATATCTGAAATTTCATAAGAGCCAGTAGGCAATACTATTTTCTTATCAATACCATAATATAATACATTGTTAATTCCTTCCTCTATATTAGGTATTGAATGATATGTCATAAAGTCAATTAATCCTAGTTCCCATTTTTCATCACTTAACTCGATTGGTGGAAAAATATCACATGTTAATACGGATCCTTTACCGCTTAGACAAAACATTATTACTGAGAAACTGTAAACACAAATGACCGCAGTTGACTGCATCCATATTTTGTCTTCGTGTATAATTATAAATGATTTCAATAGATCGTTGATTTGATGAATAAAAGTAATTAATTAGTTCGATAGGTGGTCTTAAACTACCAAAACTATCAAAATAATTAACTTTATTTTTACGTTTAAAATAACATACCCAGTGAGTACCATGACCATAACTATTATCTAAATTAACTATTCCAGTTTCATTTTGCCAAATTCCAGCGTGTAACGGTAATGTGTCACGCATGAACACTCCTCTGAAATTAGGAATCTTTAATTGTTTAACATACAGTAGTAAATCTTGAATTGAAAGCGGACGTATAGGAATACTCTTTATTATTTTCGCCGTCGTTGTTTCGTTTTTCTTTTTCTTTTTTTTTTAGACCTCCTGTTTTTTTATACGGTCTCAAATATAAACCTTTTCCACTTTTACCAGCAAAACGTTTCAAATAATTATAAACTGTTAGACATAGTTTTTTTTCTTTTTTATTCCCCCACCAAATTTACTTTTAGCTTTCATTATGTTAGTTACTGACCACGCTGCAGCTTTCTCCCCGAACGATGCGTCACTTGATTTAACACGTTCCCAAGCTCTTTCAGCTAATTCCTTATCAGCCTTAGCGCGATTTGTAGAATCTGAATACTTTGAATATGCAATATCGTGTTGTTTACAAGCAGCGTCAAGCTTATTAATTCGTGGATCACCTCTTTGTAATCGTTTCGCTAAATTTGTACCGGGTCCACAATACTGATAACCAGGTAAATGAAGTTCGACAGGTAATAAATCAATTGATTTGTTTATAACTTTTCCAAGAATATTACTCACCAGACCACCGCCTTCTATCTTGTTTGGATACATATGCATTTATGACGTTTCATATAACCTTTGTATTATATATACAATATGAAATTCGTTTATAGTTTTAACAGGATTGTCTTTAGTGCACTCCTTATATAATTTATATAATATTCTAACTAAGTTACTGTCAACTTTATAGTCTTCTAGATCTAATTTAAATGCATTCATAACCCTTGTTAAAGTCTTTTGATTTATAACGTCTGTATCATCTTTAGGATCAGCAACATTAGTCAATCTGCTTTCATTAAAATCTATACTATTTTCCTCTTCACTTCGTAAATAATATATTTTATCATCTATATATTGTTTACATTCATCTTTTGTATTATTTATACCTGTTAATAAAGTCTGTTTATTTATAGCGTCAAGCAAAGTAATAGGATCTGCTACATTAATTAACCTTTTTTGCTTGAAATCACAACAATTAATTTGTGTATTTTCATCAGGTAATTTATTATCAACATAAAGTTTATTGACAGCATCAAATTTATAAACAGGTGGTGCGATATGAGCCACACGATTATTCTTGAATGAATACACTGGATTATTATCCACCTTAATTGGTATTCTATCAGCTAAATATGATTTAGTAGCATTTTCTAAATAATTTTTATTTACAGCGTCACAAGGTTCGTTAGGATCGGCTAAATTAATAACTTTTTTCATCTTAACATCGTAACAATCGTCTGTATTTGTTAAAGTAATCGAATTTGTTCTCATATATTTTACATTTACGGCATCATCATCCAATTCAGGATCGCCCACATTACATAATCGTTTATTACTTATATTAAAATTTCCGTCGTCAGTTAATTTAAATCCTTCTCCAGGCGGTCCACGCTGAATGTTGGAACTAGCCGCTAAGTCACCACTATAGTGTCCGAATTTATCGATACTCATTTTGAAAATATCACTTTAAACGTTGCTGCATCTTCTTTTATTATACCGGCCTCCTGTAGCTCTTCAATAATTGATAATATTTCATTTTCATGACCCGAATGACCTGCACTTTGTGAAGCAATCAATAATTTTAATCTATAGCATAATTCATTTACATTATTCCAGTACACAAACACTGGTTTATTGTTACTGAAATTTAACAAACCGCGACCTTCTGTATCACTATGCAATCGGCTGCTTCCAACTTTTGATGCGGATGATTGTGAAAGCTTATTAATAATAGGCTTAATTATATTTTTATATTTGTAACTAGTACTGCTTTTAACTCTGTTTGTCTTTAAACTTAAATATGCCGCGGTTTCACTTATTATACGCGAGTAGTAGTCTAAATCTTCTTGTGAATATACATAAGCGTTTGGGTTTTTCATAAAAATAAGATCGTACAAACCAGGTGTACCTTTGTACATAACATTATTAATTGTAATAATATCACTTTCATCAGTCTTTAAAGGGTATTTACCTAACATTAAAATATTATTATCTCCAAAATATGGACCAAAAACATATCAATATCATGATTACTGTCATCAAAAAATTTACGCATATAGTGTCTTATTAACGTACCTTTAAACCATATATCGATAAAAGGTTCAATTGATTGTCGTCCTTTTGATGTTGACATCAATTCTTCAACCATGGGTAAGGTTTCATACGTTATTTCTTCTTCACGCGGTAATGGTAACGGTGTTTCTACTGTTCGTTTGTTCGATATTGGGATGTTTTCGGTCTCTTCTGAAAACCTTTTGTTTCATAAATGCGACTGAATATCGTCCATTTCAACATCTAATTGTTGTTCTTCTTTTCTAATCAATGACGAATTTGTTTTCTCTTGTACTAACTTTTGTAACGGAGTGATAATAGGTTTCAACGATTTTTCTGCAAACTGTTCTTCATCAATAACATTTTGTGTTAGAGTCTGATGTTTCTTTCGAATATTTTTTCTTATTTTTTTAATTTCATTGACAAGCTTCTCTTGCTTGTCAAGGGAACGTGACTTCTTCGATGACATATTGATAAGTAATAAAAAAATTTCGATTACAAATTAGTAATATAGATATCAAATTCAAAACGATAACGGCCGCCACAATTCATATCACTTCCTTTATCTATAACAAAAAAGCCTTTTTTGCGTCTTGTCCATGCTTTAGAACAAAGTTCTTTAAACATTTCAAATGTCATATCAGTATTAACATGATCTCTGTATATGTTTTAAATTTAGTTCGTCTTGTTGAAAAATAATTATTAAATTCGCGTTATCACGAATCAAGTGTTTTGGGATTCGAACATACGTTTGACATATATAAATAACATTATTATTTTTATGTCTACATATTGTAAAATGATTTCTTATATTATCTTGTTGTTCACATGCTACATCATCAGATATAATAACTGAATTTTGTTCAGTATCATCAGGATGAATGACTTGATCATTTTCTGAAAATTTATAGTATTTTATTGTTGGTATACCTGATAAAACTGTTTCTAAAAATTTGTACTTTGACTGATACAACGGTTTTGAAAAAACATAAACGTTCTCAAAACCTAAACCTTTAGGAATGAACAAAAGATTAGCATTAAGTTTTTTTCCAGTATTACTTGGCCCAATGATAAGAGCCCTGACATTATTTGGTAACAACTCGCTATGGACTCTTTCTTTTTTCTCCATAGATTTATCAAAATTACAAATACATATTTTTGTTTGTTTGCTGCACTATTTTCATGATTGAAAAAAAAATAGTTCAATGATTTGGTTTTTATCAATCCAACTTTTATGCGACTTATCGTATCCTAACCACTGAACAAGTAGTTTATTACCTTTACGTTTTAATATTTTTTCAATTAAAAATATATTGTCGTATTTTGTTTTACTAATTTCTTGTTCGTAAAATCCACCATCTAATACGGTTCCTGTATCATCTTTTAAAATATATGTTCTAGGTACTGTTTGTTTAATATTATGAATTGTAAATATTTCATTGGTCCAATTTGGTAAATAACCTTTGGTAAAAATTTGTTTGTATTTACTAATTCTCACTCTATCCCCAACTTTATATTTTGCAGGTTTCTTATTAACAAATATTCGTTTTTTATTTATTTGTATAAATACCCTTTTCTCATTATTTATATTGACATCTTTAGGTTTCATACTTATAGTTCTATGTACAGTATTATTATATTTTTTCAATAACTGAGGAAGTACTTCGATCCATGTATACTTTCCACTGGTAGTAAACCACTTCTACATATGGTTTTTTAAAGTACGATTAAAACGTTCAATGATAGAGGCTTTTTTATCTGAATAAGTCGAATAATGATTTATATTATAATGATTAAATAATTGCTGAATCGGTAAATTGTAAAATTCTTTTCCTTTATCAGTTTGCAAATGTTTCATTTTGTTTACATGTAATATAGGCATTAGAGCTTTTACAATTTCGTGTGAGGCTTTTGATTTTAACGGAACTGCAAATGCAAATTTACTAAAACAATTTATCACTGTTAGTATATATTTATAACCTTTATTTAACTTTGAAAAAGAAATCATTTCTACAAGGTCAGCTTGATACAAATCGTGAATACCTTTCAGTTCGACATTGCGTGTAGGAAAATTTCTTCTCGCTTGCTTATGCAATTCACTACTTATCTCCTGTCTGATGCTCATTATTCAAAGTACAATAACAATTAAAATTGTTTACATCTATGACCTTAGTTATCAGAGGTTACTTTGTATCAAAGTACAACAACTAATTAACAACTGTTTACATCTACGACCTTAGTTATCAGAGGTTACTTTGTAAATACGTCAATATAAATTACTGATAACTTTTTATTATCAAAGGTTAAACATTACGTCAATAAGTTTTATTATTATCAGAGGTTACTTTGTTAAGAATAAACAACATTAATTAACTAAAGGTTATCCTAAGGTTAAACAAATAACTAACAAAAATACATCAACTTTTTTTATAAATTTTATTTTTACTTTAATATATTAACAAAATTAGCAACACACTTTTTTGATCTGATATAGTCTTCGTATTTATAAGATATATAACGCACAGTTTTACATGTCGGATACAAAAGTTTGTGCATAAATTGAATATGCGTAATAGTATTAAAACATATCGTTTTAAAACCACATTTAGAACAAAATATTATCCGAATCATCAACAAATCTTTGATTTTTAAAAAAGTCTTCAATACACTTTCCACTTTTGTCACTCAATGAAGCCATCTTTTATGACTCTGTGTAATTTAACAAGTAAACAATTTGGAGAAGCCTTAGCGTGTTCAAACCATGGATCGTCTGTGTCTTGCCAATCGTGAAGTATAACTTTACAGTCTATACACATTACATCATCGTCCACACCAGTATACAAAAAACCTGCCGATACTAAATTATCAACTCATGGTAAACGTTTAGGCCAACAGCAAAATGTTAACTTCATGATTTCTTCAGTTTCTGATATAATTTTTTCGCATTCATTATATCATCAATATGTAATAATATACTGTATAGTGCATAATTATTATATTTATCATATATATAACATACCATTTTACATTCTGAATTAAATAGTTTGTACATAAATTGAATATGCGAAATAGATAAAGATCCTCTCGTTTTAAATCCACACTCACGACACACAATACTGTCTAAATCACCATTAAAAATAAATCCTGCTTCTTCAAAAAAATCTTGCAATAACTTACAGGGGTTCAATTTTTCGCACAACTTCGCCATTTTTGACATTGCGTCCAACTTGTTGAGCCTCTACTAACTAACTACTTCCAACGGAGAGTTTTGTATTCTTCTTCAAAATCAATATCGATTATTAATTGATTTCGATATTTTTCTAACCTTTGTTATATATCGTCATACAAGCAAATCGTTGGAAATTGTATCTTGATAATTTGTTCATTTTCAATTATAGTAACATTTGCTTCAGAAAATTCATTATTTACAAAATAACATATTTCATTAAACGTTGAATCAGTAGATTCTATGCAATATATATACCAATTGAAAGCATGAATATTTCCTTTCTCCATGTTAACAGCTTCACATATTCTTCGCAACTGTACGTTCAAATCATTATGTTCTTAGAAACTGAACTTTTATTCTTCTTCATCAACATTACTATCGACTATTGTTTGATATCGATTGACCTTTCTTTTGTATTATCAATTGTAATATTAATTCTTTTAATTTATATAGTACATCATCATTTACACATTTCAATCCAAATATCGATAGATTATTTTTTTCTGTTCTAACTAACTCACCCGTAAATTCATTAAAGACATACACAGTATTGTTCTTAAAAAAGTATAAATTACCATCAGAAAATCTAAATGATGAATCGATTTTAGGCGGAATTCCAGGAAATGTTTCAGATATATAACCCCATGATTTAGTAGTGAACGTACACTCATTGACTTCTCTATAGTAATTATCATCATGAAATATATAAGTTTTACCTGTATAACTGTTGAATACCGCATGTAAATTATCCGGTTGTATGTTAAATAAAGGCTGGATATGTTTCGGATAACCATGACTTAATTTAAGACTCGTTAAATCGAACATGAATACCAAAGAATCTATAAACATAACTATCTCACCAGATGGTCGTTGATATACAGCTAAAATTTTTGTGAAGTTTTTTGGAAGAAACGTTAACCAATGTTTTATTATGAGCGGTTTGGTATATATCATCTCTGCCGGATTTAATATCCACAACCATTTTTCATATAATATATATAATCGTTTATCAGCAATTAAAAATAAATTAATATTTTTAAAATTACAAAGATCGATTTTATTTGCATCTATAGGATGCTCGTCTTCTATCTTTGGTACTGAAGAAGATGGTGACATCGGTATGAAAGATGATATAAAAGTGCTTCCTGCCTTACCATATAAATTTTGAATGGCTAAAACATCATCATCACCTAACTCGATTTTACCGTTATAACAAGCATACATTACAGAATCTGATACATCTGAATGTGATAAACCTAAAACATGACCGATTTCATGTATTAAAGTTGCATACAAACTTGTGTGGCCAAGAGGAACAACGTTATCAATCGAATATGACCGCTTTTCATCTTCATCAATATGAATTTCTCGCCTTGAATTATTAAAATCAGGAAAATATGCATGTGCTAATGTTCCACCTTTGCCGTCAAATGTTCTCGTACATTGCCACGATTCTTTTTGCATCATATGTTTCAATCGTTTATTAGAAATTAAAATATCTGTATTTACTCTATCATGTTTAAAACGTATACCAGACTTTTCCTCCCATACTGCAAAAGCTTGTTTAGTCAATTCTAACACCTCTTGATTCGCTAAATAATAATGCCATGTTACTTCAGGTTTGTTCCATTTAAAACTGGATACTCGATAATCAAAAATAATATCACTATTACCGCACCTAGGTTTTAACATTAAATTTATAGTTTCATTATTTAACTTACCATCAGTAGGTAATTTATAGTATTCTTGAAATATAAGTAACGCATTAGTAATATCTGTTTCATTTACAGTTTGCAACGAAGATTCATCGGCTAAAGAATTTATTAGTAATATTTGAACAATTACTATATATAATAAATTTTTAACGACTGACATGTTATTAACGAAGATGTTACTTTCAGAATTCACGTTGAAACACTAATAAACCAACTGCTAACGTGTATTATATATAAATGAATATATTTTTTTTATTCAAAAAAAAAGTATGAATTAGCTAGGGATTGAACAATTGATACTTACCTTACATATAATCTATTATTAGAATAACATAGTTGCACGTTACCGACTAAGCTAATTCATATCTTATCTGTATACCATGACAATCGTTACATTTAAATGTAATATATTAGATGAAGACGACGCTATCTGCACTGTAAAAGGAAAAAAAACAGTTTACGTGTCAACGAACTCGGAATGTTTATGTTTATGTTTTTAAATTGCAAAGCCGACGTGTATGTTTATGTTTACATTTTTTACTAGGTCAGTGTGTTGTCGAGGTCATGTTTACGACGTTATCACAAGAACGTTTGTTTATGTTTACGTTTTTTACGGTTGTGTCAATGAACTCGGAATGTTTATGTTTACATTTTTACTAGGACAGCGTGATCTGTGTAAATCAAATACGGTGTAAAAATGACATAGGAAACACTTATAACAAAGACAAATTAATTTTTTTTGAATAGAGAAATGTAAAAAACGTTATACCTTATAATAATAATATTAAAAATGACATAGGAAGAGCACACTTATTTTACAGGTAACCAAGAATTACTGTACATGATCGTATGTAGAACATATTATACCTTAATAATTTATGAAAGATTTATAACAAAGATTAAATTTTGAATAGAGTATAAAACTTAATAATTAAAAAATGACATACGAAAAACACAACTCATTTACAGGTAACCAAGAATTACTGTGCATGTTCTTGAAAAAAAATATTAAGAGACTTATAACTTTGTTTACTAAGTAAGAAAAAATATTTTAAAACAGTAAATTAACATAAGATAATAATGTTACCTTAATGACGATCGCAGACTGTAGTAGCTGGTATGTTTCTGGATGTTGAATCACAATTTTCAATCGGTTTATATACACAGAAAATGCGTTATCAGTTTCATTGTAGTTAATACAGTCACGTTCTCAATACGTGTAAGTAGGAGATCAAAAGATCAAGTAAATAACTTGTTTACCGAATTGATTATCAATCACGTTGCATTTTTAAAAACAACAGCACAGTATTGGCAATATTCCAAAAAAACTGTATTCGTTGTTTGTAGATAGCAGTTCAAAAAAGTTGGTTTTGCATTTTGTTGGCAATAGTTCAAAAACATTAGTACGTAAAAATACGAGATCAAGAGGTCACGTAAATAAGTATTGGTAAAAAAATCTACTGTTCACAGCTTGTTGGCAGTAATTCAAAAAGTTGTTTACCGTTTTCTATAATTACTGTACTCTTGTTATCGGATGATTGTTAGTATAAATAGTCATACAGTAAAAACAACAAGTCATAGCAAAAGATTGATTCAGCGTAGGTCTCAACAAAATTGTAAGTATAATTTATCAACATAGATAATCTGTCTTTTTATCTTATGTAATTTTCATCAGTAAATAACTTTTAATTTTTTGAAAACTTAAAAAAATATTTGTTCACAATAAATAAAGGTTGTAATCACATGTAAACAAGGTTAAAATAACATTGATGTAAGCAATCACGTTGTCTGATAATAAGTAAAAATATACTTGTATAGATAACAAGAACATCCAAAATATTCTTTTACAGTAGCTAATAAACTCATTTACAACTTTTGATTTCAGTTAACATGGAAAAAATCTACCTTTTAAAAAACGTCAGTTTATTAGAAACGAAAATTTTAATAATAGAAACGATCCTCAATCTGGACCTTCACATACACAAGATCCGCATGTCAGATATCAAGTGTCTGATTCATTTATTAATACAAACGATCCTCTACCTGGACCATCGCACGTACAGGATACAGAACCTGATCCATCGCACAGCAGACCTCAAGCGTCTGATTTTAATAACGCAAATGATCTTCAACCTGGACCGTCACACAATTGGTATCAAACGTCTGATTCGATAAGTTTATCACCATCATCATCATCATTGTATAATAATAGAAAAACAAGTAGATTAAGGAATACAACAATTGAAAATGAATTCATTGAAATTGAGAATGTGTTCAAAGGTAACTTAAAAACATTTTTTTATAAAAATACCAACGAACATGTTAAAGATATCTGTTTATTATTATCACATTTAGAACTAATAATAATAAATACTTTATATAATATGGTTTCGTTATATAACGCAATTAAATTTAACATAGTAGTGGAATGCACTTACGTAAGACCTGTTTTAAATGATTATCAAGATAGATCATTTAAAACTAAAAATATTACTCTCTTCCAAAGTAGTTCACTGACAAGTATAATACGAGATATAATTAATAATATTTGCTCTGAAGAAGAGACATATTTACAAAAAGGATCCGGATGGGCTTTACATTCAATAGATGGAATTTTATTAAGAATAAATCGTTTCAAACCGTTAAAAGGCAGCTCGTACATCCCACTACCGTTACATTTAATCACAAAAAAAGTATAATTAACCCCAAAAATAACGATTATTTATGTTTTAAATGGGCGATTCTTTGTCGTTATATAAAAGACTCGCATCCAGAGCGAATTAATTTTCGATATAAGCATATCGAAAATAAATTTAATTTTAATAATATTAATTTTCCTACACCATTAAGAGATATAAAAGTTTTTGAAAAGAATAATAACATTTCTATAAATGTTTATGGTGTAGAAAAAGGTAAAACAATTTATCCACTAAAAGTGTGCGAAAATGAGCAATGTAATCATTTTGATCTTTTATTATTAAACAAAGATGACAACTATCATTATTGTTACATCAGTAATTTTAATAGATTAATAAAATCTCAATTAACAAAGAATCATGACAATATTGAAGTCTGTAAAAGCTGTCTTACCTATTTTACTGCGAAATCTAAAAAATTAAAAGATCATAAAAGGTACTGTGGAAAATATACACCTGTTCGTGTAACAATGCCTTCTGACAATTTACAATTTCGAAATTTTCATTATCAATTTAGGTTACCAATAGTCGCGTATGCAGATTTTGAATGCATTTTGAGACCGATTAAAACGTGCTACCCACATCCAAAATATTCTTTTACAGTAGCTAATGAACTTCATGAACCTATGAGTTTTTGTGTTTACTTTGTAATCGATGATTCAGTACCCAATTTCATTAAAAATCAATTACCATCACAACCTTACATATATAGAGGTATAAACGCTGCACAAAACTTTGTCCTATCTTATAGATATTACCAATCGACTTGGTTCAGTATTAAAAGAAGTCAAACCAATACAAATGACAAAACAAGACAAGATTAAATTCAAAGCAGCAACACATTGTGAAATGTGTATGCGAAATTTTACATTACTCTACAAACCCGTCAAAGATTATTGCCATCTTACCGGTTTATATCCTGCAGCATTATGTAACGATTGCAATCTAAAACGACAAAATCACAAGTTCATTCCTATTTTTATTCATGCAAGTTCAAATTATGACTCACATTTTATTATTCGACAGTTGGGTTGCGATAACCAAAATATTCATGTTATACCAAATTCAACAGAAAAATATATTTCTTTTTCCAAAAAAACTGTTAATGGCATAACTATTAGATTTGTTGATACCCATCGCTTTTTAGATAGATCACTTTCTGAATTAAGTAACAATTTACCAAAAAATAAATTTTTTTATACAAGTAAATTTTTTTCCGATAATGACATGCAATTAGTTACACGAAAAGGTGTATATCCATACGAATATACAGATTCGTGGGATAAATTAGTAGAGTGCCAGCTTCCATCAAAAGCATACTTTTATAGTAAATTAAATGACGAAACCGTAAGCGATGAAGATTACATTCACGCTCTTAACGTTTGGAACCACTTCAAAATTAAAAATTTAGGAGAATACAGCGATTTGTATTTAAAAATCGATGTACTAGTTTTATGTGATTGCTTTGAAAATTTTAGATCTCTTTGTGTATCGTCATACAACTTAGATTCTGCGCATTATTTCACGTTACCAGGGTTTGCCTTTGACGCTATGCTGTATCTTACTAAAATTAAACTTGAATTACTTACTGATATTGATAAATACATTTTTTTTTAGAGCGGGGTAAGAGGGGGCTATCTGTTAATATTAAGAAGCATTCAATTGCTAACAGTACATATATATCAACATATAATCCAGACAGGCCTAAAACATTTCTAACATATTTAGATGCAAATAATTTGTATGGGTGGGCAATGTGTAAATGTATACCGTATTCAAATTTTAAGTGGGTTAAAGGAACTGATAAAATAAATATCTTAAACTGTAACGGTACAAACCAAAAGGTTTAGTTTAATTTCCAAATAATTGTAAAAAATTTGTAACCAACCCAAGCTGAACGTTTTGATCATGAAATTTCAACTTTTGGAACACCTTGTAGTTCATGCATAACCAGCCGTACGAGGTACAAAAGCTATTAAAGCGTCTGGGAATGTGTAAGGGCGCACACCTCGGCCAACGTTCACACAAGAAACGGCACGAACTGGTACATTCTTTCGCTGTGTGCGCGCAAAAAACTAGTCAGTCGGCAATTAACATCTCAACGCAATGGACGCGAGCAGTGTGTGCGTTCACCGGCTGGGCACAGTTTTAGTCTAACCAGTATATAAAAATGTAAATAGAAACAATATATGTTATTACGTAGCGGCGGCTGCGAGCGGTTCGCAGTAAAAGGCCTGCAGGCCAAAACTTATTAAAACTTCCAAAAATATGGACTAAAGAGTGATACAAATAAATAAACGTTTTGATGAATGACGAGAAATTTGAGATTTTAAATAATGACATTAAAGAACAGAGAATAAAATGCGAACAGCAGAATATTAAAAATGATATTAATTTTAAAGAACTTAAAGCACAAAATATGAGTTGGAGCAGAATATAAGTTTAAAGCTTGATTTTATGAGTAATGAATTATGTAAACGTATTGAACGTTTCCAGATAGATATAAAACGAATAGATGACGATAATGTTACATGAAATACCGGTAAGTGTAATGGGAATTTAATTAATGAAGTAACTAAGAACAAGGTGAGTACCGATAAGCATAATAATGAGTTAATAACTGATAACGAGATAATTAAAAATGTATTAGAAAGTAAAGTGAACGATACTAATGGAGATACAGTTTTAATGAAAAGAGAGAATAGTAATAAGAGAGTGGTTAAAGAGATGTTGTGTTTACAAAGGGCAAATTTTTCCCGTGGTTTAAATGGAGCAAAGACTCCGATAATGAGTTATGAGGACAGAGTTTCCTCCAGTAATAATGTGAGAGACGAAGTGTCTCGAAGTAGGTCCCCTTTTATATACCATAAACTCTCTGAAAGAATCAGGATGGGTTATGATAATGTTATGTTGCCTTTTGTGTGGAGTGATAGAAACAAAGTGAGATGGTGTCAGGATGAGTGGTTTTGTGAGAGAGTGGTAGAATTGTTCACATTTAGAGAAAGAGAGATAATATTATTTGATGTTGTTAGAAGTTATGAAGAGTTACTAGAGAAAATAAAGAGAGAGAGAATTAGTAATATTGTTGACTTACCTTGTTATGCAGAAAGAAATAATAGTAACGATAGTTATATTGAATGCTTACCTGAGCTTAGACGCGGAGTATTAGTAGTAAATGATTTTGAAATTGAGAGATTAAAATACTCAACGGTGATAGATAATAATAGAGACGGTGACACGACTAAAATCAATGATGTAGACAGGTTTTATGATTTGATAATAATGTGGGATAATCCAGTAAATAATTATATGGGTTGTACGGAACAATTTGAAATATTAGAGAACTATTATATAAATAATAATAATAAATTGAGTGTGAGTAAGGATGAGAGGTGTTATAAAAAAATAAGACTATTATACAACGATGGCGGTTAGATAAGAAATCAATAAATGGACATTTAAATATATTAAATATTTTAATGTATGGTTATGACCTTGCCGAATTTGAAAATGAAGTGTGATATAACTGAATAATTAATGATGAAGAATTGTAAATAAACTGATAGTGAAATTAATTGTGTATATTGTGACATGTTAGGTAAACCATATGTGTATGTAGTAGAAATTGTTGTGGTAATAATAATAATATTCTTACAGTCTAAATAAATAACAAACAAAAAAATAATTTTGAAGAGGATAACAAATGAATTGTAATTATTGTAATTGGTGAAAATGATGATTATAAGTTCATAATTGGCTTGTAATAATAAAATGTAACAGGATGAAAGGTTTATGGAGTTTGAAACTAAACCTAAAATTGAAATGTTTGTAATTTTATTCAGATGCCGATTAAATGTTTATTTTAATGGAGTGAGAGAGTGAATCCTTTTTATTAAACGGTCAATTATATTATTAAATGTAATTAAAGATTCAATCGTTAGTTGATGATAGCCTATGTAAGTAGGAATAGATTAATTTGAGTGACTAAGTAAATATTTTTTTGTACTCACTATAATATGTTAATGAAGGTCAAAGTTAAGAACAAAATGTATGATGTTAAAACGCACAACCAAGACTAGAAATTTCATGCAATGTAAATTGTAAATTTTAAATGTAGCTATATCATAAACTAAGATATCTTTTACTTGTGATTCCCCAACTTTTCGGGCGGTCACGGCCTCACCGAACCCTGACCGTGGAATTGGTTTAGCTTTGACAGCTATGGTCGGGGCTCATTGCGTCACGTTCTGCCTTAACTGGCCATAGCTGTTATCGTTGTAAAGGTGAATTTAGAAATTGACAGGGGGTAATTCAGGGGAATCACCAAATTATGGAACAGCGGCTGCCACTCTGTCCGAGTAGGGACAGCAAAGCCAGGTGGTAGACCCGCATTAGGGGCGTATAACTATATAATTTATAGATATTATATCTAAATGCTTTTTATAATATAAGGCTGAAGCAAGGACAAGGAGATGACAAAATTCCTCCAAAACTTCAGTCCTTGTGGACGCAGCTGGACGCCACAGTCCAGGGGGGGTCATAGTGTGTGTGGAAGGGGGAGTAACGATTAAAAAAAAAATTTTTTTTTTTTAACTTAACGATAGCTGATAAGCTAAATGAATGATTTTATGTTTGTTCAGAAGGAATTGATGCAACCATGTTTTACTCCATATGATGATTTTATGCTAAGGAATTTAGCATGTCTTATTGTATTACTATTCTACTATGTTAGAGTGTAAGTATTATAAACATATGTCATATATTTTATATTGTATAATTTTGAAGTGTATCTAGGGTAAGGTCATCAACCTGACCCAGAGAGATCAGCTGATGATTGGGGTTAGATATGTAATATATGCCTCATAATTGTTTTGTAGTTTTTTTTTTATATAAGTAAAGGAGGGAATAATAAATTTTAATAACATGATAATTCTTTTTGGAAAAAAAAAATCGCAGTAAAGAAGTTTTTGTTAGATTTTGAGGTTCACTATCAGTGGAAGAGAGGTCAGCTGATTCCCGATGTATATCTTATGTTATCTTTGTAATCAAGCGTAGCTATTTTGAATTTACGGTAGAAATAGGTTGTTTATTATAAATTTATTATAATAAATTTGTTATGGTATTGTTTATTATATTATATCATTTATTTGTTTATTATAAGTGTGAGTAATGACAGAAGAATAAAGTAAATGTATTTGAAAGATTTTGGATAATTTTGGAAGATTTTAAAATTTGCAATGAATTAAGGAATGGAAAGAAATAAAGTAGACTAACGTGGAAATGGGTTTTGATCATGGACCCAGATTGTTTTTACTAGTGGAATAAAATTTAATTAGTTGAATTTAATTTGAAATAATATCAGAAAAATTTTGTTGTTTGGAAAGGGAGAATTACTTCATGTAGAAGCAATTATAGAATGCATGTGAAGTTTATTTTAATGTAAATGGACGTAATATGTCCATGGACGTAATCGATAATGAAATGTGTACGCACCCAGTATTTTGCTAAAGGCAACCCAGTGTGCATGGTAAGGGGAAACATATCGGTTGAGGATCTGGCATGGTATAAGGCCAAGGTTTTGATTTTATGGGCGGAATGTTGGAAGGTTGGGTGTACTATGGTGAGTATCGGTCCGATTTTATGGTGTTGGGATCTCGAATAGAGAAGTCCAGTAATCTCGTTCAGGTGCAGCCATAGTCGCCGAGCTAGGGGGGTAGTTTACCCATGAGGCATTAAGAATTAATGGGGGGTTGTTGGCGCCATATCCTCACCGATCCTCTTAGGGGTTTAGCAATGAGATTTCTTCTGTTTCGGCAGAAGATCTCTCATTGGGGGGGTATTGTAACGGTACAAACCAAGAGGTTTAGTTTAATTTCCAAATAATTGTAAAAAAATTTGTAACCAACCCAAGCTGAACGTTTTGATCACGAAATTTCGACTTTTGGAACACCTTGTAGTTCATGCATAACCAGCCGTATGAGGTACAAAAGCTATTAAAGCGTCTGGGAATGTGTAAGGGCGCACACCTCGGCCAACGTTCACACAAGAAATGGCACGACTGGTACATTCTTTCGCTGTGTGCGCGCAAAAAACTAGTCAGTCGGCAATTAACATCTCAATGCAACGGACGCGAGCAGTGTGTGCGTTCGCCGGCTGGGCACAGTTTTAGTCTAACCAGTATATAAAATGTAAATAGAAACAATATCTGTTATTACGTAGCGGCGGCTGCGAGCGGTTCGTAGTAAAAGGCCTGCAGGCCAAAACTTATTAAAACTTCCAAAAATATGGACTAAAGAGTGATACAAATAAAAGTAGAAGCAGTGCAATGGAGTAATAATTTGAAACGCTGATTTATTTGGGACCGAATATAGTGAAAGTGAGAGGAGACTAAAGTTTAATTACGAAATTTTTTTATGACGAAACCATAAGCCTTTATGGTTTAAGCCTTTATGGTTCAAGAACACAGAACTATAACCTTTGGCGTCCAGATACACATTAAGGAAATAGCCACACGTAAATCCATTTTAATTGATCATAACATTTTTTGTTGTTGTTGAGCTCATTAACATAAATGGGGTGTAACGGATTGAGTGTGTGTGTGAGCAAAACGCTGGGTTGTCTTTAATTCATTAATACTATAATCTAGATATAAGAAATAAAATATGTTAAAATTTGTTGTTGGTAAAAAGGGGCTTCACCTCAATATTGAATACAGGTAATTTAAAGGTTGGAGAATCGAGTGAGAAATCATAATTGTAGTTGATTAGAAAGAAAGGAGAACAGAGAATGTCACAACTTAAAACAATGAATTAATAATTTATTTCACTTGATATATGTGTGTTAGACTAATCATTTCAAGTACCTAATTTCATTTTCTGTGCTGGTAAATTTGCTGTACGAAATAGGGTTACACCACTAGACGATCTGGCCAGAGAGTGACAAATAGAAGGTAAGTGGGAGTTTAAGATCATTTTGTAATTAATAAAGTCGTAGGAAACACTACAAAACGTACCTGACGAATCGGAAATAGGATATGTATTAGAAGTTGATATAGAGTATCCACAAAATTTACATGATGAGGACAGAGATCTACCATTCATGCCTATTAATAAAAGTGTAAACAATACAAAACAAACAAAATTAGTTGCTACATTAGAAAATAAAGAGAAATACATTTGTCATTATGTTAATTTAAAACAAGCTATTAATCATGGTTTAAAAGTAACGAAAATTCATAAAATATTGCAATTTTCACAAAAACCATGGCTAAAGCTGTACATACATCTAAATACCATAAAACGACAAGATGCAAAAAATGACTTTGAAAAAGACTTTTTTAAATTACTAAATAATTCCGTCTTTGGAAAGTGTATGGAAAATGTTCAGAAACGAATAAATTTAGATCTAGTATGTAATGAAAAAAATTATTGAAACTCGTATCAAAACCAACTTTCAAAGACAGAATTATTTACGATGAATCACTTTGTGCAGTATTATCAAATAAAACATCCGTTTATCTAAACAAACTCAATTATGTAGATTTCTCTGTTTTAGAATTAAGTAAGACTAATGTATGATTTTCACTATAACGTAATGAAAAAGAAATACGGAAACAATATTTCCCTTTTATATACAGATACAGATAGCTTGTTTTACGAATTAATCACAAATGATTTTTACAGAGATATGTTGGATCCTGATTTAAAAACGTATTTTGATACTAGCGAATTTTCATCAGATCATATGTGCTACTCATTAACAAATAAAAAAGTTTTAGGTAAATTTAAAGACGAATGTAGAAGTATTCCAATTAAAGAATTCATTGGTTTATGTTCAAAATTATATACTTTTACAACGAACGAAAACAAAATCACAAAAAAAGGAAAAGGTATTAAAAAATGCGTAATTAAAAAAAACATTGAATTTAATGATTAAAAAAAATGTCTTTATAATTCATTATCAGACGAACAAAAACATAGAATGATGACAATATTTCGATCAAAAAGTCACATCGTTAAAACTGTAACTATTAATAAATTTGCATTGAGTAACACAGATGATAAAAGAGTAATATGTGAAAACGGTATAGACACATTGCCTTATGGTCATTACTCCTTACAAAAGAAGGGTCTCCGTTAATTTTCAACATCTTTCGCTAGTTTATTATTAATAATTATCCGAATAAAATGATCTATGACATATTTTATCAGTAATGTATGAGTTTACCTATATGACATATTTTATGTACATATTTTTAATACAATTATATAATCAGTAATGTATGAGTTTACCTATATCAATCTTTTGCTATCATTATGTAAACTGTTTGATACAATTATGTAAACTGTTTTGTTAAAAGTAATTATCCGAATAAAATGATCTATGACATATTTTATGTGTGTATGTATTTTAATACCTGAACAAAAAAATGATGTAAGGTTAATAAATCAACAAGATTCAAACAATTTCTTACACAACATTTCATTACACAAAAAAATGCTCATTAAAACGCATACTGAGAACGTGATTGTATTAATTGCAATGAAACTGATAATGTAATAAATTCGATAAACAAGTTATTTACTTGATCTTTTGATCTCCTACTTACAACACGTACTGATGATTATGCATTTTCTGTGTATATAAACTGATTAAAAATTGTGGTTCAGCATCCAGAAACATACCAGCTACTACAGCCCGATTACAACATTGTTTACATAATGAATTACAATCGCACGGAATTTTATAGACGTTTGCGAACGTATTTTAACGTAGAGAGTTGGTGCAAGAAAATATTTTTATGAAATATATCCAAATACTAGTCAAAATCCTCGCAAACTGGCAGGCGCTGGGTTTGTATATCAAGGGGATGGAGACACCGTACGGTGTTTATCGTGTCGAGTAAGATTTATGGATTGGTCAGCGGACGATTGCCCTGTTGCATTACATGCGAAGGTAATGCCAAAATGCCAGTTTGTGACGACACAGCTTGCTGATGTAATCTGTGATCATCATCATTAAGGTATTTTTTATTTTTTTGATAATTTTTACTGTTTAAAAAATATGTTTTTCTTACTCAATATACAAATTTATAAGTCTTTCCTATATCATTCTTAATATAGGTGATTATATTGGTTTCAAAAAATATGTAATTATTTTTTTGGTTACTTGTAAAATAACTTATTATAATGTAATTAAATTACCTTAATCGGTCCACCTTAGTGACACTTGCTTCCATCTTTAATGACGCGTTTCGGGATGAAATCCCATCTTCAGATCACAAAGTCAAAAACATAAATGTATACCACTATTTGTGGTTTGTCATAGGTTTAAAATATTTAAAATCTTTTAAATAAAATATATATAAAATAAAAACGTAACAATTGAATCGCTTGGAGCGCCCGCATGCATGCACGCTGTACTACGACTTCCTCACGACTGGCTATACTTATCACTCAACCGTATAGCAGTGTCAAACAGGTTATTAGAACTGAAGTTCATTTGATCGTTTAATATGTTATTTTTGGTCATTGCGTTTTTTGTAGCTTTGTATATTTCGAATTCCTCTAGACTATCCATTAATTTACCCTTCTTGCAAGTATGCAATGCCACGAAATTGTTTTCGAAACTAGTATAACTGTGATCTTTTTCTATTAAATGTTGTGCAAAACTGGAATTATTATTATTTGTTTTTGGAATGTGCTCTAAAAATCTTGTATAAAAATCTCTGCCGGATTGTCCGATGTAGAATGCTGCACAATTATCGCATTTAATTTTATAGACTCCTGATTTATTTTTTAAAGGAATATTTATTTTAGTTTTGAAAAAGTCTTTTAAATTATTACAGGTTTTGAATGAAGTAGTATATCCTTTGCTTTTAAAAACAGATTTTAAAATATTTGGCATCAAACCAGTATAATTAGCTGAAATGAATTTTTTATGTTGTTTATTATGTTGGTTAATAATATTGGTATTTTTATTTTCTAAACGTTTTTTATGTTTCATTATCATTCTATCAATTGTTACTGGCCTGTAACCATTATTTAGAGCTATTTGTTTTATAATATTTATTTCTTGATCATAGTCTTCTTTATTAAGGGGAACACAAAGTAATCTATCAATAAAGCTGTTAAATGCAGCCATTTTTTGGGCTGGAGGATGAAATGACTTAGCATGTATAACCGTATCTGTGCATGTGTGCTTTCTGTATATTTTGTATGTCAGTTCATTACTGTTATTTGTTATAGTTAGATCCAGGAAATTAATATTTTTGTTATTTTCAATTTCCATAGTGAATTTTATTGTCTTATGCATTTTATTTAAATAGTTATTAAATGACTCGATCTGTCTATTGTTACCATTGAAAATAACAAATGTGTCATCCACATATCTTGAATAATAAACTATTTTTTTGTCAAAATAATTGTTTCTTAAAATTTTAGTATTTTCTAAATGATTCAAGTAAATATCAGTGAGGATACCTGAGAGTGGAGAACCCATTGCTAGGCCTTCATTTTGTTTGTAGTATGAACCATCAAACGAAAAATAGTTTTGATCAAGTACCATTTCTAATAGTAACATTAGCTGATTAATTTTCCTTATTTCTAAGGTATTATTATTTATTAAATTTTGTTTAAGTAATTTTAAAGTTTCATCAATTGGGACATTGGTATACAGATCCACTATGTCAAAGGACACTAGCTTGTAACTAGGCTTAATATTAATATGACGTAATTTTTCAATAAAATCTTTATAACCTTTTATACTCTGGTTATTATCTAAGCTTATATGTTGTTTGATTATTGTTACCAAGGTTTTTGCTACTTTATAGCTTGGAGCGGTTGTATAATTTACTAAAGGTCTAATTGGTGTGTCTTTTTTGTGTACTTTGGGTAGACCTTTTAAGCATGGTGCACTAGCTTTTATTGGTTTCAGTGAGTAGCATATATGTTTCTCAAATAGATCTGTACATTTATTTATTGTTTTATTCAAATCTAATGTGTATTTTTTGGTAGGATCATTATTTAACTTTGTTATGTTGTTATTATTAATGAATTTGTATACCTTTTGTTTATATTCATCTAAGTCTAACAATGCTATAGTATTGCCTTTATCAGCCTTCGTTAAGGTTGCGATAATTGTGCAGCATTCTACATCGGACAATCCGGCAGAGATTTTTATACAAGATTTTTAGAGCACATTCCAAAAACAAATAATAATAATTCCAGTTTTGCACAACATTTAATAGAAAAAGATCATAGTTATACTAGTTTCGAAAACAATTTCGTGGCATTACATACTTGCAAGAAGGGTAAATTAATGGATAGTCTAGAGGAATTCGAAATATACAAAGCTACAAAAAACGCAATGACCAAAAATAACATATTAAACGATCAAATGAACTTCGGTTCTAATAACCTGTTTGACACTGCTATACGGTTGAGTGATAAGTATAGCCAGTCATGAGGAAGTCGTAGTACAGCGTGCATGCATGCGGGCGCTCCAAGCGATTCAATTGTTACGTTTCTATTTTATATATATTTTATTTAAAAGATTTTAAATATTTTAAACCTATGACAAACCACAAATAGTGGTATACATTTATGTTTTTGACTTTGTGATCTGAAGATGGGATTTCATCCCGAAACGCGTCATTAAAGGCGGAAGCAAGTGTCACTAAGGTGGACCGATTAAGGTAATTTAATTATATTAACCATAAAGTGACTCGGTACGTAAAATGAATAGATTGGAACTTATTATAATATGTTCTACACAAGAACATGTACAGTAATTCTTCGTTACCTGTAAAATAAGTGTGTTCTTCCTATGTCATTTTTACATTTCGCTATTCAAAAAAATTTTGTCTTTTGTTATAAGTCTTTCCTATGTCATTTTTTAAATATGTAATTATTAAAATATATAATGTATTCTATACGTTTCTCTATTACTTTTTTTATCTTAGTTATTAGGGTTCAATTTTTAGTTTTTACAAAATTTAATTTATCTTTTGTTTAATTTAAAAAAAATATGACTTTTTTCAAGGGATTCTTGGTACGTTTAGTTAACAAATTATTATTTTTGTTTGTTATAGATTTGGGGGACTGACTTCCAACTGCTACAAAAAAATGTAATTAAGATATGTAAAAGAAAGGTTTTTTAATGTAAAATAAAGGTTTTTTAAAGAAAATGTAATTTTAAAATATTTTCATTTTTGATTTATTAATTACTAAAATCATATATACAAAAACATACATATAATACGATTTTTTATACACAAAAAATGCTCATATACTATAGATCAAGTTTTTATTCGTTATCGTAAGTCATTTAAATCGATCATCGAGAAACTTGATATCACCACAAACTATAAACACATAACAACAAACACAAGTATCCGGTCCATCCACAGTAGATTAATGGGCCCATGGACATTCAAGAAAATGTGTAAACGTCTCACCGCTTTGTTCTCTACGTTCCGGTGTAATCTCTTTCAGTCCGTCTGAATTATAAAATTCCAACACCTTACGACACTTTTGGAGTACCAACAATGTATCTCGCATAAATTCAATCTCTGCTTTAGTTTTATTCATAATGAATCTTTCAAACATAGGATGAGATAAGACATCTTGCAATGTTAAATTCTTCATTTTGACTGAACTATCAAAGTTCATGTTTACGTTGATTACAACGTTATCACGTTGACATATCGTTTGGAGGAACGTTGTACCACGTACAACAATTCATTTTCGACTGCTATACAACACACGATTTCATCACTAGGTGTCACTAAAGACGACGCTATCTACACTGTGAAAGGAAAAAACAGTTTACATGTCAATGAACTCTGAATATTAATGTTTACATTTTTAAAATGTGTAACGTTTACGTATCATCAAACACCGTCTGTTTATGTTTATATTTTTAAAATGTGTAACGGTTACGTATCAACACTGTGAAAGGAAAACAGTTTACGACGTGTTAACGAACTCTGAATGTTTATGTTTACGTTTGTGCAACGCTGACGTGTATGTTTACATTTTTACTAGGTCAGTGTGTTGTCGAGGTCATGTTTACGACGTTATCACTAGAACGTTTGTTTATGTATCAACACTGTGAAAGGAAAACAGTTTACGACGTGTCAACGAACTCTGAATGTTTATGTTTACGTTTACATTTTTACTAGGTCAGTGTGCATAAAAATGTTTGTGCAATGCTGACGTGTATGTTTACATTTTTACTAGGTCAGCATTTTGTCGAGGTCATGTTTACGACGTGTCACAGGACAAATGGCGCCAATCGTACACACTATAGTTTTTTAGGCCCTTAAAAGGACCGTTTGTCGGGTACGCTAAATCATTTGCGTACGCTGCCCGAGCCGCGCTGTGATGTTCGGCGGCTGCGTCCGCTGTTCCGGGCGTGCTGCGGTTCTCTTCTTTCGGCAGCGGTATGTAGAGCCCGCTGCTGTCCCAGTCGATGTCCATCACTGCTTCTCCTGCGTTCTCCATTCTTCCTTCTTCCTTTTCTTCCAGCTGGCTTGACGACGTCCAATGGAGTGCGCCAAAAATTTTTAGCGGCGCTGTTTTTATGCCCTGACAGGTCGTATGCCACGAACCTATCAGAGTGCCGCTGGTCCCTGGTTGGCTCGCCTCGAGCACGTTAGATGGTCACGTTGAGGCCAATCAAGCTGCTGCCGATCCTTGATTGGGTCGCCTCGCCTTCTCGTGTCACGTCTCGGCTGGCGCCGAGAGCAGATCTTCGCCTCGCTATGTCACAACTCCCCCGGGTCTTGAATGCTCTCCGGTGGCCAGCCCATTGTTCTTCTCCGGCGGGTTTGAGCCGTTGGCGGTGAACCTTGTATGGACGTCCGTCCTTCTCCACCGTGTAAATCTGCCCGCCGAGGGTTGCGGCAACGCTAAAGGGACCTTCCCAGGCTGGCTCCCATCCAGGGTACCTCCGTCCTTTGGCTGGTCCGGCGTGGCTCTTGACGTACACCAGCTGCCCTACGGCCAGTGTAGGGTCCTGTGTCCTCCGTTCCGGATACCGCCGCCGCTGATACTGCGTCTGGTGTGACCTGGCCGCCTCTTCTCGTTCCTCAATTGGCCGGACGTCCTGTTCTGCGTGTGGCCGACTCCAGTCGCCGGGTCGGCGTAGGTCTCTGCCCAGCAGAAGCTCGCTCGGTGTCACTCCAGTGGCGGCGTTTGCACGATTCCGCAGCGAGAACAGAATCGTCGGCAAACGCTTGTCCCAGTCGCCATGGTCCTTGCAGTCATGGAGCTGGATCCGCAGCGCCTTCTTGATCTCGCCGTTGCGCCGCTCGGTCGGGTTCGCCCTGGGATGGTAGTTGGCTGTAGTCCACGGTCGTATGTGCAGCTTGTCGCACATCTGCTTCCACTTGTGGCCCGTGAGCGGCTTTCCGTTGTCGGTGAGCAACGCCTCTGGGTATCCCCAACGAGGGAACACTTCTTCCTCCAGGTAGCGGATAATGGTGTCGGCGTCCGCCTTGCGCACGGCCTTTGCTTCCACCCATCTCGACATCATATCCGTGACCACTACGATGTACCGGTTGCCAGCTCGAGTCAGCGGATATGGTCCCATGACGTCCAGGGCGACAGTATTCCAACATCTCCTGGGTCGGTGAGGTCGCTGTTGGTCCTGTTCGGGATTTGCGCCGCGCTTGTGTAGGGCGCATATTCTGCAACTCCGGACGTATCTGCGGACATCAATGGTTAGGCCGGTCCAGACGAAGTCCTTGCCGATGGCCCGAAACGTTTCTTCGGCCCCCGGATGACCGGCTTCAGGGAAGTCGTGGAAGTGCCTGATGACCTCCATGCGGACACTCGGCGGCACGTACAATCCTGGTTCCTGGTTGCGTCTGTCCTTCCAAACCAGGCCGTTGTCCACCCGGTATCCTCTCGCTGTAGCCGCCGCAGGATCGTTTCTCCACGCTTGGCACTCCTGGTCGCCTTCTTGCGCCTCCTGCACTGCCTGATGGATGCCGACAGCTGTGATTTCTTGTAGTCGGGGTGCAGCTGCCGCAACACTGCGAAGTGGCCTCTCTTCAGGCTGCATCCGTGGTTCTTCTTGGACGCCGGCAGTATCTTCAAGCCCAGGTTCCCTCGAGAGGAAGTCCGGCAACTCGTTCTCCTTGCCCGGGCAGTGGACGACGGTGAATTTGAAGCTCTGTGTCAGTAGAGCCCAGCGAGCGTACTTCGTCTTCTGCCCCGTCGCCTGCTTCAGCCAAGTTAGCGCCTTGTTGTCGGTCCTTAGGGTGAAATGGCGATCCTCCAAGTATGGCCGGTATTTCTTGATGGCCCAGACGACTGCCAAACACTCCAGTTCGTTGGAGTGGTAGTTCTTCTCCGCCTCGTGGAGCTTGGCACTGGCGTACGAGATGATACGCCTCTCTCCGGCTTCGGTGCATTGATAAAGCACCGCTCCAAGTCCCTTTTGGCTGGCGTCGGTCTGCAGAAACATCGGCAAGTCTCGATCCGGTCGTGAGAGTTTTAACGGCTGCCGGAAAGCGGCCTTAACCTCTTCGAAGGCTCGCTGAGTTGTGTCGTCCCAATGCCACTTTCTTGTCCGCAGCAGGTCCGTTAACGGTTCCGAAATCATGGCGAAGCAGGGGATGTACTCTCGCAGCCAGTTGCAGGTTCCCAGGAAGCGTTGCAGCTCTTTCTTGTTGCTGGGGGCCGGCTGGTCTTCAATCGCTCTGAGATGTTGCTGCTGCGGGAGGTTGCCGTCCGGAGTAATCTCGTGGCCCAGAAAGGCGACTTCTTCCCGGCCGAAGTGACACTTGTTGAGCGAGCAGGTCAGCTGGTGCATCTGCAGCCTTTCCAAGACTTGATCCAGGTGTCGCAGGTGCGTTTCCCAGTCGGGGGAGTAGATAATGATGTCGTCCAGATAGACGAGGCAGCACTCCCGTAATAGTCCCGTGAGAACATCCTGCATCAGCCGTTGGAAGGTGCTGGGCGCGTTCTTCAGCCCAAAGCACATCACCCGGAACTGGTAGCGACCTCCGTCGGGCACCGAGAATGCTGTGTACTTCTTTGCTTCTTCCTCCAGCGGGATTTGCCAGTAGCCGCTCTTGAGATCTAGGGTCGAGAAGACTTGGGCCCCGCTGAGGTCCTTGATTGTTTCGTATATCAGCGGCAGTGGTGAGTCCACATCCTCGGTCTGATCGTTCAGCCTCCGGAAGTCTACGCAGAACCGGGGTGTGCTGTCCTTCTTCTTCACAATCACCACCGGAGAGCTGTATGGCGAGGTGGCCGGTTCAATGATACGCTGCCTCAGCATCTCTTCTACCTGTTCCCGGATGGTGCGTTTCTTCTCGTCGGAGTACCGGTACATTGGGAGCCGGAATGGCTGGCTACCTTCTATCAGCCGGATCTCGTGCTTGGCCGCAGATGTAGTGCGGAGCGGGCCACGGGAGAACAAACTGCGATGACGGTGTAACATTTCCAGAAGCCGTTTATGGTGTTGGCCACCTGCTGACGTTTGAAGGCTAGCTTCGTCAATGTCCTCTTCCTCGGGCTCCGCGCCGTCATTCCAGAAGACCGTCTGTCGGTTCTCGCTGCCAATGTGAAGGCAGCCCCGTCGGTAGTCCACAACTGCTTGGTTGGCCGTGAGCCAGTGGTGGCCCAATAAAACTTCTTCTTGCAGTCCGGGCACTTCTAGCAGACTGGTGGTGGTCGCGAGACTTCCAATTATAATGTCTGCGACGACGGTGGCCGTTGAGTGACATTGCTGACCGTGTAGCGCTAGCTGGACAACTCGGGGCTCCGTCTTCCTTCCTCCGGGCAGCAGACCGGCTCGTACGAAGTCGTAGTTTGCGGCGGAGTCCAAGGCTGCGGTCAGTTTTCGGCCGGCGATCTCTATTGGAATGCGCGGTATGTCCGCACCTAGTTGGTTCACGCGCCCCGGTGGGCTATTTACCGGGGCGCTTGGTCGTTTCCCTGCCGGTTCTTCACAGGGCAGTCCCGATGGAAGTGTCTTCCCGGGCAGTAGCGGCACTTGGGCGTTAGGCTGTTCAATCTTTGTTCCTCTTTCGTGCTTGAGGCCGATCGACACTGCTTCGACCCCCCTACTCGATCCAGGGAGTTTTCAGCAGAGTCATCCCGACCTCGCGCACGACTATCTTGATCCAAGTCCGCCTCGATGCTCATTGCCCGTTGTAAAAGTTCCTCTAAAGTCATAGGCGGCGGGAACCTCAGCGCAGGTCGAAGGCGTGGCTGCAGCTGTTGTGTAAGCATGGCTATGCTCGTCCTCTCGTCACCTCCGGGGTACAGACGGCGAAACAGCTTGATTTTTCTCAGGATGAAGATTTCCGCCGATTCCTGCCGCTGCGTTTGTCCGTACAGCTCGGCCAGCAGCTCTGCGTCTCGTTGCATCCCGCAGAAGTGATGCCGGAAGCGGTCGCAGAACTCGGGCCAATTTATCTGCAATCCCGTGTATCTCTCTGCCCACGTGGCAGCTTCTCCTCGGAGCTGCCGCACTGCGTAATCTGCCCACTGTTCAGGTGGGACTCTGTAGTCCCGCAGCTGTCGCTCTAGCTGTTGAAGATATCGTTCTGGATCCTCGTACTTGAGGCCATGGTATGTGGCGGTGATCACCGGTGGCAACGTGCACCTCAGAGCTGCGGCGAATTGCGCAAAGCCTTGCTCTACCTCGAACCCGGTGTCCCGCTGGGTGTAGCTGTTGGGCGCCATGTTGTTTTGTGTGCCGGCTGGTAGTTCTCTGGCGTGGCTGGATCCTGCATCCGCAAGATGATCGTCGCCCCACGTTGGGCGCCACTTGTCACAGGACAAATGGCGCCAATCGTACACACTATAGTTTTTTAGGCCCTTAAAAGGACCGTTTGTCGGGTACGCTAAATCATTTGCGTACGCTGCCCGAGCCGCGCTGTGATGTTCGGCGGCTGCGTCCGCTGTTCCGGGCGTGCTGCGGTTCTCTTCTTTCGGCAGCGGTATGTAGAGCCCGCTGCTGTCCCAGTCGATGTCCATCACTGCTTCTCCTGCGTTCTCCATTCTTCCTTCTTCCTTTTCTTCCAGCTGGCTTGACGACGTCCAATGGAGTGCGCCAAAAATTTTTAGCGGCGCTGTTTTTATGCCCTGACAGGTCGTATGCCACGAACCTATCAGAGTGCCGCTGGTCCCTGGTTGGCTCGCCTCGAGCACGTTAGATGGTCACGTTGAGGCCAATCAAGCTGCTGCCGATCCTTGATTGGGTCGCCTCGCCTTCTCGTGTCACGTCTCGGCTGGCGCCGAGAGCAGATCTTCGCCTCGCTATGTCACAGACGTTATCACTAGACAGTTTGTTTATGTTTACGTTTTTTACTAGGTCAGTGTGTTACGGTCTAGTAACCTCGAGGTCAGGTTTACATTGATTAGAAAAGGTCAACGGGGTTATCTGTTGATTACAAAAGGTCAACGGGGTTATCTGCTGATTAATTCGAGGTCAATTGGGGTTATCAGCGATAAGACGGGGTTATCAAAAGGTTAATTGGATTTTAATTGGGGTCATCGCTGATAAGGTGACCTCTTGACATGACCTCTGACTTTGTCCTAGACCTCTGACCTGTCCCAGAAAGAACATTTATATACTACTAGGAGGGAATGATGATACCAATCACATCATCATCCAAACTAGAAAAAGTTTTCATAGATATATGTGGCCCATTTCCACGAAGCGGAGGTAGACACCAATATAAATTCCTGATAATAATATTTGATCACTATACCAAGTTTACCACATTGTACGCAATCAACCGTGCAACAACAAAAAATATTGGGAATAATTTTACAGCGCTATCTACCCGAAATAGGAAGACCAAAGTCAATAATCAGCGACCACGGGACACAATTTAGAGGAAAAAGATGGGAGGAAACACTGTTGAACCATGGTATCAAATCATACAAAACGTTTGTGTATCACCCAAGCAGCAACCCAGCTGAGAGAATGTTAAGGGAAGTAGGAAGAATACTCCAAACCTACTGTCACAACCAACAGAGAAGATGGTCAGAATACCTGTCAAATGCAGAAGAGTATATCAACCTATCACACCACCAAGCTATTGATACCACTCCATACACAGCAATGTTTGAGAAACCTCCACCAAGGGAGATAACAGAATTAATCAATTTTTCTCAAAGTGAAGAATATAAGTTTGATAAAGTGAAGTTTTACAATAAGATAATAGAACGCACAGAGAAGAGGAGAAGGAAGTATCAGGAACATCAACCCAAACCCATAGCATACAATGTAGGAGACCAAGTGTTACTAAAAAATAGAGAACTGCCGAGTACGATAGAGGGGATAGCAAAGAAATTGTTACTGCTATACACTGGACCCTATACTATCACAAAGAAGAATGGTAATAATACCTATGAACTTATGGAAACCCAAACCCAGAGAAAGAAAGGGACATATAACCAGTCATCGATGAAGAGTTACTATTCAGAACCAACACCAATTTTGTGAGAAAATATTACCATAAAGAAGAAGTAGTGACAAACTTGAAGGCATAATCAATAAGACCAGACATGAAATATAAAATCAAATAGTATTATTACAACTAATACAATTACTAAGCAGAAAATAGTAAATGAAGATCAATAAAAGAGAAAATAGATACAAATAAAAATCTATCAACAACGTTGTTTCAAACAGAGCTAAAGATAATAAAATAAAGTAAAAGAGAAAGAAGATTTTATCAAATCTGAGCAGCAACTGCGTGAGTAACCCCTGAATATTTTTTATTAGTCACACAACGACTACTTTAAGTTTTTATGTTTGTTTGTAGAGATGAGCTCCAACAACAATTTACCTGAGCAGACGGTACGTCCCTCTGGACTCAGAAGATGTAGGATGGACAGCAGAGTATGGAAGCCAAGAGTGCCCCTCTGACCTGTACCAACTACCACGTTAGGGAAATGATAGGGAATTAAATACTACAGGGAAATAAACCACCAAGCAGGAAGATAGTAAACCAGATCAAAGATAACAATGTATAAAAATATGAAATGAAAGAAACAAGATTTAGAAGACGGAAGCTCAAATAAATAAGAAACAATGTAACAGATAATTTCTCAAATCCCATAAAGGAATTATTCCAAATGATCTATTTTCGAGGGGGGACAATATGTAACAAGACATATGAGCCCAATATTTAAGTAACCCAAATTTTAAAACATGTCATAATAATTGAATTAAGAAGAGACATCAAGTATTTAATCTGGAAATGCCAAGAATGAAACTACATGAGCAACTCATCTAGAAGAATAAACTCAACGCAGGAGTTAATAAAATGTAATGGTAATAAAAAATAACAACATATAAGAAGAAAGAAGATACAATAAAAAGCGATTATACCACAGGAACCAATAACCCAATAGATTTGGTCAGTAAGGAACCAATAAAAACAAGGAAGAAACATACTACGAGAAAGACACCTAACAACCATGGCATAAAATATAGATTCCAAGAGCCAGTCAACTATAGATAACATCTTACCCGTATAAATAATAACTGAAGAACTTACAGATTGAAAATATAGACAATAACTGACTAACTTAGATGACCCATATACAACTAATAATATTATAAATGAGTAGGACATCCTATATTAGACAAAGATTGGAAGTAACAATAATGTTAACATAAAAGAAGCTGTAAATAAAAGCATAATGACATTATGCACAGCATCAATGTAATATAAAGGAGAATTAAAATTGTCTCATAATTACAATAATTGTTAGTCAAGTAATCAAAAAATCATGTAAGATAGAAAAAAGAACTAAATAATGAATTACCAGTTGTCATTAATAACATTAGACTTGAAAAAATAAGGTTAAAAAATGTAAATTTGCATCAACTCAATACACCCATTGTTGCTGCAAATAAGAAAACCACATAACCTAGATACCAGTACTTTCCACCTAATTTCATATTTAATAGTAGATAAAACATCTAAACTGAAATATTTTGTACCCTAAATCAAGTAGAAGTAATAAGGTTTCTACCAATACCAATAACAGATACCAAGAGTAATCTTTATCTAAGAATTCAAGTAAAGAAAGTGAACAAAACCAGCCAAAATGAGATTCACTATGTGAAACATAGACAAAACCACATTGTAATGTTAGATAGGAATAACAGAAGGATACCTATGTAATAAGTAAGATATAAAATCACTATTATAATGGTATAAAAGAATTATAATCAGTGACATAATATGTAATAAGAATAAATAAGCACACCTGTCATATGACACCAGATGTAACTACTATTATCCAATGATATATGCTAAGGAACAGACTAGTGTGTTAAAAACACAAGACTAACTATCAATATACTACTACTAGTAAACTATTCTAAACTAAATATTGGTCTGAAAAGACACTACATTCCCAAATAAGAGTTAAATTAAATGTACACTTCATAGTGCTATATAGAGGTCATATTAATGACCAAAATACCAAGGAATAACAATAAATTCCAACAAACAAAGACAAACAGTAGTTGTAACAACTCAATGTTTACAACTGGGGCAATACAGAAGTTACCCAGATACCTTTTATTATAAATAATTTGTAAATACAATTAATAGACTCTTAGGCTAAATCAATGGTAGCATAAAAACTATATTTTGTCAATAGTGTAACGCCACGTGTTACGTTGCCGAAAATAAAGTGTCGATTTGTATTTGTTTAGTGAAAAAGAATTGAAAAAAAAAAAAAAAAAATTATCCTGGAAGGGTAAAAACCGCCTTGTTGCAGAAATCGATTTCAGCTTCGACCGGCTAGACGTCTTGTTCGCAGGTTACGCAGTCTGGCTCGTTCGTTTGTCCACACTCCTTGCTGCTGCCTGTAATTTTTCTGAAAGTGATCTAATATTTCTACAAATAACAACTCTTTTTGATCAGATTGATGACATTTATTCATATTTTATTTATTCAAGACTAAAATAGTCGACCTTTTGGTCGAACAAGGTCATAGTCGGGTCGACTTGGGTGCTCAATTTGATTGTACAAGTATACACACTTTATTAAACATTAACTTAAAAAAATAATAAAAATCTCAGGGTTCTGGGTTCTTTAAGACTGCTATTGAAGTCAGACATGGAAATAACAAGTATAATACATCACAAATGTAGGTAAAATTAAAATCTTATTAACTAGTATTACTATAAATAAAGTTTGGTTGCTAGGTAACGGCGAATTTTTTGTCCGCTAGGGTTAGCAGTGAGATGGACAAAATGGCCGCTGATGTAGTCAACTGACAACGCTATCCAATAATGTCCTCGCACCGTCCTTTTGGGAATAAATGATTTTTTAATGTGTTCACAGTTTTAATTTAAGTTTATTTCTTTTGTCGTCGCTTGTGTTCGGTTTGTTGAGTTAACCTGAGTGTTGTGTAGTCGTAGTTGTGGATTAATTATAAACTCGAATGATCTCACCCACACAGAAGTGTTCGAATTTTGCCTTCACTTTTCGTGATCGAAGTTTTTTCTATTTCTTGGTGTTTTCATCTGTTAATGGCAGTTTGTTTATTCTCTTCTTTTATAAGATAACTAATACTTTGATTTGCAGTTGTTTATACTGCTCTACTCGTTCAAAAACTGAATCCTTGTTTTACATTAAATTTTTTATTATACAGAGCTCATCTGCCCTCTTTTGAAGTTAACAATGGAATAATTATTTTTTGTTTCTTCATCAACAGTCTTGCCCAAGAAACTCTGGCCTGCTATTGGTTAATACCTGTGAACTCTGGTGATCACATGACCAGTTTACAAAAATCAGATATCTTTACACCTATGCTAAAAAATACTTCCTTCCTAGCTTTAAATCATATTAATTTTAAGTTACTTAGTGGTTTTCCTTGTAAAATTATAAGTATTTTGATACCTCATTTTACATGAGTTGGTCATTATAAAGGATGATTTCTCACTTTACAAAAATTATAATTTTGAGCCTATACTTTAATTATACATTTGTTATATCACTTTACAATTCTTTAAATTAATCTAATATGTAATACAGTGGAACTTGGTTATTACGACCTCGGCTGTTACGTCAACTCAGGTGTAGCGTTATTTTGTCATAAGTCCGGTCAAACTGATATATTTAACATTATAAAAATTCCCGGTTTTAACGTCACTAAATATTGTACTACTCTGTTATAGCGTCAACAATTTCTCAGATATTTTACTCTAAATTTCATATAAACGTATATATGTGCGCGCGCTACGCCCATGGCTACAGACATACATTGTATGCAAGCGATAAGCACTGTAACAGGACCGCCGGCGCCAGCGCCAGATGGAGAAAAAATTAAAAAAATTAGGAAATGCGAACATGGTGATGTGGATGCAGCATTATTGAAATGGTTCAAACAGTGTCGATGTTCAGATATTCCTGTGAGTGGACCAATTCTGAAAGAGAAAACTACAGAATTTGGAAAATTGTTTGGTATTGATTTTACTTGCTCCAACGGATGGCTAGATCGATTTAAGGCCCGACACTTGATTTCCTTTGCAAAAATTTGTGGTGAGGCAAAATGCGTAGATCTGAACGTTACAGGCGATTGGGTGCGTAACACTTGGCCACAAATTAGACGATCATATAAAGATGAAGACATCTTTAATGGAGATGAAGCCAGAATTTTTTATAAATTAACTACAGATAAGACTTTCAAATTTAAAAATGAAAAGTGCGTTGGTGGGAAGCTCTCTAAACAAAGAGTTACAGTTTTTGTTTGTGCGAACATGACGGGAACCGAAAAAAGGAAACTTTTAGTTATCGGGAAAAGTTTGCATCCTAGATGTTTTAAAAACATCAAAAAACTTCCTGTAAGTTACACTGCCAACAAAAAAGCGTGTATGACTTCTAGTATTTTTGAAGATGAACTAAGAAAGTGGGATAAAGAACTGCAATCGAAAAACAGAAAAATTCTACTTCTAGTTGACAACTGTGCAGCCCATCCAAAGTTAAATTTGACAAACATTAATCTGGTCTTCTTACCGGCCAACTGTACGAGTGTCCTGCAACCTATGGACCAAGGCGTCATTAGAAGCCTAAAGTGTCACTACCGCAAGGAACTTCAAAAAAAAATTATTTTCTGTATGGACACGGCGCAACCTGCCACAATTTCACTCTTAGATGCAATACAATTCCTAGACGACTCTTGGAAGAGTGTAACACAGAAGACGATAGCAAAATGCTTTAGTAAAGCACAACTCTTACATGAAAATTTACCCTATGATGACGAAGACGACGACTTGCCGCTCTCGGAGTGGATTAAGAAATTCGACGTAAATGAATTTGGAAATGAACTTGATTCCTATGCATCAGTGGATGACCAAGTAGAAACATTCCAAGTGTTGAGTGACGCAGAAATTATCGCGGAAGTAAAAAACATAGAAGCAGAAGATAGTGTTGAAGAAGATGCTGAGCAAGAGGAGGATGCCGACATCGTTTGTCCGACAGTACAGGAAGCAATGAGAGCCGCCGAAACTCTTTCACGATTTTACTGCTTTAGAGAGACGTCTGACTACACGTTCAATGCAGCGC
Organism: Magicicada septendecula; assembly: GCA_034769895.1. NCBI lineage: Eukaryota > Metazoa > Arthropoda > Insecta > Hemiptera > Cicadidae > Magicicada > Magicicada septendecula. Next base: position 280,588,431 of record CM068373.1, read on the forward strand.
AGCATCTCCACAGCACAACAGAAAGAATTTATTTTTCAGAAAGGAGCGTTCAAAAGAAAATTACGGATTACTTTCGACAGTAAGCCTAAATGTAAGTTACATGTACTTTCTTTTTGATCTTTTAAAATATTCTTCATGCTGTTTGTATAAATGAAATGCAGTTTGTAAACTTTAGAATAAATAGCACGAATAATGTTAATAATGCAAAGATCTTTTTTTTTATTTCTCCTTCCTTACTAGTGATTAAAAAGGGTCTTTTATAACGACTCTTTTATAACGTCACTCGGACATAACGTCATTATTTTTTTGGTCCCTTCAATGACGTTATAACCAAGTTCCACTGTATTACCATTAAAACAATTAAGTTCATCACATAAATTTTGTCCCTTTCCTCTTTTATCACATTGGTTTAATAATCTACTCATTTCTGATATTATTTCCTTTGTATGGAACTTGTGGCCTAGGCCATCAATACCATTTCATTAGTATATTCTAAATTACATTTATCATTACCTAGGTTTTTGGTTTTGAACCCTTTTTCCTGAGTTACATCTTATTACATGAGTCTTGACCCTTAACATGTTTTCACAATAGTTACAATGAAATCTTTTGACATATTACTTAAAGTAGTGTTTACATGACCAAGTTTACAATCATAAATTAACAAATAATATAATTAGAACAAAATCTTTTAACATGTTACCTTTAAGGTATTGCCTTCATGGCCAAATTCTACATTTATAAATTGACAAACAATCATAAACTACTTGGTGTACCATTCTTCCATTCTATCAATCTTATCAAGCATTACTGGCTAATGAATAGATTATTGTTCATAGGTCCTGGTTTCTAGTACACAATTTTCTTACTTTGCCAGTAGGCTCAAACTAACTTACAATGTAGTTTATAAATGTTAATAACTATAGGTTTTGGTATAGAACACAAATACAACTACTTACACCAAAGCCTTCACTAACATCTCAATCTGAGATGAAACCCTTCACCACAATTCACTATTGGTGTTATTTATGGGTTTTCCTTTTTTTTAAAGTAATTAACCCGCACTTATGCTGTCACCACTCCACTGACACTTATTGTGTTTATAACATATTTGAATAATAATAGGGATCATTAATTTTTACAGTTCTTTTCTGTTTAATTAGTGACTACCCTTGTTCCCCACTCTCTTACATCAACATTCTTTTAACAGGTTTGTATTTTATGATTTATTATACATTTTATTTGCTTACTGTACTCTTGTATTGTACTTTGTTATTTTTATTACATTTTATGATCTAGTTTTTTTTTAAAGTTTATTATTCATTTAAATTGGTAGAATGATTGATCCTACCCATTCTGACTTCTACTGAATTGAGCAATTCTTTATTTAAAACAGGACTATCATTATGTCGCGTTACAATAGATATAAGTAACAAATAAGTGAGAAGTGTTGAAGGACTTGGAAGGCATGCTCGCAAGGAGATATAATTGCCATTAAATAGTTTTAATTAAAGAATAAATACAATTAATAGTGAATAGTGTAATGTGATAATCTCAAACATTAACTCCCTTAATAATGAACGAAAGCACACCATGAGTGGACTCTAAATAAAGAGCCAAGTGTTACCAATACAGTGATAAGCTTAGATGTTAAATCTACGCCATAATAAGAAAGTTATTACAATTATAAAATATTTGTGTCAATTCAAGCAAATGTTTATACTCTCAAACCCAGACTCCCCACGCTAAGAACAACAATTAAAATAAAACTTATAGTTTTACCTTATTTCCTTTCCATCTTGCGACTTCGTTATATGTCATACACGACATGTTTCGGGAAACATGTTCCCATCTTCAGGTTTAAAAACTTTCCGTTCTCACATGAAGAACTTGTCAACGTAAATAAAAACTTTTACTAACATCATTAAAAACACACTACATTAATAACGTACCGCGCGAACGAAAAGTTTTTAAACCTGAAGATGGGAACATGTTTCCCGAAACATGTCATGTATGACATATAACGAAGTCGCAAGATGGAAAGGAAATAAGGTAAAACTATAAGTTTTATTTCAATAACGCGACTTGGAGACCATAATCACAAATTATGAACAATTAAAATATTGCGCGAGCGGGTATGTGCATCAAATTAAAGATCGTCAACCAATCAGATCCAAGAAATTACCCAATTTTACAACGATCACAGGACGGAACGGCAGATTCAGATGCCATTTCGAGACACTTTTTAATCAACTTTAGAGGAGAGCAGACGGCTACTCGACACCAAAAGGAATCAGCTGTTTACATAATTTGTGCGCGTCACCGTTGTCAACAAAGCAACATAACCTAAATTTGTGCCAACATAACTACACTAGTATTGAAGATGTTTTAAGTGTAACAGTGCGTTAATAAGGATTGCTAAGTGTATAATCCATAGCAATTCCGGGATTTAAAAAAGGGAGTACAGTGATTTTCTCAAAATTAGTTGAGGATTTGAAAAGACAATATAATAGAAAAACATTCTAATAATGTGTACAAAGTAAAGTATGTAGGTCATTGCATCTATTAATATTATTCAATCAACAGTACTAATGACACTCCTCAACTTAATTTGAATATTTCATTATTAAGAATTTTGCAAACAATTAATCATTTATTATGTATGAATACTGAGTGTGATATAACCACACCTGATTGATGTTGTTTAATAAACCTAGATCAAACTAACAAGCATTCATAAGCGATTGAGAATTGTCGACTGTCTGAAGCAATTAACGAAAGTTAATGAAAAATGCAAATGCTATTTATGTTTTGTAATTTAGGTAGTCTACTACTACTACTATTGAAATATTTATGTCTATTATGAATAAGAAACTAATGTTGTTAAGCTATATAAATACTTACAACAAAACAATTACCTTTTACAGAGTCAAATGATGATTCAGATGTTTCATTCAACAACACTGTTTCAAAATATTATTTTATTGTTCAGATTTTAAACGTTTTATCAAGAGTTATTTTAATGTTAACAAACGTTCTTTAAATCATTTATTGTCAGTTGACTAATAGTTTAGTTAACCTAAAATGTCCAAAGCAGACATGGTTATAATTTTAAATGTTAAATATTAAGAGATGATTGAGTTGTAATCATCCTCGAACTGCCTGATAACGGTAGAGTAAGAGTTCTAGTAAATTATTTGGTATTCTGTAAGCTAACAGAACCCACATATGAATTAATTTATTTAACTAAAAAGCATTTTAACCACACACTGACATTGTAGATAAGTTGTACCACCCTGAGATAATTTTTATAAAACAAATAACTAATGTTACTTAATTTTGAACCAAAATGGTTAATGATATAATAGATCATTAAAAGAAGTGTTAAAACAGAATAAATTCTTATTTTATATGATAAAGCGGAGTCAGTTAGTTCATTTCAGTAGACGAGGTTTTTCAGAATAGGTGAACGACTCTTATTGGATAGCACGACACGCAGCGGCAAATTTGAATATGGTAAGTCAATCTACAGATTAGATTGCTACATCGACCCTGCAAGATCGGCAAGACTCACTACAAGTAAGTGATCATTTCTTACCAAATATTTATGCTTTCAGCGAGGAATCTACGTCACCAATTCGCCTAGTCGACAGAAGAATAATAAATCAAAATAAATTAACCGAAGCTTAAATACTTCGCTAACTAACTTCCAGTGCATTCATAGGATTTATTTACATTGGATTCAATGAACGATTGAATTGAATTGAATAAATCAATAAATAAACTAAACAAAAATCAGACTTCAAAACAAAAAGTTATTAAATACAAAAAATAAAACAAACACGGTATCCCGTTTACTTATAACGTGTCCAATACATTACTGGACAGTACAAAAAAAGTACATAATTGTACTTTTTATTGAGTTCAGATAATAGTTCGGATAATTGATGCTCTATTGTAATAACATGAAATGTATTTATATATATATATGTGCTCTCTCTCTCTCTCTCTCTCTCTCTCTCTCTCTCTCTCTCTCTCTCTCTCTCTCTCTCTCTCTCTCTCTCTCTCTCTCTCTCTCTCTCTCTCTCCCTCTCCCTCTCCCTCTCCCTCTCCCTCTCCCTCTCCCTACTTTCATATTAAGTGTGTATAAAAAAAAACTACTTTCATATTAAGTGTGTATAATATGTGTAAGATGATGAAGAAAACTTAGTCAGTACAAAAAGTGGCAAAAACTGATTTTTGTTGTCACATGTGCCAGTGAAAATTATGCTGGTTCCAAAAAAGTAACTGAAACTGCTAACAAACTTGTTGTGACTCAGATTAAAAGTACTTACGATTACTTCTTCAATCGTACAGCTGCAACTGCGGCCAACATATTTTCCCAATATTTGTAGTCTGAAAATCTTGCATTACCTACTTCCTACTTTACAAATTGTTATGTCATGTTATATAACTTCACAAAACCTCTTTCAAAAATTTTCTAAACTTGACTACTCATTAAATAATTACTGGTAACAAAAGTTAAAGATAATATAAAAACAAAAATACAGTAGCAGTACAATAAAATTACTTCAAAAAAATATATGGAGTCCAGAGGCGTATCTAGGGGGGGGGCTAAGGGGGCAGCCGCCCCGGGCGGCATAGCCAGGAGGGCGGCAAAGTGAACATAAACTTGGAAAAAATGTATTCAGTCTATAAAACTACAAACAACTTGTTTCTTTGATATGACTATTCCTTTCATAAAAGAAGCATAACCAGCCAACTTGTCTGGTTTATGCTTGCCCAAGCGAGATATCTCAGTCCTTCCGGGATATAATGGTGAATAGAGCAACATGTCAGCTTTAGAACAAAGACAGCCATTTTCCTGAAGATGAAGCTGGGCGATCCTTAAACAAGTATTGGTTTGATAAAACATTGCAAAATGGCAAAAAAGTAAATCGCACTTGCATGTGTTTTTCTCCAACTAAAAAATGTCTATTTTGCTTTTGTTGCACTTTATTTCCACAGAAAAACTATCAAAGAAGCAATTTCGACAGTGACAATGGGTTTTCGTCGTGGCAAAACGTAATCCCCGTATTCAGGATCATGAAACTAGCCCTGCTCATCGCTCTGCGTTTTTGGAATGGAAGAAACTGGAACGTTCTTTAATCATAGGGAGACCGGAGACATACTGATTATCTACTTCAGGAAAAATGAGTGAAGCAGCTAAGACATGGAAATAAATCCTTGAACATTGTGACAGTACAAATTCTTGCACAACAAAACGCGCTGAGAGGACATCAAGAATCAATTACTAATGATCCAAATCCTGGAAACTTTCTGGCTTTGTTAAAATACTTGGCTAAATTTGACCTTGTCATGAGATCTCATTTGGATTCAGCCTTTCATAAATCTGGGTGTATATCGTATCTTTCGCCAACTATTCAAAATCAAATAATAAACCTGTTAGGAGAAAGAGTGCGCAAATATAGTATTACTGCATGTAAGAAGGCGAAGTACTTTAGTATTATATATGACACAACACCAGATGCTGCACATGTAGAACAAATGTCTCAGGTTATAAGATTTGTTGAATTTAAATGCAATTCTGTTGATATCAAGAAAGCCTTCATAGATTTTAATCCTTTAGAAGTCAACACAGTGGAGGGGATCACACAAGCTATTAGAAGTAAACTTGAGAGAGATGGATTGAATCTTAGTGATTTCAGAAGTCAGTCGTATGAACAATCAAGCAACAATCGTGAGGTTTACTGTACGTGGGTAGAATTTGTGCGAGGGAATTATATCGGTTTTGATTGGTGTCAGGTTTTTTATTTTTCTGTCGTGTTTTGTCTGTATGTTATGTATTTGTTTTTTTGTTATAAAATACAACACAAACTAGCTGCTTTTAGAACCATGATACATAGACTTAACAACATCCCCTTAGATGAAATAGACTACAAAGACGAACTAAACACGATAAAATATCTAGCAGAATCTAACGGTTATGACAGAACAATAGTCAGTAAACTCCTACACAAAACACAAAACAAACAACAGACAAAGACAGAAAACAACAAATTCATAACACTAACATACATCAACAAACAAACAGAAAAAATTGTCCACAAATTCAAAAAAGCAGGATACAGAAATCGCTTACAAAACTACTAACAAAACAGAACACACACTATCAAAACGCATGCCCAAAGCACAAAACAAATTTGATCTACCCGGTGTATATAAACTAAATTGTTCAAATTGCAGTAAATTCTACATAGGCCAGACAGGACGTAGCTTCAAACAGAGATACATTGAACACACAAAAGCACTCCACACCACTACAGAATCTACCTTCGCAAACCACCTCATTGAAGCAAACCACACATATAAAAACATCGACAATAACATGAACATACTACACGTACACACAAAAGGCCGAAAACTAGACACTCTAGAACAATTAGAAATATACAAACACACAAAAACAAATAAAAACGACATCCTAAACGAACAGACACAATTCAAATCGCACGCATTATTCGAACACATCTCACCACACACACACAGCTTCAATCTTTCGAAACACTATCTCGTCGCCAACAACAAGACGAGCAGCGCTACTAACGACAGCCTCTGATGAAGCCTTCTATAGGTGAAAGCCGGTTTAGGCTGTAAGGTAAAACTTTACGTTTTTACTTATAAAAAACTTAGTGTTCCGAGTCGTCAATATTATAGTGATATTTAGAGAAGAAAATGTTCCTAAAGTTTTATAAAATGACGGCACTGCCTGCTTCAGCCTGTGGTGTGAAACGTGTACTCTAACTATGAACAACTACCAGCGTACACAAGCCACAGAAATAAGATTCCTCTGGGTATAAACTAATCAGTCAGCAGAAGAATGTAGATATCAGGACTGAACTGAGTATCTTTAATCTTTGTATCTAAAGTAAAAGAATATAGACAGAAGTGGATAGGCCATGTGCAGTGACAACCATCATCAACTAACATAGCAAGGTGCTGCATTACATTGTATGAGGGTGGTGTACTTTGGGACGGCCAAGAACAAGGTTTATCGAACAGGACAAATGAGAGGTGGTGGATCCAGATGCTTGGAGTAGATGACTATGATGACAAATCTTAAATAAATATAACAATTGTAAATTACTAATCATTTTACCACTAGGTAACCCAGAACTGTAACAGCTAACTTGTGTCATATTTTCCAGGTTGCTTTATCAGTATTATCAGAAGTTGGCATGGAGGAAGAGCATATTCTATGTAAACCATGTGAAACAGATGTTGTCATCAAGCAAGAACCTTCCGAACAAGTGACAGAAGATGAGGTATGTTGAGCCTGATTGTGTTTTTTTTTTTAATATATTTTTTCTTATTTCTTGTATCCATTCACACACTAAAGTTTATAATTTTGAACAAAAATTACATCCAGTTAAGGCCTTTATAGTAATGATAACAGAAATGCTCACATTCTCGCCTATCTCATTTGTTAGAAGAAATACTTTTACAACGACGGCATTGTTGTTTGGGGTTGTACTACTTCCCTTCCCTTCCTCACTCTGTCATAGTAGGAATTGTAGAATTACATCAGCCCAATGATGTTGTTGAGTGTTAGTGTGGGCTTGGTGGTGGTGATTTCGCCTGCACAGGACACCAGGGGGAAGAGATCCCGATAGGCAGTTAGTGTGGACTGCTTGCTCGGGTCAGACTCTGTATACGCATATTCTACAGTATATTGTTGAGATTATACGTTTATACAATTTGTTTATTTAAATCTTTAAACTCGATATGTTTTGTTTTTGTATGTATCCTATAAATTAAGCAGACGTAATGGTCAACGCCTGTGAGCTGAATCCATTATCTTCCAGAATATTATTTTGTGAAATGTAACAAACAATTTCCACTTTAACGTTTTTTGAAAATGTCTCTCAAAACTTTTTCATTTTAGTTTTTTTTTTTACCACTGTTTAGGTTACCGCGTACCTGTAACTGCTTATAATGGTATCCATGCCACAGTAAGAAAGACTCCTGAACAAGATCACAGTTAGTATTTCTTAGATTTTTTTTTTAATCGGCCATTAATATAATTTTTTTTTGTATCTAAGGACCACATGCCAATTTCAATTCTTTATTCTTTTCTTTTTCTCCAATATTCTTTCATCTTTTCACTGTGTCTCTTCTTCCAGTCTTCAGTCCACTTTGAACCTGCGCTTTTCTCTCTCCTACCCTGGACTCCTTCCATTTTTAACACTTTTGGCTGAAAAACTTCTCTTTCAATTGCTTCTTCTGCATATCTATTATAATATAATAATTATTATATTAAGTTTTTTTTTTAGTCCAAAATATAGAAAGCCAAAACGTTCTCACCATTAAAAGATTAACAATTAAGCATTTTCAAGGACAGAGCCTTAAAATGATCACATGTCATGAAATGTGTTTGTTAATTTGCGTGTTGTGAAATTTTTGGCTTGTAAAAAAACTTCCGTTTTATGAGAAATAGCTATATGGTGTCAGCAAGTGAAATTTAGAGAAAATTCCAAATTTTATTTTGGTTTTTGTGTCAATAAAAATGCTCTTTTTTGTTTTTGGGATGTTGGTGGTTTTATAAAAAATTTGGTTCATTGGGACTTGAAGTGAGGCGCATCAGTGCTGCTAGTATAGTATAAACTATTTCTTATTATAATGATTTTTATTAATATTAAATTTTACTTTAATATAATAATCTTCTTCTACTTTGCAAGTACAGTGAGACCTTGATATAACGCTCTTCTGCAGACCAACCAAAAAGCGCTTTATATCGAGGGTCGTTTTATATAAAGGTTTCAAGTTTAACTGGAGAAGTGTCAAGGAATTTCTAAAAAAAAATTGTTTACATCATATGTAGTGTCTTGGTGACACTTGGCAACCTAAACTTCATAATTATTAGAGTTAGTCCTGCGATGGTTTCTTCTAAGAATTCCTATAAAGCTGAGCTCCTTGCAAACCATGTTATATAAAAATATATATATATATATATATATATTGTTACTACCCCTCGGCTCTTACGTTGTCTCTTACGGTCGCGGGATTCTCGTTATTTCCGCCCCAACGTTGCCGGCGTCAATTTGTTACTACCCCTATGCCAATGTGTTTTGAATTATTTTAATTATTTAAATATCTGAGATATTTGGAGTTGTGGGATATATTGATGTAATTAATTAATATTAACTTAGCTCTCTAAAAAATATCAGTGTTAGTGTACCTGAAACTTAAATAATTAATGCGTTATTCTATAATTTCGTTCAACCCTATTATACCTTGAAGAGAATTATGTCTAATTTTGTATTTTTACGCTCTCTCTTTGGTGTCAGATAATTCCGCTATAAGCGCTGTAGTATCGGCTCAACGAAACTTATAGGTTATTTCAATGTTTATGTTAACCAATTATTCTATACTTATTCAGTTACTTTTTTATTCCCAACTCATTAAATCATACTCCAAATAACAAGATTTTGCAATTATATAAAGGTTCTTTATTTGTTTACTTCTTTAACATTGAATAAGATATGTTCTAACTAACATATGCTTGGGCTATAGATTGCGTGAATCGATTGTTGATTATTCCGATCCTTTATTTAAATTCAGTTATATAGTGTGTTTTAATTTGTAATTAATTTAATTCAGGGTGTGAAGGTTCTTGTAACTGTGGGGAAGATTAAAAATACATAGATAAGAATGCAAGATTTACAAATTTGAAGTGTTGTGTAGTTAGTATGATTAATATAATAATAATTTACCAGACTAGAACGAAGCAAATCGTGTAGGCGGTTGATTGATAAATTTACTGTTCTGGACAATTATGCCGTACGATATTCTTTCTTCGGTTTAATAAAATGGAATTCTTGTCCTGTCCACTTCGGAATTACAGCTCTTTGGATTGGTTTACAGCCCGATTGATGCTTCTTCTGCAACTCCAGGATCCAAATACATTCTTCCCTCGGTTGAAGCAATTAGTGTTGTTCCGTGTATTTGAAAGGTTATAACTTCTGGTGTAGTGTATATTATTAATTGTGATACTGTTAATTCTTTCTATTTGGTTTAATATATCATCAATTCCCTTCGGATATGGGACAGTTCCAGTTCTTCCTTGTAGAATCCAGTTATTTATTTTCTATTGTGATTTCATACTATAGTCTTATTTGGTTAAACTGTACTGGTAAGAGTCATAAATATTATCATTATGATTTTGTGTTTTATAATAGTGTCTGATAATTTAGAATATTCCGATTAAATAGACATTTCTTGGGTTTTTTAATCTCATCACATTCAGATCATCAAAGCAATTATTGTCAAATCGACATTTTCCTCTTTTTCTGTCATCCCTAGCAACACATGATTTTTCTTCCTTCCACATGTTTTGAATATAGTGTTTATTTCATATATTTTTTGTCTATTCCTTATCAATTTGCTATCCTATCGGAATGTAACTTTACCGATAGTTGGTTTATTATTTTCTACACATATTCTGGTGGTTTTTTGATATAAGCCTGTTTTTTTTCTTTTTTATATTTAATACCCTTTTCGATATTAAACGTTATTAATCGATATCATGGAATTATGGCATTATCATAATTTGTATAAATTTTATTATATATCATTATTAATTTAATGTTTTTTTTCTAGCTCTTCAAATCGTATTCATTAATTATTATTAATTGATGTACCTAACCTTTATGTTATGAGTGGTTATATAGTGGGTTTGGCTGTTAGGCCTTTTATTGTAAACGGATCTACCTGTGTTTATAACTGGTAAACATCTATAGCCCCTTTTACATAAATTCATACATATAATCAAATCTCAACTATTAACATTTACATAAACAATTATTTTTTCCATATCTAATATCAATTTTATCTTGACCTATGGATCACATATCAGAAAATTCAAATCTATTAACGTTAATTAGCTGCTTCACACTTCATTCTACAACAGTCTTTGAATAATACATCTTGTTTCATTATCTTTCATTAACTCAACACATATTTGGTATAACATAACATAAACTTTATCATAATATTTGTTGTCACAAAATTATATCTCTTAACTCAAAATTCTTATTTGCTATTACTATAAAGTAAATTATTGTTTCATTATTTGTTTGCTCTTCACTAAACATATATCATCAACTATTATCTAACTTACAGGTTCGTTTATTCTTGTTAATACTACCTTGCATCCTTATTTACCTTTATCTATAATTATAAATGTAATTATTAGATCTTTGTTCTATCATGGGGTTATATATTGACTTGTTTATTATTTTGTTAACCTTGTTTTTATGTAACACGGATGCTAGCATTTCTGTTGCGTTACATATGCTCCCCCTCCTAAAAAAGTTTAGTTTACCTGAATGAAGTTTAGGTCAAATAAACTTTTTTTTTCACATGCCTTTTCTTCATTTCATTTTTAATGGTTGACGATGGGATTCTCAATGTAACTTCATTAGACTAGTATTAATACTTTTTTTTATTTAATAACATTTCATCATTTTAATTAACATTCTTGATCAATTTTAATTTCTGTAAACATTATTTGTTGATAGTTGGCTACAATATTCAATGATACATTAGTTTCACATCTCTTCTACTTATAATTACTATAATCACTGTATTTCTCAATTATTCTTCTGTCAACTCATTTCTTTCTGTTTTCTTCGTCCTACTCTTTTGTAAACTGAAGTCATTCTTGCAACTATTCTAATATTCCTTAAATATTTAATTTCCCTAACAATCCCTAATACATGCGTTGGTACAGTTCAGAGAGGCACTGTTTGGCTTCATACTCTGCTGCCCACACCACATCTTAATATAGTACTGCTGGAATTCATCTACAGTCAGCTATAAAATATAATAATCTCCTAATAATCTCTTTAATTATTTAATAATAAATATTTGGGAAAAAATTTTGTTTTCTTTGTTGCTTTTATATTTCTTCATTATTATCCTTCATATTTTGTGATTCCATTTTAGTTCCTTAAACATTCTTTGATATTGAATTTGACAGTTATCATTTGTAATCATTTTTGTTTTCATTTTTGTTGTGATTGTAATGCTAAGTATCTTCTTCATTTGTTTTTTCTCTGATCTCAATATTTTCTAAATAGTTGTTGTGTGATGATCATTATAACTGTATTTCTGACTAAATACATTCCTTAGCCCAACTATTCTTCTTCTTATCGTATTTCATTATTTTGGCTGTTTATTTTTCAATGAATTATGTTCATAAATACTCTTTCTTTCTTGTCTTCTTTAACATTACATTGGTTACATTCGATCATTTACTGAAGTTGTTTCCTTCATTTGGCAATGTGGTATGTATTTTAGGTCATATGATTTTTCTCTTTCTTTATTTTGCATAGGTAGATTTGAGGTAAAAACTTTTATCTTGGGGTTTCATTATTTATCATTCACATTATTTCTTTGTAGACGTTTAGTAATAATTCTCGCTTTCCTCTATAATCTTGGGGTTTCATTATTCATTATTCTTAATACCTTCTTCATAACTATATTTTAATTCAGACTTACTTCATTTTGAATGACACATTTTTTTTTCTATTTATTTTATTGTTCAAAAAATTCTCTTTTATTTACAAGTGTTTTTTCTTCAAAATCGATAATAAGTGGTTCTTATTGTATTTTAGAATTTATTGGTAGTATTCAATTCAAATTCTTTTTGAATTCCAAGTATTTTCTCTTCAAGACTGGTAATAAGTTGTTCTTAATATATTTTAGAATTTATTCATTATATTTCTTTATGGACTCTTGGTTGTACGTTCCCTTAATCCTTTTCGTGATAGGGTTCATTATTTCATATGTATTGTTATTATTATTTTTTGTTATCACGTATGGCCCAGTATATAATAATAATAATTTTTTAGTTATTCCCTGTAGAGTGCTTGGTAGCTCCCTGTTTCTTATTAATATTTTCTCACCCACTTGGTACTTAATTGGTTTTGGATTATTCTTTTCATATTTTCTTTTCTTCATTTCCGCCTTTTCCATAACTCGGTTATAAAATTTAACGGTTTCAAATTGATATTCTGGGTTATTTGGAAAGTTTATAATATCCTGGATTTCTCTAGGTGGAAGCCTTTCAAACATAACAGTATAAGGGGTATTTTCAATGGACTGATGGTAAGATATATTTAAGAACTCTTCGGTTAGTGACAAGTATTCGTACCACCTTCTCTGTTGGTCATGACAGTTAGTTCGGAGTATTCTGCCAACTTCCCTCAATACACGTTCTGCCGGATTACTGCTGGGGTGGTATACTGAAGTCTTATATGTTCTAATGTTGTGTTTTAAAAGATTATTTCTCCATCTATAGCCCTTGAATTGCGTACCATGATCAGTGATAGTAGATGACGGTTTACCAACCTCTGTTATGTAATGTCCGATGACTATTTCCAGAATTTTCTTGGTCGTGGCTCTGCTAATAGCGTAGAGTTTAGTGTATTTGGAAAAGTGATCAAAAATAATTATTATGAATTTATATCTGTGGTTTCCTCCACTGCGTGGGAATGGCCCACATATATCTAGAAATACTTTCTCCAGCTTATATTTGGATGTTATAGGGATCATGACTCCCTCCTTCTTCTCATTATTATGTTTAACCATCTGGCAGATGTGACATGCCTGTATGGATTTTTTCAAGTTCAGTACTGTCTATCAACGATATGTTAGATCCAGTATCTATCATTATGGTAGATTTTACCCCATTTAATTTTGCCGTTACATATATGATTTCGTTATTACTATTACTGTTTACATGTTTCTTATCCTCTTCCAATAAATCTTCCCTGATATTCTTTAAATAGTGGTTATTAATTATGGTTATTGCACGATTATTCTTAATTTTGTTTATAAGTCGTTGTTCCCCAAGATTACGGTTCAGTGAAGGGTATTCATTAATTTTCACTGCCTCTGTTAGTTTAAGTGAAGGCTTACCCCCTCTTCTCTATTTTCATTTTGATTACTGTGTTGATTTTGTACGGTTTCAGTGCGATCCTCCGTATTAGGTTCCGCTATCCTATAATTTCCTTCAGGTGGATAGTTGACTTCACGCCGGGACTGGTCATAATGGTTGTCATATCGGTGACTCCTTGGGTAATACCGTTGCTGATTACCTTGAGGCCTGGAGTAGATATAATTGACGTTATGCCTATAATTATTAGTCGTCTGTCCCCATCTCCTCTATTATTGCGACTATCGCGGTAATTATAATTATTATTGCCACGATAATTATAGTTCCTGGAATTATTATTCGCGTGCTCATTTTGTGTTCTATTGGCATTAACGTTCTGCGCAGGTCGATTGTGATCATTATTATGAGAATTGGTTGGTGGCGCGTTATTATTATACTTCTGATATTTATAATTTAACATTCTATTTCTTTGGTATTGGTTCTCGTGCTCATAATTCTCCAAGAATTTGGCCATGGCTGGAATTGTTTTGATTTGACTACACATACGTGCATTTTTTATCCCTTCCTCGTAATGGTAGGATAGTTGTATCACCAAACATTCTTCGGGAATTCTGGGCTCTAAGTTCCGCGCCATACATACCTTTCCTAGAAAGTATGAAGTAGGAGACTGGCCTATGTTTGTTTTGTATCGACCGTTACTCAAATTATTCCTAATCATGTTCTGGGTCGATTCAGACCAATACTTCTCTTTAAATTGTTTTTTGAACTCACTCATGTCCAGTATATCCGGGCGCACCGCTGTCCACCAATTATCATAAGTATCTTTAAACGTTTCATCAATCATACTGCGTATAATACTCCAGCGATTTTCTCTGTTTCTTGCGATCACCTCTTCCCATCTCTTTAAAAATTCCATTGGATTGCGCTTGTAATTACGAAAATTAATCGATTCCCGGTTCTCGTGGTTATTGTATGACTATGTTGGCATGTCCTATCCCGCCATGAATCTACTTCTTCTTGTAATTGTAATTCACATCTACTAATTTCCTCTATTTTATTTTTACTTGTATTAATTTGACCTTCCGTACTGTTTAAATTGGCATAGACTCTTTCGAGTCGTTCACCCATGTCTGTCTGTATTTGCGTAATCCCTTCCTTATTCTCTTCCCGTACCTGATGTACTTCGTTTTTAATTTGCTCATATTTTCCGACAGTTTCCTGTTGGATTTCTTCGACCAATGTTTTGCTCTCAATTTTTATGTCATTAATTTTATTTTGTAGTTCTTCGCGAACCTGTACTATTGTTTCGTTAGTTTTTTCTAACCCTTCATTTGTTTTGGCTATTTCTAAATTTCTTTCCTCATTATTTTGGTCCACCTTCTGGTTAATTGTCACATGAAGATTTTCAATTTTTTCATTAATTTGCCTTAAATTTTCTTCATGTATTTGTAAGATGTCTTCCTTCATTTGTTTTAAACCCTCATCATTGCTATCTAATCTTTCGTGAATTTGTTTTGAGGTTTCTTTAATTTCCTCATTTGTTTTTCTAAATTGTTCTGTCATAAATTTCATCATCTCCTGCCAACTTGGTACTTCTCTGGTTCCAGCTTTATCTATTTGGTCCCCTTGGGCATCTTCTCCCATTACTCCCTTTTCCTTGTCCATAATAATTTCAGTTTCCGCTATTTCGTCTGTCTGTTGTTCCATTTCACTATCTGTTATTAGTTCTATTTCCTGTTCTTGTTCATCTATTTCCTTCTCCGTTTCTCCTGCCCTAATCCTTGATCTACCTCTGGTATGCATGTTTATTCTCCCACAGTTGCCTGCTCTGGTTAAGTAATATTAATATAGTTATAGTTACTTAACTTAAGCCCTACACAAGTTGAGCGCCAATTTGTTACTACCCCTCGGCTCTTACGTTGTCTCTTACGGTCGCGGGATTCTCGTTATTTCCGCCCCAACGTTGCCGGCGTCAATTTGTTACTACCCCTCGGCTCTTACATTGTCTCTTACGGTCACGGGATTCTCGTTATTTCCGCCCCAACATTGCCGGCGTCAATTTGTTACTACCCCTCGGCTCTTACATTGTCTCTTACGGTCACGGGATTCTCGTTATTTCCGCCCCAACGTTGCCGTCGCTGATTACCTTGAGGCCTGGATTAGATATAATTGACGTTATGCCTATAATTATTAGTCATCTGTCCCCATCTCCTCTATTATTGCGACTATCGCGGTAATTATAATTATTATTGCCACGATAATTATAGTTCCTGGAATTATTATTCGCATGCTCATTTTGTGTTCTATTGGCATTAACGTTCTGCGCAGGTCGATTGTGATCATTATTATGAGAATTGGTTGGTGGCGCGTTATTATTATACTTCTGATATTTATAATTTAACATTCTATTTCTTTGGTATTGGTTCTCGTGCTCATAATTCTCCAAGAATTTGGCCATGGCTGGAATCGTTTTGATTTGACTACACATACGTGCATTTTTTATCCCTTCCTCGTAATGGTAGGATAGTTGTATCACCAAACATTCTTCGGGAATTCTGGGCTCTAAGTTCCGCGCCATACATACCTTTCCTAGAAAGTATGAAGTAGGAGACTGGCCTATGTTTGTTTCGTATCGACCGTTACTCAAATTATTCCTAATCATGTTCTGGGTCGATTCAGACCAATACTTCTCTTTAAATTGTTTTTTGAACTCAGTCATGTCCAGTATATCCGGGCGCACCGCTGTCCACCAATTATCATAAGTATCTTTAAACGTTTCATCAATCATACTGCGTATAATACTCCAGCGATTTTCTCTATTTCTTGCGATCACCTCTTCCAATCTCTTTAAAAATTCCATCGGATTGCGCTTGTAATTACGAAAATTAATCGATTCCCGGTTCTCGTGGTTATTTGTATGACTATGTTGGCATGTCCTATCCCGCCATGAATCTACTTCTTCTTGTAATTGTAATTCACGTCTACTAATTTCCTCTATTTTATTTTTACTGGTATTAATTCCAGTAAATTTCCATACTATTTAAATTGCCATAGACTCTTTCGAGTCGTTCACCCATGTCTGTCTGTATTTGCGTAATCCCTTCCTTATTCTCTTCCCGTACCTGATGTACTTCGTTTTTAATTTGCTCATATTTTCCGACAGTTTCCTGTTGGATTTCTTCGACCAATGTTTTGCTCTCAATTTTTATGTCATTAATTTTGTTTTGTAGTTCTTCACGAACCTGTACTATTGTTTCGTTAGTTTTTTCTAACCCTTCATTTGTTTTGGCTATTTCTAATTTTCTTTCCTCATTATTTTGGTCCACCTTCTGGTTAATTGTCACATGAAGATTTTCAATTTTTTCATTAATTTGCCTTAAATTTTCTTCATGTATTTGTAAGATGTCTTCCTTCATTTGTTTTAAACCCTCATCATTGCTATCTAATCTTTCGTGAATTTGTTTTGAGGTTTCTTTAATTTCCTCATTTGTTTTTCTAAATTGTTCTGTCATAAATTTCATCATCTCCTGCCAACTTGGTACTTCTCTGGTTCCAGCTTTATCTATTTGGTCCCCTTGGGCATCTTCTCCCATTACTCCCTTTTCCTTGTCCATAATAATTTCAGTTTCCGCTATTTCGTCTGTCTGTTGTTCCATTTCACTATCTGTTATTAGTTCTATTTCCTGTTCTTGTTCATCTATTTCTTTCTCCGTTTCTCCTGCCCTAATCCTTGATCTACCTCTGGTATGCATGTTTATTCTCCCACAGTTGCCTGCTCTGGTTAAGTAATATTAATATAGTTATAGTTACTTAACTTAAGCCCTACACAAGTTGAGCGCCAATTTGTTACTACCCCTCGGCTCTTACGTTGTCTCTTACGGTCGCGGGATTCTCGTTATTTCCGCCCCAACGTTGCCGGCGTCAATTTGTTACTACCCCTATGCCAATGTGTTTTGAATTATTTTAATTATTTAAATATCTGAGATATTTGGAGTTGTGGGATATATTGATGTAATTAATTAATATTAACTTAGCTCTCTAAAAAATATCAGTGTTAGTGTACCTGAAACTTAAATAATTAATGCGTTATTCTATAATTTCGTTCAACCCTATTATACCTTGAAGAGAATTATGTCTAATTTTGTATTTTTACGCTCTCTCTTTGGTGTCAGATAATTCCGCTATAAGCGCTGTAGTATCGGCTCAACGAAACTTATAGGTTATTTCAATGTTTATGTTAACCAATTATTCTATACTTATTCAGTTACTTTTTTATTCCCAACTCATTAAATCATACTCCAAATAACAAGATTTTGCAATTATATAAAGGTTCTTTATTTGTTTACTTCTTTAACATTGAATAAGATATGTTCTAACTAACATATGCTTGGGCTATAGATTGCGTGAATCGATTGTTGATTATTCCGATCCTTTATTTAAATTCAGTTATATAGTGTGTTTTAATTTGTAATTAATTTAATTCAGGGTGTGAAGGTTCTTGTAACTGTGGGGAAGATTAAAAATACATAGATAAGAATGCAAGATTTACAAATTTGAAGTGTTGTGTAGTTAGTATGATTAATATAATAATAATTTACCAGACTAGAACGAAGCAAATCGTGTAGGCGGTTGATTGATAAATTTACTGTTCTGGACAATTATGCCGTACGATATTCTTTCTTCGGTTTAATAAAATGGAATTCTTGTCCTGTCCACTTCGGAATTACAGCTCTTTGGATTGGTTTACAGCCCGATTGATGCTTCTTCTGCAACTCCAGGATCCAAATACGTTCTTCTCTTGGTTGAAGCAATTAGTGTTGTTCCGTGTATTTGAAAGGTTATAACTTCTGGTGTAGTGTATATTATTAATTGTGATACTGTTAATTCTTTCTGTTTGGTTTAATATATCATCAATTCCCTTCGGATATGGGACAGTTCCAGTTCTTCCTTGTAGAATCCAGTTATTTATTTTCTATTGTGATTTCATACTATAGTCTTATTTGGTTAAACTGTACTGGTAAGAGTCATAAATATTATCATTATGATTTTGTGTTTTATAATAGTGTCTGATAATTTAGAATATTCCGATTAAATAGACATTTCTTGGGTTTTTTAATCTCATCACATTCAGATCATCAAAGCAATTATTGCCAAATCAACAACTTCCTCTTTTTCTGTCGTCCCTAGCAACACATGATTTTTCTTCCTTCCACATGTTTTGAATATAGTGTTTATTTCATATATTTTTTGTCTATTCCTTATCAATTTGCTATCCTATCGGAATGTAACTTTACCGATAGTTGGTTTATTATTTTCTACACATATTCTGGTGGTTTTTTGATATAAGCCTGTTTTTTTCTTTTTTATATTTAATACCCTTTTCGAAATTAAACGTTATTAATCGATATCATGGCATTATGGCATTATCATAATTTGTATAAATTTTATTATATATCATTATTAATTTAATGTTTTTTTTCTAGCTCTTCAAATCGTATTCATTAATTATTATTAATTGATGTACCTAACCTTTATGTTATGAGTGGTTATATAGTGGGTTTGGCTGTTAGGCCTTTTATTGTAAATGGATCTACCTGTGTTTATAACTGGTAAACATCTATAGCCCCTTTTACATAAATTCATACATATAATCAAATCTTAACTATTAACATTTACATAAAGAATTATTTTTTCCATATCTAATAACAATTTTATCTTGACCTATGGATCACATATCAGAAAATTCAAATCTATTAACGTTAATTAGCTGCTTCACACTTCATTCTACAACAGTCTTTGAATAATACATCTTGTTTCATTATCTTTCATTAACTCAACACATATTTGGTATAACATAACATAAACTTTATCATAATATTTGTTGTCACAAAATAATATCTCTTAACTCAAAATTCTTATTTGCTATTACTATAAAGTAAATTATTGTTTCATTATTTGTTTGCTCTTCACTAAACATATATCATCAACTATTATCTAACTTAGGTTCGTTTATTCTTGTTAATACTACCTTGCATCCTTATTTACCTTTATCTATAATTATAAATGTAATTATTAGATCTTTGTTCTATCATGGGGTTATATATTGACTTGTTTATTATTTTGTTAACCTTGTTTTTATGTAACACCAATGCTAGCATTTCTGTTGCGTTACATATGCTCCCCCTCCTAAAAAAGTTTAGTTTACCTGAATGAAGTTTAGGTCAAATAAACTTGTCTTTTTCACATGCCTTTTCTTCATTTCATTGTTAATGGTTGACGATGGGATTCTCAATGTAACTTCATTAGACTAGTATTAATACTTTTTTTATTTAATAACATTTCATCATTTTAATTAACATTCTTGATCAATTTTAATTTCTGTAAACATTATTTGTTGATAGTTGGCTACAATATTCAATGATACATTAGTTTCACATCTCTTCTACTTATAATTACTATAATCACTGTATTTCTCAATTATTCTTCTGTCAACTCATTTCTTTCTGTTTTCTTCGTCCTACTCTTTTGTAAACTGAAGTCATTCTTGCAACTATTCTAATATTCCTTAAATATTTAATTTCCCTAACAATCCCTAATACATGCGTTGGTACAGTTCAGAGAGGCACTGTTTGGCTTCATACTCTGCTGCCCACACCACATCTTAATATAGTACTGCTGGAATTCATCTACAGTCAGCTATAAAATATAATAATCTCCTAATAATCTCTTTAATTATTTAATAATAAATATTTGGGAAAAAATTTTGTTTTCTTTGTTGCTTTTATATTTCTTCATTATTATCCTTCATATTTTGTGATTCCATTTTAGTTCCTTAAACATTCTTTGATATTGAATTTGACAGTTATCATTTGTAATCATTTTTGTTTTCATTTTTGTTGTGATTGTAATGCTAAGTATCTTCTTCATTTGTTTTTTCTCTGATCTCAATATTTTCTAAATAGTTGTTGTATGATGATCATTATAACTGTATTTCTGACTAAATACATTCCTTAGCCCAACTATTCTTCTTCTTATCGTATTTCATTATTTTGGCTGTTTATTTTTCAATGAATTATGTTCATAAATACTCTTTCTTTCTTGTCTTCTTTAACATTACATTGGTTACATTCGATCATTTACTGAAGTTGTTTCCTTCATTTGGCAATGTGGTATGTATTTTAGGTCATATGATTTTTCTCTTTCTTTATTTTGCATAGGTAGATTTGAGGTAAAAACTTTTATCTTGGGGTTTCATTATTTATCATTCACATTATTTCTTTGTAGACGTTTAGTAATAGTTCTCGCTTTCTTCTGTAATCTTGGGGTTTGTTATTCATTATTCACACTATTTCTTTATAAACATTTAATAATAATTCTCACTTTCTTCTGTAATCTTGGGATTTCATTATTCATTGTTCACACCATTTCTTTATAAGCATTTAATAATAATTCTCGCTTTCTTCTGTAATCTTGGGGTTTCATTATTCATTATTCTTAATAGCTTCTTCATAACTATATTTTAATTCAGACTTACTTCATTTTGAATGACACATTTTTTTTTCTATTTATTTTATTGTTCAAAAAATTCTCTTTTATTTACAAGTGTTTTTTCTTCAAAATCGATAATAAGTGGTTCTTATTGTATTTTAGAATTTATTGGTAGTATTCAGTTCAAATTCTTTTTGAATTCCAAGTATTTTCTCTTCAAGACTGGTAATAAGTTGTTCTTATTATATTTTAGAATTTATTCATTATATTTCTTTATGGACTCTTGGTTGTACGTTCCCTTAATCCTTTTCGTGATAGGGTTCATTATTTCATATGTATTGTTATTATTATTTTTTGTTATCAAATATGGCCCAGTATATAATAATAATAATTTTTTAGTTATTCCCTGTAGAGTGCTTGGTAGCTCCCTGTTTCTTATTAATATTTTCTCACCCACTTGGTACGTAATTGGTTTTGGATTATTCTTTTCATATTTTCTTTTCTTCATTTCCGCCTTTTCCATA
The DNA here is from genome assembly GCA_034769895.1 of Magicicada septendecula. Taxonomy (NCBI): domain Eukaryota; kingdom Metazoa; phylum Arthropoda; class Insecta; order Hemiptera; family Cicadidae; genus Magicicada; species Magicicada septendecula. The sequence continues at coordinate 280,610,403 of CM068373.1, forward strand.
ACTCGGTTATAAAATTTAATGGTTTCAAATTGATATTCTGGGTTATTTGGAAAGTTTATAATATCCTGGATTTCTCTAGGTGGAAGCCTTTCAAACATAACAGTATAAGGGGTATTTTCAATGGACTGATGGTAAGATATATTTAAGAACTCTTCGGTTAGTGACAAGTATTCGTACCACCTTCTCTGTTGGTCATGACAGTAAGTTCGGAGTATTCTGCCAACTTCCCTCAATACACGTTCTGCCGGATTACTGCTGGGGTGGTATACTGAAGTCTTATATGTTCTAATGTTGTGTTTTAAAAGATTATTTCTCCATTTATAGCCCTTGAATTGCGTACCATGATCAGTGATAATAGATGACGATTTACCAACCTCTGTTATGTAATGTCCGATGACTATTTCCAGAATTTTCTTGGTCGTGGCTCTGCTAATAGCGTAGAGTTTAGTGTATTTGGAAAAGTGATCAAAAATAATTATTATGAATTTATATCTGTGGTTTCCTCCACTGCGTGGGAATGGCCCACATATATCTAGAAATACTTTCTCCAGCTTATATTTGGATGTTATAGGGATCATGACTCCCTCCTTCTTCTCATTATTATGTTTAACCATCTGGCAGATGTGACATGCCTGTATGGATTTTTTCAAGTTCAGTACTGTCTATCAACGATATGTTAGATCCAGTATCTATCATTATGGTAGATTTTACCCCATTTAATTTTGCCGTTACATATATGATTTCGTTATTACTATTACTGTTTACATGTTTCTTATCCTCTTCCAATAAATCTTCCCTGATATTCTTTAAATAGTGGTTATTAATTATGGTTATTGCACGATTATTCTTAATTTTGTTTATAAGTCGTTGTTCCCCAAGATTACGGTTCAGTGAAGGGTATTCATTAATTTTCACTGCCTCTATTAGTTTAAATGAGGGCTTACCCCCTCTTCTCTATTTTCATTTTGATTACTGTGTTGATTTTGTACGGTTTCAGTGCGATCCTCCGTATTAGGTTCCGCTATCCTATAATTTCCTTCAGGTGGATAGTTGACTTCACGCCGGGACTGGTCATAATGGTTGTCATATCGGTGACTCCTTGGGTAATACCGTCGCTGATTACCTTGAGGCCTGGAGTAGATATAATTGACGTTATGCCTATAATTATTAGTCATCTGTCCCCATCTCCTCTATTATTGCGACTATCGCGGTAATTATAATTATTATTGCCACGATAATTATAGTTCCTGGAATTATTATTCGCGTGCTCATTTTGTGTTCTATTGGCATTAACGTTCTGCGCAGGTCGATTGTGATCATTATTATGAGAATTGGTTGGTGGCGCGTTATTATTATACTTCTGATATTTATAATTTAACATTCTATTTCTTTGGTATTGGTTCTCGTGCTCATAATTCTCCAAGAATTTGGCCATGGCTGGAATCGTTTTGATTTGACTACACATACGTGCATTTTTTATCCCTTCCTCGTAATGGTAGGATAGTTGTATCACCAAACATTCTTCGGGAATTCTGGGCTCTAATTTCCGCGCCATACATACCTTTCCTAGAAAGTATGAAGTAGGAGACTGGCCTATGTTTGTTTCGTATCGACCGTTACTCAAATTATTCCTAATCATGTTCTGGGTCGATTCAGACCAATACTTCTCTTTAAATTGTTTTTTGAACTCAGTCATGTCCAGTATATCCGGGCGCACCGCTGTCCACCAATTATCATAAGTATCTTTAAACGTTTCATCAATCATACTGCGTATAATACTCCAGCAATTTTCTCTATTTCTTGCGATCACCTCTTCCAATCTCTTTAAAAATTCCATCGGATTGCGCTTGTAATTACGAAAATTAATCGATTCCCGGTTCTCGTGGTTATTTGTATGACTATGTTGGCATGTCCTATCCCGCCATGAATCTACTTCTTCTTGTAATTGTAATTCACATCTACTAATTTCCTCTATTTTATTTTTACTGGTATTAATTCCAGTAAATTTCCATACTATTTAAATTGCCATAGACTCTTTCGAGTCGTTCACCCATGTCTGTCTGTATTTGCGTAATCCCTTCCTTATTCTCTTCCCGTACCTGATGTACTTCGTTTTTAATTTGCTCATATTTTCCGACAGTTTCCTGTTGGATTTCTTCGACCAATGTTTTGCTCTCAATTTTTATGTCATTAATTTTGTTTTGTAGTTCTTCACGAACCTGTACTATTGTTTCGTTAGTTTTTTCTAACCCTTCATTTGTTTTGGCTATTTCTAATTTTCTTTCCTCATTATTTTGGTCCACCTTCTGGTTAATTGTCACATGAAGATTTTCAATTTTTTCATTAATTTGCCTTAAATTTTCTTCATGTATTTGTAAGATGTCTTCCTTCATTTGTTTTAAACCCTCATCATTGCTATCTAATCTTTCGTGAATTTGTTTTGAGGTTTCTTTAATTTCCTCATTTGTTTTTCTAAATTGTTCTGTCATAAATTTCATCATCTCCTGCCAACTTGGTACTTCTCTGGTTCCAGCTTTATCTATTTGGTCCCCTTGGGCATCTTCTCCCATTACTCCCTTTTCCTTGTCCATAATAATTTCAGTTTCCGCTATTTCGTCTGTCTGTTGTTCCATTTCACTATCTGTTATTAGTTCTATTTCCTGTTCTTGTTCATCTATTTCTTTCTCCGTTTCTCCTGCCCTAATCCTTGATCTACCTCTGGTATGCATGTTTATTCTCCCACAGTTGCCTGCTCTGGTTAAGTAATATTAATATAGTTATAGTTACTTAACTTAAGCCCTACACAAGTTGAGCGCCAATTTGTTACTACCCCTCGGCTCTTACGTTGTCTCTTACGGTCGCGGGATTCTCGTTATTTCCGCCCCAACGTTGCCGGCGTCAATTTGTTACTACCCCTATGCCAATGTGTTTTGAATTATTTTAATTATTTAAATATCTGAGATATTTGGAGTTGTGGGATATATTGATGTAATTAATTAATATTAACTTAGCTCTCTAAAAAATATCAGTGTTAGTGTACCTGAAACTTAAATAATTAATGCGTTATTCTATAATTTCGTTCAACCCTATTATACCTTGAAGAGAATTATGTCTAATTTTGTATTTTTACGCTCTCTCTTTGGTGTCAGATAATTCCGCTATAAGCGCTGTAGTATCGGCTCAACGAAACTTATAGGTTATTTCAATGTTTATGTTAACCAATTATTCTATACTTATTCAGTTACTTTTTTATTCCCAACTCATTAAATCATACTCCAAATAACAAGATTTTGCAATTATATAAAGGTTCTTTATTTGTTTACTTCTTTAACATTGAATAAGATATGTTCTAACTAACATATGCTTGGGCTATAGATTGCGTGAATCGATTGTTGATTATTCCGATCCTTTATTTAAATTCAGTTATATAGTGTGTTTTAATTTGTAATTAATTTAATTCAGGGTGTGAAGGTTCTTGTAACTGTGGGGAAGATTAAAAATACATAGATAAGAATGCAAGATTTACAAATTTGAAGTGTTGTGTAGTTAGTATGATTAATATAATAATAATTTACCAGACTAGAACGAAGCAAATCGTGTAGGCGGTTGATTGATAAATTTACTGTTCTGGACAATTATGCCGTACGATATTCTTTCTTCGGTTTAATAAAATGGAATTCTTGTCCTGTCCACTTCGGAATTACAGCTCTTTGGATTGGTTTACAGCCCGATTGATGCTTCTTCTGCAACTCCAGGATCCAAATACGTTCTTCTCTTGGTTGAAGCAATTAGTGTTGTTCCGTGTATTTGAAAGGTTATAACTTCTGGTGTAGTGTATATTATTAATTGTGATACTGTTAATTCTTTCTGTTTGGTTTAATATATCATCAATTCCCTTCGGATATGGGACAGTTCCAGTTCTTCCTTGTAGAATCCAGTTATTTATTTTCTATTGTGATTTCATACTATAGTCTTATTTGGTTAAACTGTACTGGTAAGAGTCATAAATATTATCATTATGATTTTGTGTTTTATAATAGTGTCTGATAATTTAGAATATTCCGATTAAATAGACATTTCTTGGGTTTTTTAATCTCATCACAGCAATTATTGTCAAATCAACAACTTCCTCTTTTTCTGTCGTCCCTAGCAACACATGATTTTTCTTCCTTCCACATGTTTTGAATATAGTGTTTATTTCATATATTTTTTGTCTATTCCTTATCAATTTGCTATCCTATCGGAATGTAACTTTACCGATAGTTGGTTTATTATTTTCTACACATATTCTGGTGGTTTTTTGATATAAGCCTGTTTTTTTCTTTTTTATATTTAATACCCTTTTCGAAATTAAACGTTATTAATCGATATCATGGCATTATGGCATTATCATAATTTGTATAAATTTTATTATATATCATTATTAATTTAATGTTTTTTTTCTAGCTCTTCAAATCGTATTCATTAATTATTATTAATTGATGTACCTAACCTTTATGTTATGAGTGGTTATATAGTGGGTTTGGCTGTTAGGCCTTTTATTGTAAATGGATCTACCTGTGTTTATAACTGGTAAACATCTATAGCCCCTTTTACATAAATTCATACATATAATCAAATCTTAACTATTAACATTTACATAAAGAATTATTTTTTCCATATCTAATAACAATTTTATGTTGACCTATGGATCACATATCAGAAAATTCAAATCTATTAACGTTAATTAGCTGCTTCACACTTCATTCTACAACAGTCTTTGAATAATACATCTTGTTTCATTATCTTTCATTAACTCAACACATATTTGGTATAACATAACATAAACTTTATCATAATATTTGTTGTCACAAAATAATATCTCTTAACTCAAAATTCTTATTTGCTATTACTATAAAGTAAATTATTGTTTCATTATTTGTTTGCTCTTCACTAAACATATATCATCAACTATTATCTAACTTAGGTTCGTTTATTCTTGTTAATACTACCTTGCATCCTTATTTACCTTTATCTATAATTATAAATGTAATTATTAGATCTTTGTTCTATCATGGGGTTATATATTGACTTGTTTATTATTTTGTTAACCTTGTTTTTATGTAACACCAATGCTAGCATTTCTGTTGCGTTACATATGCTCCCCCTCCTAAAAAAGTTTAGTTTACCTGAATGAAGTTTAGGTCAAATAAACTTGTCTTTTTCACATGCCTTTTCTTCATTTCATTGTTAATGGTTGACGATGGGATTCTCAATGTAACTTCATTAGACTAGTATTAATACTTTTTTTATTTAATAACATTTCATCATTTTAATTAACATTCTTGATCAATTTTAATTTCTGTAAACATTATTTGTTGATAGTTGGCTACAATATTCAATGATACATTAGTTTCACATCTCTTCTACTTATAATTACTATAATCACTGTATTTCTCAATTATTCTTCTGTCAACTCATTTCTTTCTGTTTTCTTCGTCCTACTCTTTTGTAAACTGAAGTCATTCTTGCAACTATTCTAATATTCCTTAAATATTTAATTTCCCTAACAATCCCTAATACATGCGTTGGTACAGTTCAGAGAGGCACTGTTTGGCTTCATACTCTGCTGCCCACACCACATCTTAATATAGTACTGCTGGAATTCATCTACAGTCAGCTATAAAATATAATAATCTCCTAATAATCTCTTTAATTATTTAATAATAAATATTTGGGAAAAAATTTTGTTTTCTTTGTTGCTTTTATATTTCTTCATTATTATCCTTCATATTTTGTGATTCCATTTTAGTTCCTTAAACATTCTTTGATATTGAATTTGACAGTTATCATTTGTAATCATTTTTGTTTTCATTTTTGTTGTGATTGTAATGCTAAGTATCTTCTTCATTTGTTTTTTCTCTGATCTCAATATTTTCTAAATAGTTGTTGTATGATGATCATTATAACTGTATTTCTGACTAAATACATTCCTTAGCCCAACTATTCTTCTTCTTATCGTATTTCATTATTTTGGCTGTTTATTTTTCAATGAATTATGTTCATAAATACTCTTTCTTTCTTGTCTTCTTTAACATTACATTGGTTACATTCGATCATTTACTGAAGTTGTTTCCTTCATTTGGCAATGTGGTATGTATTTTAGGTCATATGATTTTTCTCTTTCTTTATTTTGCATAGGTAGATTTGAGGTAAAAACTTTTATCTTGGGGTTTCATTATTTATCATTCACATTATTTCTTTGTAGACGTTTAGTAATAGTTCTCGCTTTCTTCTGTAATCTTGGGGTTTGTTATTCATTATTCACACTATTTCTTTATAAACATTTAATAATAATTCTCACTTTCTTCTGTAATCTTGGGATTTCATTATTCATTGTTCACACCATTTCTTTATAAGCATTTAATAATAATTCTCGCTTTCTTCTGTAATCTTGGGGTTTCATTATTCATTATTCTTAATAGCTTCTTCATAACTATATTTTAATTCAGACTTACTTCATTTTGAATGACACATTTTTTTTCTATTTATTTTATTGTTCAAAAAATTCTCTTTTATTTACAAGTGTTTTTTCTTCAAAATCGATAATAAGTGGTTCTTATTGTATTTTAGAATTTATTGGTAGTATTCAGTTCAAATTCTTTTTGAATTCCAAGTATTTTCTCTTCAAGACTGGTAATAAGTTGTTCTTATTATATTTTAGAATTTATTCATTATATTTCTTTATGGACTCTTGGTTGTACGTTCCCTTAATCCTTTTCGTGATAGGGTTCATTATTTCATATGTATTGTTATTATTATTTTTTGTTATCAAATATGGCCCAGTATATAATAATAATAATTTTTTAGTTATTCCCTGTAGAGTGCTTGGTAGCTCCCTGTTTCTTATTAATATTTTCTCACCCACTTGGTACGTAATTGGTTTTGGATTATTCTTTTCATATTTTCTTTTCTTCATTTCCGCCTTTTCCATAACTCGGTTATAAAATTTAACGGTTTCAAATTGATATTCTGGGTTATTTGGAAAGTTTATAATATCCTGGATTTCTCTAGGTGGAAGCCTTTCAAACATAACAGTATAAGGGGTATTTTCAATGGACTGATGGTAAGATATATTTAAGAACTCTTCGGTTAGTGACAAGTATTCGTACCACCTTCTCTGTTGGTCATGACAGTAAGTTCGGAGTATTCTGCCAACTTCCCTCAATACACGTTCTGCCGGATTACTGCTGGGGTGGTATACTGAAGTCTTATATGTTCTAATGTTGTGTTTTAAAAGATTATTTCTCCATTTATAGCCCTTGAATTGCGTACCATGATCGGTGATAATAGATGACGATTTACCAACCTCTGTTATGTAATGTCCGATGACTATTTCCAGAATTTTCTTGGTCGTGGCTCTGCTAATAGCGTAGAGTTTAGTGTATTTGGAAAAGTGATCAAAAATAATTATTATGAATTTATATCTGTGGTTTCCTCCACTGCGTGGGAATGGCCCACATATATCTAGAAATACTTTCTCCAGCTTATATTTGGATGTTATAGGGATCATGACTCCCTCCTTCTTCTCATTATTATGTTTAACCATCTGGCAGATGTGACATGCCTGTATGGATTTTTTCAAGTTCAGTACTGTCTATCAACGATATGTTAGATCCAGTATCTATCATTATGGTAGATTTTACCCCATTTAATTTTGCCGTTACATATATGATTTCGTTATTACTATTACTGTTTACATGTTTCTTATCCTCTTCCAATAAATCTTCCCTGATATTCTTTAAATAGTGGTTATTAATTATGGTTATTGCACGATTATTCTTAATTTTGTTTATAAGTCGTTGTTCCCCAAGATTACGGTTCAGTGAAGGGTATTCATTAATTTTCACTGCCTCTATTAGTTTAAATGAGGGCTTACCCCCTCTTCTCTATTTTCATTTTGATTACTGTGTTGATTTTGTACGGTTTCAGTGCGATCCTCCGTATTAGGTTCCGCTATCCTATAATTTCCTTCAGGTGGATAGTTGACTTCACGCCGGGACTGGTCATAATGGTTGTCATATCGGTGACTCCTTGGGTAATACCGTCGCTGATTACCTTGAGGCCTGGAGTAGATATAATTGACGTTATGCCTATAATTATTAGTCATCTGTCCCCATCTCCTCTATTATTGCGACTATCGCGGTAATTATAATTATTATTGCCACGATAATTATAGTTCCTGGAATTATTATTCGCGTGCTCATTTTGTGTTCTATTGGCATTAACGTTCTGCGCAGGTCGATTGTGATCATTATTATGAGAATTGGTTGGTGGCGCGTTATTATTATACTTCTGATATTTATAATTTAACATTCTATTTCTTTGGTATTGGTTCTCGTGCTCATAATTCTCCAAGAATTTGGCCATGGCTGGAATCGTTTTGATTTGACTACACATACGTGCATTTTTTATCCCTTCCTCGTAATGGTAGGATAGTTGTATCACCAAACATTCTTCGGGAATTCTGGGCTCTAAGTTCCGCGCCATACATACCTTTCCTAGAAAGTATGAAGTAGGAGACTGGCCTATGTTTGTTTCGTATCGACCGTTACTCAAATTATTCCTAATCATGTTCTGGGTCGATTCAGACCAATACTTCTCTTTAAATTGTTTTTTGAACTCAGTCATGTCCAGTATATCCGGGCGCACCGCTGTCCACCAATTATCATAAGTATCTTTAAACGTTTCATCAATCATACTGCGTATAATACTCCAGCAATTTTCTCTATTTCTTGCGATCACCTCTTCCAATCTCTTTAAAAATTCCATCGGATTGCGCTTGTAATTACGAAAATTAATCGATTCCCGGTTCTCGTGGTTATTTGTATGACTATGTTGGCATGTCCTATCCCGCCATGAATCTACTTCTTCTTGTAATTGTAATTCACGTCTACTAATTTCCTCTATTTTATTTTTACTGGTATTAATTCCAGTAAATTTCCATACTATTTAAATTGCCATAGACTCTTTCGAGTCGTTCACCCATGTCTGTCTGTATTTGCGTAATCCCTTCCTTATTCTCTTCCCGTACCTGATGTACTTCGTTTTTAATTTGCTCATATTTTCCGACAGTTTCCTGTTGGATTTCTTCGACCAATGTTTTGCTCTCAATTTTTATGTCATTAATTTTGTTTTGTAGTTCTTCACGAACCTGTACTATTGTTTCGTTAGTTTTTTCTAACCCTTCATTTGTTTTGGCTATTTCTAATTTTCTTTCCTCATTATTTTGGTCCACCTTCTGGTTAATTGTCACATGAAGATTTTCAATTTTTTCATTAATTTGCCTTAAATTTTCTTCATGTATTTGTAAGATGTCTTCCTTCATTTGTTTTAAACCCTCATCATTGCTATCTAATCTTTCGTGAATTTGTTTTGAGGTTTCTTTAATTTCCTCATTTGTTTTTCTAAATTGTTCTGTCATAAATTTCATCATCTCCTGCCAACTTGGTACTTCTCTGGTTCCAGCTTTATCTATTTGGTCCCCTTGGGCATCTTCTCCCATTACTCCCTTTTCCTTGTCCATAATAATTTCAGTTTCCGCTATTTCGTCTGTCTGTTGTTCCATTTCACTATCTGTTATTAGTTCTATTTCCTGTTCTTGTTCATCTATTTCTTTCTCCGTTTCTCCTGCCCTAATCCTTGATCTACCTCTGGTATGCATGTTTATTCTCCCACAGTTGCCTGCTCTGGTTAAGTAATATTAATATAGTTATAGTTACTTAACTTAAGCCCTACACAAGTTGAGCGCCAATTTGTTACTACCCCTCGGCTCTTACGTTGTCTCTTACGGTCGCGGGATTCTCGTTATTTCCGCCCCAACGTTGCCGGCGTCAATTTGTTACTACCCCTATGCCAATGTGTTTTGAATTATTTTAATTATTTAAATATCTGAGATATTTGGAGTTGTGGGATATATTGATGTAATTAATTAATATTAACTTAGCTCTCTAAAAAATATCAGTGTTAGTGTACCTGAAACTTAAATAATTAATGCGTTATTCTATAATTTCGTTCAACCCTATTATACCTTGAAGAGAATTATGTCTAATTTTGTATTTTTACGCTCTCTCTTTGGTGTCAGATAATTCCGCTATAAGCGCTGTAGTATCGGCTCAACGAAACTTATAGGTTATTTCAATGTTTATGTTAACCAATTATTCTATACTTATTCAGTTACTTTTTTATTCCCAACTCATTAAATCATACTCCAAATAACAAGATTTTGCAATTATATAAAGGTTCTTTATTTGTTTACTTCTTTAACATTGAATAAGATATGTTCTAACTAACATATGCTTGGGCTATAGATTGCGTGAATCGATTGTTGATTATTCCGATCCTTTATTTAAATTCAGTTATATAGTGTGTTTTAATTTGTAATTAATTTAATTCAGGGTGTGAAGGTTCTTGTAACTGTGGGGAAGATTAAAAATACATAGATAAGAATGCAAGATTTACAAATTTGAAGTGTTGTGTAGTTAGTATGATTAATATAATAATAATTTACCAGACTAGAACGAAGCAAATCGTGTAGGCGGTTGATTGATAAATTTACTGTTCTGGACAATTATGCCGTACGATATTCTTTCTTCGGTTTAATAAAATGGAATTCTTGTCCTGTCCACTTCGGAATTACAGCTCTTTGGATTGGTTTACAGCCCGATTGATGCTTCTTCTGCAACTCCAGGATCCAAATACGTTCTTCTCTTGGTTGAAGCAATTAGTGTTGTTCCGTGTATTTGAAAGGTTATAACTTCTGGTGTAGTGTATATTATTAATTGTGATACTGTTAATTCTTTCTGTTTGGTTTAATATATCATCAATTCCCTTCGGATATGGGACAGTTCCAGTTCTTCCTTGTAGAATCCAGTTATTTATTTTCTATTGTGATTTCATACTATAGTCTTATTTGGTTAAACTGTACTGGTAAGAGTCATAAATATTATCATTATGATTTTGTGTTTTATAATAGTGTCTGATAATTTAGAATATTCCGATTAAATAGACATTTCTTGGGTTTTTTAATCTCATCACAGCAATTATTGTCAAATCAACAACTTCCTCTTTTTCTGTCGTCCCTAGCAACACATGATTTTTCTTCCTTCCACATGTTTTGAATATAGTGTTTATTTCATATATTTTTTGTCTATTCCTTATCAATTTGCTATCCTATCGGAATGTAACTTTACCGATAGTTGGTTTATTATTTTCTACACATATTCTGGTGGTTTTTTGATATAAGCCTGTTTTTTTCTTTTTTATATTTAATACCCTTTTCGAAATTAAACGTTATTAATCGATATCATGGCATTATGGCATTATCATAATTTGTATAAATTTTATTATATATCATTATTAATTTAATGTTTTTTTTCTAGCTCTTCAAATCGTATTCATTAATTATTATTAATTGATGTACCTAACCTTTATGTTATGAGTGGTTATATAGTGGGTTTGGCTGTTAGGCCTTTTATTGTAAATGGATCTACCTGTGTTTATAACTGGTAAACATCTATAGCCCCTTTTACATAAATTCATACATATAATCAAATCTTAACTATTAACATTTACATAAAGAATTATTTTTTCCATATCTAATAACAATTTTATGTTGACCTATGGATCACATATCAGAAAATTCAAATCTATTAACGTTAATTAGCTGCTTCACACTTCATTCTACAACAGTCTTTGAATAATACATCTTGTTTCATTATCTTTCATTAACTCAACACATATTTGGTATAACATAACATAAACTTTATCATAATATTTGTTGTCACAAAATAATATCTCTTAACTCAAAATTCTTATTTGCTATTACTATAAAGTAAATTATTGTTTCATTATTTGTTTGCTCTTCACTAAACATATATCATCAACTATTATCTAACTTACAGGTTCGTTTATTCTTGTTAATACTACCTTGCATCCTTATTTACCTTTATCTATAATTATAAATGTAATTATTAGATCTTTGTTCTATCATGGGGTTATATATTGACTTGTTTATTATTTTGTTAACCTTGTTTTTATGTAACACCAATGCTAGCATTTCTGTTGCGTTACATATGCTCCCCCTCCTAAAAAAGTTTAGTTTACCTGAATGAAGTTTAGGTCAAATAAACTTGTCTTTTTCACATGCCTTTTCTTCATTTCATTGTTAATGGTTGACGATGGGATTCTCAATGTAACTTCATTAGACTAGTATTAATACTTTTTTTATTTAATAACATTTCATCATTTTAATTAACATTCTTGATCAATTTTAATTTCTGTAAACATTATTTGTTGATAGTTGGCTACAATATTCAATGATACATTAGTTTCACATCTCTTCTACTTATAATTACTATAATCACTGTATTTCTCAATTATTCTTCTGTCAACTCATTTCTTTCTGTTTTCTTCGTCCTACTCTTTTGTAAACTGAAGTCATTCTTGCAACTATTCTAATATTCCTTAAATATTTAATTTCCCTAACAATCCCTAATACATGCGTTGGTACAGTTCAGAGAGGCACTGTTTGGCTTCATACTCTGCTGCCCACACCACATCTTAATATAGTACTGCTGGAATTCATCTACAGTCAGCTATAAAATATAATAATCTCCTAATAATCTCTTTAATTATTTAATAATAAATATTTGGGAAAAAATTTTGTTTTCTTTGTTGCTTTTATATTTCTTCATTATTATCCTTCATATTTTGTGATTCCATTTTAGTTCCTTAAACATTCTTTGATATTGAATTTGACAGTTATCATTTGTAATCATTTTTGTTTTCATTTTTGTTGTGATTGTAATGCTAAGTATCTTCTTCATTTGTTTTTTCTCTGATCTCAATATTTTCTAAATAGTTGTTGTATGATGATCATTATAACTGTATTTCTGACTAAATACATTCCTTAGCCCAACTATTCTTCTTCTTATCGTATTTCATTATTTTGGCTGTTTATTTTTCAATGAATTATGTTCATAAATACTCTTTCTTTCTTGTCTTCTTTAACATTACATTGGTTACATTCGATCATTTACTGAAGTTGTTTCCTTCATTTGGCAATGTGGTATGTATTTTAGGTCATATGATTTTTCTCTTTCTTTATTTTGCATAGGTAGATTTGAGGTAAAAACTTTTATCTTGGGGTTTCATTATTTATCATTCACATTATTTCTTTGTAGACGTTTAGTAATAGTTCTCGCTTTCTTCTGTAATCTTGGGGTTTGTTATTCATTATTCACACTATTTCTTTATAAACATTTAATAATAATTCTCACTTTCTTCTGTAATCTTGGGATTTCATTATTCATTGTTCACACCATTTCTTTATAAGCATTTAATAATAATTCTCGCTTTCTTCTGTAATCTTGGGGTTTCATTATTCATTATTCTTAATAGCTTCTTCATAACTATATTTTAATTCAGACTTACTTCATTTTGAATGACACATTTTTTTTCTATTTATTTTATTGTTCAAAAAATTCTCTTTTATTTACAAGTGTTTTTTCTTCAAAATCGATAATAAGTGGTTCTTATTGTATTTTAGAATTTATTGGTAGTATTCAGTTCAAATTCTTTTTGAATTCCAAGTATTTTCTCTTCAAGACTGGTAATAAGTTGTTCTTATTATATTTTAGAATTTATTCATTATATTTCTTTATGGACTCTTGGTTGTACGTTCCCTTAATCCTTTTCGTGATAGGGTTCATTATTTCATATGTATTGTTATTATTATTTTTTGTTATCAAATATGGCCCAGTATATAATAATAATAATTTTTTAGTTATTCCCTGTAGAGTGCTTGGTAGCTCCCTGTTTCTTATTAATATTTTCTCACCCACTTGGTACGTAATTGGTTTTGGATTATTCTTTTCATATTTTCTTTTCTTCATTTCCGCCTTTTCCATAACTCGGTTATAAAATTTAACGGTTTCAAATTGATATTCTGGGTTATTTGGAAAGTTTATAATATCCTGGATTTCTCTAGGTGGAAGCCTTTCAAACATAACAGTATAAGGGGTATTTTCAATGGACTGATGGTAAGATATATTTAAGAACTCTTCGGTTAGTGACAAGTATTCGTACCACCTTCTCTGTTGGTCATGACAGTAAGTTCGGAGTATTCTGCCAACTTCCCTCAATACACGTTCTGCCGGATTACTGCTGGGGTGGTATACTGAAGTCTTATATGTTCTAATGTTGTGTTTTAAAAGATTATTTCTCCATTTATAGCCCTTGAATTGCGTACCATGATCGGTGATAATAGATGACGATTTACCAACCTCTGTTATGTAATGTCCGATGACTATTTCCAGAATTTTCTTGGTCGTGGCTCTGCTAATAGCGTAGAGTTTAGTGTATTTGGAAAAGTGATCAAAAATAATTATTATGAATTTATATCTGTGGTTTCCTCCACTGCGTGGGAATGGCCCACATATATCTAGAAATACTTTCTCCAGCTTATATTTGGATGTTATAGGGATCATGACTCCCTCCTTCTTCTCATTATTATGTTTAACCATCTGGCAGATGTGACATGCCTGTATGGATTTTTTCAAGTTCAGTACTGTCTATCAACGATATGTTAGATCCAGTATCTATCATTATGGTAGATTTTACCCCATTTAATTTTGCCGTTACATATATGATTTCGTTATTACTATTACTGTTTACATGTTTCTTATCCTCTTCCAATAAATCTTCCCTGATATTCTTTAAATAGTGGTTATTAATTATGGTTATTGCACGATTATTCTTAATTTTGTTTATAAGTCGTTGTTCCCCAAGATTACGGTTCAGTGAAGGGTATTCATTAATTTTCACTGCCTCTATTAGTTTAAATGAGGGCTTACCCCCTCTTCTCTATTTTCATTTTGATTACTGTGTTGATTTTGTACGGTTTCAGTGCGATCCTCCGTATTAGGTTCCGCTATCCTATAATTTCCTTCAGGTGGATAGTTGACTTCACGCCGGGACTGGTCATAATGGTTGTCATATCGGTGACTCCTTGGGTAATACCGTCGCTGATTACCTTGAGGCCTGGAGTAGATATAATTGACGTTATGCCTATAATTATTAGTCATCTGTCCCCATCTCCTCTATTATTGCGACTATCGCGGTAATTATAATTATTATTGCCACGATAATTATAGTTCCTGGAATTATTATTCGCGTGCTCATTTTGTGTTCTATTGGCATTAACGTTCTGCGCAGGTCGATTGTGATCATTATTATGAGAATTGGTTGGTGGCGCGTTATTATTATACTTCTGATATTTATAATTTAACATTCTATTTCTTTGGTATTGGTTCTCGTGCTCATAATTCTCCAAGAATTTGGCCATGGCTGGAATCGTTTTGATTTGACTACACATACGTGCATTTTTTATCCCTTCCTCGTAATGGTAGGATAGTTGTATCACCAAACATTCTTCGGGAATTCTGGGCTCTAAGTTCCGCGCCATACATACCTTTCCTAGAAAGTATGAAGTAGGAGACTGGCCTATGTTTGTTTCGTATCGACCGTTACTCAAATTATTCCTAATCATGTTCTGGGTCGATTCAGATTAATACTTCTCTTTAAATTGTTTTTTGAACTCAGTCATGTCCAGTATATCCGGGCGCACCGCTGTCCACCAATTATCATAAGTATCTTTAAACGTTTCATCAATCATACTGCGTATAATACTCCAGCAATTTTCTCTATTTCTTGCGATCACCTCTTCCAATCTCTTTAAAAATTCCATCGGATTGCGCTTGTAATTACGAAAATTAATCGATTCCCGGTTCTCGTGGTTATTTGTATGACTATGTTGGCATGTCCTATCCCGCCATGAATCTACTTCTTCTTGTAATTGTAATTCACGTCTACTAATTTCCTCTATTTTATTTTTACTGGTATTAATTCCAGTAAATTTCCATACTATTTAAATTGCCATAGACTCTTTCGAGTCGTTCACCCATGTCTGTCTGTATTTGCGTAATCCCTTCCTTATTCTCTTCCCGTACCTGATGTACTTCGTTTTTAATTTGCTCATATTTTCCGACAGTTTCCTGTTGGATTTCTTCGACCAATGTTTTGCTCTCAATTTTTATGTCATTAATTTTGTTTTGTAGTTCTTCACGAACCTGTACTATTGTTTCGTTAGTTTTTTCTAACCCTTCATTTGTTTTGGCTATTTCTAATTTTCTTTCCTCATTATTTTGGTCCACCTTCTGGTTAATTGTCACATGAAGATTTTCAATTTTTTCATTAATTTGCCTTAAATTTTCTTCATGTATTTGTAAGATGTCTTCCTTCATTTGTTTTAAACCCTCATCATTCCTATCTAATCTTTCGTGAGTTTGTTTTGAGGTTTCTTTAATTTCCTCATTTGTTTTTCTAAATTGTTCTGTCATAAATTTCATCATCTCCTGCCAACTTGGTACTTCTCTGGTTCCAGCTTTATCTATTTGGTCCCCTTGGGGATCTTCTCCCATTACTCCCTTTTCCTTGTCCATAATAATTTCAGTTTCCGCTATTTCGTCTGTCTGTTGTTCCATTTCACTATCTGTTATTAGTTCTATTTCCTGTTCTTGTTCATCTATTTCCTTCTCCGTTTCTCCTGCCCTAATCCTTGATCTACCTCTGGTATGCATGTTTATTCTCCCACAGTTGCCTGCTCTGGTTAAGTAATATTAATATAGTTATAGTTACTTAACTTAAGCCCTACACAAGTTGAGCGCCAATTTGTTACTACCCCTCGGCTCTTACGTTGTCTCTTACGGTCGCGGGATTCTCGTTATTTCCGCCCCAACGTTGCCGGCGTCAATTTGTTACTACCCCTATGCCAATGTGTTTTGAATTATTTTAATTATTTAAATATCTGAGATATTTGGAGTTGTGGGATATATTGATGTAATTAATTAATATTAACTTAGCTCTCTAAAAAATATCAGTGTTAGTGTACCTGAAACTTAAATAATTAATGCGTTAATCTATAATTTCGTTCAACCCTATTATACCTTGAAGAGAATTATGTCTAATTTTTTATTTTTACGCTCTCTTTTTGGTGTCAGATAATTCCGCTATAAGCGCTGTAGTATCGGCTCAACGAAACTTATAGGTTATTTCAATGTTTATGTTAACCAATTATTCTATACTTATTCAGTTACTTTTTTATTCCCAGCTCATTAAATCATACTCCAAATAACAAGATTTTGCAATTATATAAAGGTTCTTTATTTGTTTACTTCTTTAACATTGAATAAGATATGTTCTAACTAACATATGCTTGGGCTATAGATTGCGTGAATCGATTGTTGATTATTCCGATCCTTTATTTAAATTCAGTTATATAGTGTGTTTTAATTTGTAATTAATTTAATTCAGGGTGTGAAGGTTCTTGTAACTGTGGGGAAGATTAAAAATACATAGATAAGAATGCAAGATTTACAAATTTGAAGTGTTGTGTAGTTAGTATGATTAATATAATAATAATTTACCAGACTAGAATGAAGCAAATCGTGTAGGCGGTTGATTGATAAATTTACTGTTCTGGACAATTATGCCGTACGATATTCTTTCTTCGGTTTAATAAAATGGAATACTTGTCCTGTCCACTTCGGAATTACAGCTCTTTGGATTGGTTTACAGCCCGATTGATGCTTCTTCTGCAACTCCAGGATCCAAATACGTTCTTCTCTCGGTTGAAGCAATTAGTGTTGTTCCGTGTATTTGAAAGGTTATAACTTCTGGTGTAGTGTATATTATTAATTGTGATACTGTTAATTCTTTCTGTTTGGTTTAATATATCATCAATTCCCTTCGGATATGGGACAGTTCCAGTTCTTCCTTGTAGAATCCAGTTATTTATTTTCTATTGTGATTTCATACTATAGTCTTATTTGGTTAAACTGTACTGGTAAGAGTCATAAATATTATCATTATGATTTTGTGTTTTATAATAGTGTCTGATAATTTAGAATATTCCGATTAAATAGACATTTCTTGGGTTTTTTAATCTCATCAAATTCAGATCATCAAAGCAATTATTGTCAAATCAACAACTTCCTCTTTTTCTGTCGTCCCTAGCAACACATGATTTTTCTTCCTTCCACATGTTTTGAATATAGTGTTTATTTCATATATTTTTTGTCTATTCCTTATCAATTTGCTATCCTATCGGAATGTAACTTTACCGATAGTTGGTTTATTATTTTCTACACATATTCTGGTGGTTTTTTGATATAAGCCTGTTTTTTTCTTTTTTATATTTAATACCCTTTTCGATATTAAACGTTATTAATCGATATCATGGCATTATGGCATTATCATAATTTGTATAAATTTTATTATATATCATTATTAATTTAATGTTTTTTTTCTAGCTCTTCAAATCGTATTCATTAATTATTATTAATTGATGTACCTAACCTTTATGTTATGAGTGGTTATATAGTGGGTTTGGCTGTTAGGCCTTTTATTGTAAATGGATCTACCTGTGTTTATAACTGGTAAACATCTATAGCCCCTTTTACATAAATTCATACATATAATCAAATCTTAACTATTAACATTTACATAAAGAATTATTTTTTCCATATCTAATTAACAATTTTATGTTGACCTATGGATCACATATCAGAAAATTCAAATCTATTAACGTTAATTAGCTGCTTCACACTTCATTCTACAACAGTCTTTGAATAATACATCTTGTTTCATTATCTTTCATTAACTCAACACATATTTGGTATAACATAACATAAACTTTATCATAATATTTGTTGTCACAAAATAATATCTCTTAACTCAAAATTCTTATTTGCTATTACTATAAAGTAAATTATTGTTTCATTATTTGTTTGCTCTTCACTAAACATATATCATCAACTATTATCTAACTTACAGGTTCGTTTATTCTTGTTAATACTACCTTGCATCCTTATTTACCTTTATCTATAATTATAAATGTAATTATTAGATCTTTGTTCTATCATGGGGTTATATATTGACTTGTTTATTATTTTGTTAACCTTGTTTTTATGTAACATGGATGCTAGCATTTCTGTTGCGTTACAATATATATATATATATATATATATATTGTAATGTAGTCCTCTTGAATAAGCTTGAAATTCCTCTTCTAACCTCTGTTGTATGATTTAATTTATTTAAAATTGTTAGTATTCTCTGGTTTTCAATTCGATAAACGCCCCGCGTGGGTTGTGCCACTTTGTAATAAAAGCGATTTGGCTGCTTCTATTATTAAATTACGAATTACTAGGATTATTAATGATTAAAGTATAGTTTGTAGGTTAATTGAATTGTGGTTTCTAGTTGATTTGCTTTAGTTTGATGAATTGGTTAAGATTCCATCATTGGCATCCTTGAATTGTGTCTGACATTGTAAGTTTGTTTAATGAATTATAAGTTTAATAGTCATATGAGTTAAATTTATTCATTCACTAAGTACTTACTTGGAATGAAGATCTCCCTTGTTAACTGTCCTGTCAATAAGGCATAGTCGAGATGACAATCTAAAACATTTAAATAATTTCATTGCCACCGGCGTGTTACCAATTGCTATCAGCTGTTCACCTTACCTGAATGCGTATCATTTAAAGAAATAATTTTACAATCTCTTTTATCTGGTTAAAATGCCATTTATTCATTAAAAATGCTTAAATAATTATTTTATATAACAATTAAATTGATAGTCGTTCATTTCCAATAATAATTAACTATTAACAAAACTCAAAAACTTTTCTCAGGGTGGTTAGTCTGTTTACATAAACTGTACCCTAGTAGTGGAAATTTGGTTAAGTTGTTTATCTCTAAAATAGGTTTTTTTAGCCTGAAAAATATGCAACTAGAAGAGTTACATTGCTATAATAATTGAGTAGTAGGAGAGTGATTACATCAATAAAGAAAATCTTAAATTACTAACATAAAATTCAAAAACGACTTGCATCAACATTTTTAGGTTAACACTCGTGGGTCTGAAGCTATACCCAGTTACCCTTGATTTATGAATAAATCTTTTTAACAATACATAAACCTACAAAGGTAAGAAGGTTCAAAGCCCTTTTCGTGTTCATCTCAGTTCATATTATTCATTATGTTCGATAATTTTATCGTGTAAGTGGGTAACTCTTATAAGTATGATTAATTGTCACTAAATCTTTTTAACAATAAATAAATTTACTAATGTCACAAAGTTCAAAGCCCTTTTAGTGTTCATATTAGTTCATATTATTCGTTATGTTCGATAATTTTTATCGTACAGGTTGTAACGTTACATATAATCAACCCAATACCAACATGAAACAAACTGATTATAACCAATCCAACGCAAAATAAACAACAAAATGGGAACATTAAAGAAGGACCTAGGACGAGTAGTGACTACTTTAGGGGAATAAAAGAAGTTATTATTAACAAATAATGTATTACAGAAGAAATGAAGACACACGACTAAAGACAAGACAACATTGACCCAAATACCCAATAGATCAGACAGTGAGAAGAAGACAGCAACACCCTTAACAAGAGATTTATTAAGGATGATGATAGAATCAGTGTGACTAGGGAAAATAAAATGGATTCAACTACAAGAAGGAATAAATAATGACAAGAATAAAATAAATAATGAGAATATAAATTATTGATAATGATGGAGAAAACAGAAGTGATTTAAAAGCTGAATTAAAACCCTATGCTACGACTTGACACTGACATCAAACTATTAAAAAACTAACTTCAATGACTTGACAATATAACCAGAACTCAAAGGTAAAACAATAATGATAAAAAAATAAAGGGGAGAGTGAAGATAAGTGTTGTAAATGTATAAATTAAGAATGTATAGAGATAACAACTAAATGGTGTCCAAAAGACTAGTTCAATATGTAAGGTAGATATAAAATTATAAGAGAAAACTATTAGTCATCAATAATGTTGAGATAGTAAAAAAAAAGTAACATCTAGCTATAAATAATAAAACTTAGCAATAATACATGTGAAGAATTCAGTACAATAGGTAAAAAATAAAATCTAAGATCCAACCATTGTTAGGAATCCAGGTGGGGACACATAACCTAAACTAATCAGCAAGGTTCAATTAGAATTGCCCGAAACAATAACAGGAATGTTCTTAGACTAGAGTATATTATAATATAAGCAAACTAGAGACTATGTTAAGTTACACCAAAATTTATAAATAAAAATATAATAAAATACTGCCAGAACCTTACCTTGCAACTTTTCTCGCTGACTTACCTTTTTATAATTTCCAACAGAAGTTCAGAGTTGCCACCAATATCTTTGAAGGACAGATATGGAAACCTTTATACATTACCTTAATTAAAACTGGACAATGTTGCCACCTGACCACCCCCAATTCAGAAAATTCCCCGGAATGTTAGACGAATTTTTCAGCACAGAACACTAGGAAATGGTAACGACGAAATAACTATGCTAACACATGGTTATATTCTGGAAAACAAATCTTATTTATTTCTAATTAAATTCAACGTTATATTTGCTCTCTATTATTTACTTGAATACTTGAACATGAAATTATCTATACAAATGTCCTACATAATATTCTTTTTAGACCAACCAGTACTTTATAATTTATTTTTCCCTTATTCCCCATACACACTCTTTCACACTTTACCCTAGTTAATGTCACCCGTTTCCCGAGTTCTGGATATAATTATTAGGTTTAATTTTTTATGCCGCGGACAGTATATTATACCTGTATGTGTTATTCCGCCATTGCTGGTAATTCACTTAATACTTTGTCACCAAACACTATTCTAATTCCTCCCGTTTATTTATACAGACTAGGTAAATTGCACGGTCACTTTTCTTCCTGGTTTTCTTCTTTATTTTTACACCAGCTTCGGTAGACCTCGGCTACTCAATTCACGTTGGTCTACCGAAATTCCGAGGCCACTGTATTTGCGACTGCCCCGTGGGATGAGTTGTAGAGAACTGCCCTGCTATGCGACGACTGACTGTGTGTGCGTTTGGTTGCCTACCCGCCAGGTGTTAGGTGTTGCCGCCAGCTCACACTCTGTGTTTCTTTGTTCCCATCACATGTTCGGGTCTGGAATGTATGTACGTGACATTTCTGTGTGAACGTTGGCCGAACCGTGCGCTCGTCCGCGGGAATATGCACCCTTGCTGATAATATGCATTCCGAAACTGTTCTGTACCTTACACGGAGCTACAGTCACTGACCAAAAATATACTCGTATGAAATAAAATAGAAAAGATTTAAATTACAAATCCTCATAGGTTTGTACCGTTACAATACCCCCCCCCATGAGAGGTTTTCTGTCGAAACAGAAAAACTCATTGCCTACAAAACCTAAGAGGACCAGCGAGGATATGGTGCCAACAACCCCCCTTTAATCCTTATTATAATCATGGGTAACTTACCCCCCTAGTCTGACGACTGCGGCTGCACCTGAATGACATTACTGGACTTCTCTGTCCAAGATCCCAACACCGTAAAGTCAGACAGGCACCCGCCACAGTATCACCAAACTCTGTAACAATTAAGAAAAAATCTCAGTAACTGGCTTTTCACCATACCATATCCTCAACTGACTTGTTTCCTTTTAGTCGTACTGGTTTGTCTTTTATCAAAGTACTGGTTGTATATCTCAATGAACTACTTAAAGAAACAATATTTTTTAACACATGTATCCTTAACTTGAACATATTACATTTTCCTGTATTATATATTCTATATTATTTTCACTTCTGTAACCTATATACTTTAGGTAAGACACAACAAACCAAAAATAAAAAAATTAAACGCCAAAATAATTCAACTTCATTTACCAACTCCAATTAAAATTCCATTTAGATTTTCGTTACCAAGGTAGATTACTATTACCATTTATACCCAATACATGTTTAAGATTCCTACACACTAACATAATAAACATAGTACAACATAAACATTCATAAAGAACATAAAACTCATTTCATCAAAATAAACACCTCATTTGCATCTGAATACAATTTACAAACATTTCAACTTTAAGTTTAGTTTCAATTTCTCTTAACTTGTTACATTTATTATTACATTTCAATTACGAATTTCTATTAAGTATTTTCATCATTAATTGTTCGGGTGATTCTCAGTCATTCACAATGATTTTATTTATTGAATGGGCATTCCTTACCCACCTTCTTCCTTCTAACAACCCCTAACGGATTTACATAGGGTGACACCGATCTCTCAATAATATTTACCTCCACTACTTTCTCCAACTCCACTTAAATTATTCTCCTCTTATTACAAAATACCTGATACCCTCTTTGTACCTAGGATGTGTGTTTCCTCACCTTTAATTCACATTTATAATTTCTTGCCCCTCCCGGGTATATCGGCAAACACTCCTCTAAAACACTCTACTACCCACCACAACGTCTTGCGTTGAGGACTCCTTACACCTCCACCCTGAGACACTATAAGTTACTTCAAATTCAAGATTTCAATATAGGTTTTTCAAGTAAATACGCTCTTACCTTTGGTTGCATTTTCCCGGGTCTTACAGACAAAAATCCACTGCAGACAAGGTTATCTGGGTAGAAGTGCGAAATGATTATGCTAACGCATTTTCTACTGTCTAAAATACATACTTATTTTATTTATCGAAACTCGCACCCTTCTTTTACTTTCTACAAATGACAGTATCTTTGTTAAATTTTATTTTAAACTACGATTATAATTGACATTACTAAGTACATATAAGAAGATTGAAAATGAACCAGTATGTAACCTCTATATTACCACACACACACTCTTTCTTTTTTGTTAATATTTAAATAAACTCCCCTCTCTTAGAGATCTCTGTTTCTTATTAAGGTGTGTATAAAAGTAAATTTTATAATATAGTAATTAAAGTTTTAAAAAGTGGTACTCATCCTAATAATGGTTTCACTCCAATGAACACCCATATTGTTCACATGTAATAACCGTGACACAAGTTCACTAGTTGACCGATTTCTAAGTTCTCTCGCACTCACACCACTGTTGGTACTGATTTTACGGTTTTTTGTTTCATGGTTCTCACTGATCTACTTGTTCCACGTTATAAAATATGATCAAATCGGCCGACGTAACTTTTTGCACTTCGATGTTGTTGTAGGCTGGCCGCGCGGCATAAGGTGCAATGGAACTGAACTCAGTACTGCGCTAAGGCAGAGAACACGGAGTCCTTTTTGGTCATGTGATCGTCAGTCTGCGCTCCCATTGGTGCTGTTTAAAAGAGCGCTATAATGCAGGCCTAAGATTTAGCAATATTTTACCGCCTGGTGCAATATTAAGTTACATTACTTTCTTCCGTGATTCACGGCTGATGCAAAGTTGTGTGTTATTTCACATTCTGTCTGTGCTGCTTGAGTGCGGAGACAAAACATAGACTTTTGTTTTGTAATAAACACTGCATACTTGGTTGACTAACTCGAGGTTCTATAAAGGTGAACAATGACTACATAGGGAAATAAAATTTTTAAAATATTACCTTGGCCCTACAATTCCGTACCATTACAATACCCCCCCAATAAGAGATTGGATGCCGAAGCATACAGACTCTTATTGCCTAAAACCTAAGAGGATCAGTGAGGATATGGCACCGCAACCCCCCTGAACTCTCTACTAAAATCATGGGTCCTTACCCCCTAGTCTGGTGGCTGCGGCAGCACCCATCCGCTCTTACTGGACTTCTCTACTCGAGATCCCAACACCATAAGCTCGGACAGATATCCGCCACAGTATCACCCGACTCTAAACATTCAATTAAAATTTAACAAACAGCCTTCCATCACTCCATATCCACAACTGATTGGTTTCCTCTTAGCCGTACTGGTTCATTGACAAAGTACTGGTTCTTTTTTTTTTTTTTTTTTTTTTTTTTTTTTTTTTTTTTTTTTTTTTTTTTTTAGTGTAAAATATAATGTGCATTTGACTCCCTAGTGACATGACTTCTAAATCGTCCAGTAGTTGCCTAGATCAATTAAAATTTAACTATCAGGCCCGTCGGCTCTTCTTCAACAAGTTACATGGTTCAACAATATAGCTTAACCCTAGAAAATACAGTGTTAACAAAACAATATAAGTTTACAGTAGTACATATGCGTTCCAGTCAAATCAAATAATGTTCCCCGGACAATATTGCCCAGCCAAAATAACACATTAATTATACAAAATTGCATTAAATCTCAACAATTTATTACTTATCATTATTCAAGAATATTTATACTTAGCTACTATATATATATATTTTTTTACTACCCCCCTAATAATCCCTTAACCCCTGATACCCGTTACATTTTACTGTGTTCTGCACTAGGCTTCTTGGCCATTGCCGGCCTCATCCTAGCCGTAAACCACTACGTGACCTCCCTCGTGACCTGTGACTGGGTCACCCCCATCCACACTCACTATTTCCCCCCTGGACTGTAGCGCCCAGTTGCTTCCACAAGGACTGATGCGGAAGGGGTGGACATTTTTTCTTTTATTCCACCCCCATCCTTGCTTCGGCGTTACAATAAAAATTCAGTATTGCACTTACTATTCTTGATTGATACGCCCCTAATGGACTACCACCCCTATCTGGGTGAAAATAGCCCTGTTCCAAAATTAGGTAGATTCCCCTAAAAATAACCCCCCTACTAAGTCTAACAAACCACCGGGTTAACAAAACAAAACAAACCACAAGCCGGTTATATCAAGTAATATTTATGATTTGTCACAATTAACTACTTTCACGGCCATGATCCGGTGATGTCATGGCTGCACTTAGGTGGGGAATCTACAGTTAAACGTAAAATATGGATTGTCAATGATAAAAGTTTACATGAACAGTTATGTGCACATCTTACTTTCCAAACACTATCTCAGCTTGAACGTTCTTTCAGTTTTTAATTTAAATAAATATTTTAATCATTATGTTTTTACTTCATATTTCCTTTATAATTACAGTTTGAATTCAAATCAAAATAAAGTTAAACGCATCACTAACATTTACATTATCGCTTTAATCCAGGGACAACTCCAATTTAATTTAGTCTCTTCATACATTCAAAACAATTTCAATTACTTTAATTACATTTTTTCAAAATGATTCTAATTGGTTTAATGTTTAATTTTTTCTTAGTATTTCAATAAATTTTACAAACATTAAGTCATTTGTTTCAAATCACTCTTTGACTTCCTCCATAATCACATTCTAAATACCATTTCTCTCTACTCATAACCTAACATAGCAGGTACCACAAAATAATAATTTAACCTTTTGGTTACATAGCTTTCATTTTTAAAACATTTTCAAAAATTATTTTCTCCTTAATTACCCGTAAATAGGTTATATGTTACATGTACAGGATAATTGTATACAGAGATGTGATGGAAGACGAACAGAACCCCTATCTCAATGACAGTGAATATCCACCCTTCTACAGACCTCAAATCCTTGTCTGCCCCTTATTTCCCAAAAATACCAAGTGAACCGCAACCACTAATCTACGACCCCATCTCTGTATACAATAATCCTATTAGATTATACAGAAAATTTGTTATCTTGGTGTGTTTACTCAGCCACAAAACTTCTCCACTACCTACCTAATTAAGTGATAAGTTTACAAATCATAAATAACGCCGGTTTATTTAATTTTTGAGGATTACCCTAATATTATAATTTAGAATTAAGGCAGTCAAATGGTTCGAAAGGGTGTGCCAATTTATGTAACTATTTTTATGTTTTCTCTAAAGGGAGGGTTAGGGAAATCGGGAAGATAAAAAGGGTAAGGATCATTAAAAGGTCAAGAACTAGGACTAAAGGTAAGGACAAAGCTTCCTCCGAAAATAAGGGTAAATGGAGAAAACCAAGGCTCGCGTGGGCAGGGGCGTGTCCCTGAAATAGATGAACCCCACTGGGACAAATGGGGAACATCTACCCGCTACCACTACATTTTAAAGTCATCTTTTCAATTTATTTAATTACCAATTTAGTTTAATTTGAATTCCTCAAAACTCTAAGTTGCAGTAATTACCTCATTATTTCAATATTATTTGTTCAAAGCAAAATATTAATTGTATTACAATAAAAAGCCACCTTCATTTCAACACATCTTACATTTCTTTTGTTTCATTATAAAGTTTCACTGCTGGCTATGATTCAGCAGAATACAATAGTTATCAACTTCAACACCTGGCTGTAAACATTAGTCACAACAGACCACATACCTGTTTACATAAACAGTTGTATGCCAGACTGTTTTTATAAACACTCTGTCTCAACACTCAAAATTACATCATCCCTTTTACCTGTACTTCTAATTTTCAATTTCTATAAATCTTTTAGTTAACATACTTATCAACTACTATCTGTTACAATTCAGATCAAATATGATTTTAATTCATTTGACCATGTTAGTAAAATTCACATTTTTAAATTAACTTCATTTCAACTCCAATCAGAACAATTTAACTTTAATTACATTGTTTAAAACAAATTTTTATATAATCACACAATTCAAAATAAAATTCATTATTATCTCTTGTTCATTATTTTAGTGAATACCATTTAGTAAATATTATTATGCCATTTGTTCTTATTACAAACATATGTTACACATAAGCTAAATAATACCTAGCTGTTGTTATACATTACAACAAAATAATATTAACACAATACATTTATTTACAAAAGTTTGTGACGTTAATTCCACTTTTACAATATATAAAAACATAAATTTTACTTCCACCTACCTGTAAAGATTCTTTTATCTGGGTCCAGGATTCTTCTCGCACGAACGTAAGATACAAACGTGTTTTATAGGTTACTGAAATAAGTGACTCGACTCATTTTTTGAATGAAGAGAATTTCTGATCTTTTAATGTTTTAAATCTTTAACAAATTTCATCAAAATTTTGTCCATGTTTGTGCAGATTACATAACATTTTAATAATTTCTTCTCTTATTTATCCGTTACATTTATACAACTTATTCTACTGGCTTGCCTTATTCTAAACCATTCAGACGGCCCAGCCTGCATTTTTACACACACACGGACACACAGAAGATTACAAAACCCTTAACATTTTTTTTAAAAATATACCCATCCCTGCCGGCACGTGGCGGTCGCTCGAGCGCTATATTTTATTTTTTTGTATTTAGTTGTGTGTCCGAAATAGATTCTGATATTTTCAATTCAAGTACTCACTCCACTGTCACATTCCCGTTAATTTACATATCACTTTTACTTGAAATTATAACATTTTTTAAAAGAGCCCACTTGGCTCTATACCTGCGCAGGTAGAGTCTCTTGGTGAATTGGGCAGAACGGCGTAGCAGGCGCCGCTAACTTGATTGAGTCTCCCGTTGTGGAAACCAATGCCTTGTGGTTCTTCGCCGTAGTTTCGTCCTACTTAAACCCATGTAAGTTTTTGTGTGCAGGTCACATACGATATTTGCTAGGCACTGGCTGACGTCACAAAATAGGCGGTACTTATGCTAATATCCGCCAGCAAGGTAGACGAAAGTGAATAAAAATTGTTTTTTGGCCATTTTTTTGTTTTGGAAGTCAGCGTGGGTCCGCGCGTATGCGCATGTGGTGCATATGGGCGCGCTGTCACACACAAACAAAGTTCTTGGAAATTAAGGCTGAGTAAATTCCTCTATACCGATTGCACAACGGTGGTCACGTATTACTGCTTCGTTACACCACCGTTCTTTCAGCACGTCGTCTGTCACAAAGGGAAATAAATTTACAAATATTTTAATAAAACCCCAAATTTAATAAAACAAAATAACCCACAAATTTGGCCCGTTACAATACCCCCTCAATGAGAGGTCTTCTGTCAAAACAGAAGAAATCTCATTGATAAAAACCCCTAAGAGGACCGGTGAGGAACTGGTGCCAACAACCCCTTTTGTTCTTACACTTCATGGGTAAACGACCCCCCTGGCTCGGCGACTATGGACGCATCTGAACGAGATCACTGCACTTCTCTGTAAGAGATCCCAACACCGAAAAATCGAACAGACACGCACCACAGCGCACCTCACCTTCTAACATGCTACCCCAAAATCCAAATCCCTGGCTTAGATCATGCCAGATCCTCAACCGATATGTTCCCCTTATATGCAAACTGGGCTGCCTTTAGCAGTTACTGGGCTCACACACACACACACTTATACTACCTACTGTAACATTAAAATATTTGTCAAAAATTTATTTAAGTTAAAATTCATTGGCTGTTTTCCTTGAAAATCAAAACACAAATTTTGCATCTATACTGAATAATTCTCTTCATTAGTTATTATTATTAGAAAATGAACAAATTGAATCTTTCTTAAACTAGGAACATCCTTAACCTAACATGTTATTACACCTATATTCTAACAATACAATTCAATAAAATAGTTCAATAATGATAAACACGATTAGTACACAAACAATAAAACAATCAAAGTTTACAAACATCACTTAGATGGCAGGCGGGAAATCAAGAAATTTTTTTTTTTTTCAAAAAACATTTTCAAAAAAAAATTTTAAATTCAAAAAATTTAAATTTATTAAAATATATTCCCTTTTCCATATTGAAATTATTTAAAATTTGTTCAAATCAATCAAAAGCAAAATTGGCTTTTATTTCCTCGCTAAACGTCTTTAGTACATGACCTCACCTATCAGCTGATCGAAACTGGGTCAAGTCAAGAACCTTGACCTACATACTTTATACACAAGTTCTATCTGAAAATACATTATACATCTGTAAAATTCTACCTTTAAACATAAAAACAATAAAATAAAATATTTAAAATTAACAAAATATTATTATAATTAACAATCAAATTGATATTTAAATTATTCAAATAAACACTTTATAGCTTTACATTATTTACAAACTCTATCAAAAATTTGTCACGGGTTGCAATTAAAATTTTATATTTTTATCATAAATCTCTTTTCTTTACTATTCTCAATTTCCTTTACTTTGGGTGATTTAATTATTTATAATAGCTTGATCTGCCACTTGGCATTTATACATATATAATCTTTACCTCTCTGACTCTAATACCACTAACAACTTTAACTATCAGGACACCCATCTCTATCAAAATATCTATCAAACAATCTCTAAACCCAACTTACTATTAAACTCAAATCGCCACCTTCTCTTGATATATAAAAAAAATATTCTCTAACCCTTTGTACTTAGGATAAGTGTTCCCCCCCCAAAAAGCTCATTCCCTTATGTTGGTTCCTGGATTCTACCTAAGGTAACCCTTTCCAGCACCAAACGGTCCCTTCCTGTCCCAACCCTTTTGTTGCGGACTCCCACATTACACTATCCCCTATTACAAAATTGCCATCCCCAAATCTCAACCTTATTGCCTCACTTCAACTACAACAAAATAACATCATCAATTATAAACATCAATATATCACTCAATACTCTACATATATTCCCCTATCTACTGTGTCAACATCAATACTTCTCAAATTCTACTTCATTAACTCACAACAACATTACATTAGTTCAAAACAATGTTATTCTCTCTATTATCACTTTAACTTTAACTTGGACTGATCTACATGTCCCACCAAAATATTCATCACCCAAAATCTCCCTGTTATTAACTCTGACAATTCATTTAAAATCTTGACTTTATCAAATTACTTTTCTCATCATTTGAAAAAATATCTTTACCACATTAAAACATTCTATTTAACATTAATTACCTTGAACCTTTATAAACAATTTAACAGTGACATTTTACTACTGATCAGCTGACATTCCTAGCAAAGTGAAAACACATTTCAAAATTATACACATTTTATGAAATACCTATGGTTATCAATCCTTACATTTACCATCAATGTTTCCCCTCTTTCTGACTCTGGTACAATTATGTAAACCGCCTGCCGGTCGATCTAGTTATTTACTTTATTACACTCATTTCAAAATTACACAAATTATATAAAACACCTATTTGTTATCAATTCTTACCTCTAACACAATAAAATAACACATTTCTAAAATACAGAATGAACACATTATACTGAACGTATGAACACCTATTTATCCAAGCAGAATACAAGCGTTTAATTAGAGCAAAATTAGAGTTAGCATTTTTTATGTTATAAAATTTAAATTCGTGGCTCATCTGAGCCATCTCCCATCCACACACGCTATTGCAATTTATGTAGGACTGTAGCGCCCATTTGCTTTCACAAAGACTGCATAGTTGGAGGAATTGGACATCTCCGTGTCTTTGCTTCGGCTTGACATTTTAAAGATTGTGGATATCGACATATCCTTGTTATATATTGAAAAACCCTTAAAAAGGGTCTACCACCTGGCTATGCTGTCCCCACGCGGACAGAGTGGCAGCCGCTGTTCCATAGTTCCTGGATTTCCCCTAGTTTCACCCCCCATTTAATTTCTACTATCAACCAATTTCAAGTCAGCTATGGTCAAGGGACTTGATATGGCCATAGCTGACCGCTAGCCAAAGCCACGATTAGTGCTGGTAAGGCAGTAATCGCCCGAAAAGTCGGGGAAATCAAACTTTCATTTCAATGCCTGTTCTGCTTATCATCACTATGTACGGCACGAGAGTATATCATGGTACAATTGTACAAAAAGGTGTGCCGCACATTTTCGCCATGTTGGCCTCCGATGGAGGTAACACTCACTGTTACCCCCAACCCATTCCACTATCTACTGGGGCACAGGCCACCCCAGCAATAGTGCCTTAATAACTAAACAAAAGTTTTATATACAACATTCTAATGTGACATTTTCATCCATCATTAATCATTTAACTCATTCATCACCTTAAAATTTAAAATTTATTATTACTATTTATTTTATATTATCTTTCAGTTATTATTACTCTTTAAATTATTACTTCAAGTTATTTTCATTATTGAAGTTAAAATTCTTTCATTTGAGTCAAACATCGTATTACATTTTATTCCATTTAATTAGTATAATAAATTTTATACTTACAGTCCATTTAAACTGACATACACAAAATACACCATACACCACTACTTTCACGTAACCTCTGAAACATTTAACAAAAATGTTATTTCAAATCAAACAATTTAACAATTAATTACCAAATTCACATCTCGTAAAATAATTTAAAATTCATTAGAAAATTCAATTATATGACCTTTGCACCAATCAAAATATTTAAAACATCTCAAATCATTTTAATTAAATTAATTATTGAAAATACAAGTTCATTGCTATCAAAACAATTACAATTCTTTAATTACCATCTCCAAAATTAATTATGTTATTTATTTAGATTGCAAATATTAATATTATTATTATCACAACCATCTACACACACATTGTATACCTGACATTCTAAAATACGCACAAATAAATTTACTAAACATTTATTTACAAATCGTCCTCATTATTTATTCAGTTATACCACCCTTCAATGTCCAAGATTGCAAGGTCAAAAACCATAAAACAAAATTATTTATAATTGTCCATTAATTGTTTTATAGTCTAGCCTCCATCGTCAAAAATTAATCTTTGTTTCAGATAGCACTTTTCAATTTTATTGACACACATATTACTGTCTTGTGTGTCGTAACCACAAAAACCAAATTCATCTGTTTTATCAAAATAGTCATGAAACAAGTCAACATTAAGTATATCTGTTAAGTCTCCGTTAGTAAATATCTCCAATATCGGGTCAGTTACTTCTTTATTATCAATTAAATCATTCTTACTTAAATCCACTTCTAACATTTCTTTCAACTCATCATAATCTCTCTTTATATTATATACTTCTATCTCTCTCTCAACATACAACTCTTTACCTAACTCTCTCTCATTATAACACCATCTCATACTTATAAAATCATTCCACACAGAGGGCATAAACTTATACAAAACTGGGAAACAAATTAAATCTTCCATTAACACGGGACTCTTGCCCTTCAAAAACAACATTTGTAAACACTCTGGTTCCTCATAAATAATAAGGGGAAAATTTACCCTCTGCCCCCATTCTACCACTATATTATCTTTCCACTCTCTCTCTGACTCATAAACACACATTAACATTTCATTATTACATTCAGTACTCTCATGGTTTATTTTCAACATCTCACTCTCTGATACTACTTTTTCAAATACACTACTATTCTCAATATTACATTCATTATTTTCGACATCATCATCATCATTTGTTACTTCTTTATCTAGTACCACATTTTTACACAAGTCATTACCATTTTCATTCGTATTGTTCTTGTTTGGATTCATCACAACTACTGCCATTCTCTCAATACTATGTTCTAATTTATTCAAACTAGTTCTTATTATTTCATTATTATTTTCAAAACATTTATTCATTTCTTGAATCTCATTTTTTAATTCATCAAATTTGTTATTCTGAATATTGAATTTGGCGTCCGAATCACTCTTCTGTTCTTTATTTTGTTCTAAGAGTAATTGTAACGTACTCATTACATCACTATTGAATTGGACGTTACATTTTGTTGAAGTCGGGGTCAATTGCACGCCCGAATCTTCAGTTACATTACTCTGGTCAATTAAGTTTAACTCTGTTTTATCTTGACTCGCACTTGGAGTCAAATGTATCTCAAAATTACTCATGTTTGACTCATCAAAATTTTCGACACTAGTCGTTTCATTTATGTTGCTTTCGTTATCTGCCATTTCTTATTTTATACTTGATACTTAGAATACTTTAATTAATTTGCTTTTTTGTAATACACTTTCTATTTCATGTCAATTTTGCGTAAATGACTCGCTTTTATTTATTACGCTAACCTTAAACACACGTTTGCATCTTTGTAGGTGTGGATTTTATTTTAACACTTTTTTTAATTTATAAAATCGTCCGTGTATCGGAAGCCATTGTGACGTTAGTACACTTTTTAAATATAAATAATACATCAATTTTACTTCCACCTACCTGTAAAGATTCTTTTATCTGGGTCCAGGATTCTTCTCGCACGAACGTAAGATACAAACGTGTTTTATAGGTTACTGAAATAAGTGACTCGACTCATTTTTTGAATGAAGAGAATTTCTGATCTTTTATGTTTTAAATCTTTAACAAATTTCATCAAAATTTTGTCCATGTTTGTGCAGATTACATAACATTTTAATAATTTCTTCTCTTATTTATCCGTTACATTTATACAACTTATTCTACTGGCTTACCTTATTCTAAACCATTCAGACGGCCCAGCCTGCATTTTTACACACACACAGACACACAGAAGATTACAAAACCCTTAACATTTTTTTTTAAAATATACCCATCCCTGCCGGCAAATGGCGGTCGCTCGAGCGCTATATTTTATTTTTTGGTATTTAGTTGTGTCCGAAATAGATTCTGATATTTTCAATTCGAGTACTCACTCCACTGTCACATTCCCGTTAATTTACATATCACTTTTACTTGAAATTATAACATTTTTTAAAAGAGCCCACTTGGCTCCTATACCTGCGCAGGTAGAGTCTCTTGGCGAACTGGGCAGAACGGCGTAGCAGGCGCCGCTAACTTGATTGAGTCTCCCGTTGTGGAAACCAATGCCTTGTGGTTCTTCGCCGTAGTTTCGTCCTACTTAAACCCATGTAAGTTTTTGTGTGCAGATCACATACGATATTTGCTAGGCACTGGCTGACGTCACAAAATAGGCGGTACTTATGCTAATATCCGCCAGCAAGGTAGACGAAAGTGAATCAAAATTGTTTCATGGCCATTTTTTGTTTTGGAAGTCAGCGTGGGTCCGCGCATATGCGCGTGTGGTGCATATGGGCGCGCTGTCACACACAAACAAAGTTCTTGGAAATTAAGGCTGAGTAAATTCCTCTATACCGATTGCACAACGGTGGTCACGTATTACTGCTTCGTTACACCACCGTTCTTTCAGCATGTGGTCTGTCACAAAGGGAAATAAATTTACAAATATTTTAATAAAACCCCAAATTTAATAAAACAAAATAACCCACAAATTTGGCCCGTTACAAGTTTCGTCATATTTTTTATCATTTACCGTACTTCAATACCTAAATCAGCCAGGTCATTACCATATACTAAAGTATTTAAAATGTCCATTCATTGAGTTTATATTCAACCTCCATCGTCAAAAATTAGTCTTTTCTGCACATAACCTTTTTCAATTTTATTGATACGCAACATATGGCTATCTTGTGTGTTATAGACATGAAATTTTATTTTTTCCATTGTACCAAAATAATACCTAGGGTTACCCCCTATTCTTACCTCATCAGAAATCAAGTCGACATTAGTATTTTTTATAAAGTCTCCGTCAGTGTTTGTTATTACAATCACATCCTTTAATTTTTCATTGCTATAGGTGTCAGCTGTTACTAATATGCTGACCCTCACTACGGGTAAACGTATATTATTGTCATCAATATAATTATTGTTTATCAAACAAGGTAAGTTTTTAACTCTACCAGCTCTCTCACTATTTAAACTCTGTATTAACTTTTCATAATCTCTATTCACCTTAAATATTTCTACCACTCTCTCTTTCTCATAATCACTTTCATCACAATACTTCTCACAACATTTCACATTCTCATTCCACACAGAGGGCAATACCACTTTATTATTATTCCATCTGGACTTACCAGATGCACCAAAAATCAAGGGACAATTATTTGTAGACCATACGTCTCCCAAATACACTCGTGAAGCATTTTCTTCACCCACAACCACATCACGGGAAAATTTTACCCTCTGTATACTCTCTTCATACTCTCTCTCTAACTGACTAACATTTGTTAACAACACTTCATTACTAAACTCTACTTCAACAAAATCTTCCTTATCACTCTCAACATTAATCTCCTTATTCTCTAATACCATGTTTTTACACATACCATTATAATTCTCATTTGTTTTACATTCAAAATTTTCAGCTACTTCCTGTATTTGTTTATCGATTTTTTCTGTCATACTGCTCTCTACTTCCTCAATTCTATTATTCATACTTTTTAATGAATGACTCAACGTTTTATTTAATTCATATTTCAATTCATTCAATTCATTAAAGTTACTCTCACACTTAATTTTGACCTCATTGATATCAATTTTAAGTTCATCGAATTTATTGTCAAATTTGCTGTTAAATTCACTTTTAATTTCATTAAATTTTATATCATTATTATCAAAACGACTATTCACACTCTGTTTAATATCATCGCACATAGCTCTCATAAAATTAAATATATCATTCGTTGAATACTCTTTTTCTTTTGTTTTACTTATTACAGGAGTAGAATTTGCTCCTGCCTCACTAATTTTGATAGATTCGTCTACATTACTGTCACTGATTGACAGTGACTCTGTCTGAATACCTGAATCGCCTTTATTGGCCGACTCAGTTGATATATTTTCATTCTCCATTATGAAATTACTTTATTTACGCCCTCACTTCCAAACAACCTGTTCTGCAGCTTAATTAGG
Source organism: Magicicada septendecula (assembly GCA_034769895.1). Classification (NCBI taxonomy): domain Eukaryota; kingdom Metazoa; phylum Arthropoda; class Insecta; order Hemiptera; family Cicadidae; genus Magicicada; species Magicicada septendecula. Next base: position 280,646,969 of record CM068373.1, read on the forward strand.
TCTGATCTGCATGATTTATATTAAATCACGCAAATCATCCAACTAATTGGGCGCCACTGAGACACTATAAGTTACTTCAAATTCAAGATTTCAATATAGGTTTTTCAAGTAAATACACTCTTACCTTTGGTTGCATTTTCCCTGGTCTTACAGACGAAAATCCACTGCAGACAAGGTTATCTGGGTAGAAGTGCGAATGATTATGCTAACGCATTTTCTACTGTCTAAAATACATACTTATTTTATTTATCGAAACTCGCACCCTTCTTTTACTTTCTACAAATGACAGTAGCTTTGTTAAATTTTATTTTAAACTACGATTATAATTGACATTACTAAGTACATATAAGAAGATTGAAAATGAACCAGTATGTAACCTCTATATTACCACACACACACTCTTTCTTTTTTGTTAATATTTAAATAAACTCCCCTCTCTTAGAGATCTCTGTTTCTTATTAAGGTGTGTATAAAAGTAAATTTTATAATATAGTAATTACAGTTTTAAAAAGTGGTACTCATCCTAATAATGGTTTCACTCCAATGAGCACCCATATTGTTCACATGTAATAACCGTGACACAAGTTCACTAGTTGACCGATTTCTAAGTTCTCTCGCACTCACGCCACTGTTGGTACTGATTTTACGGTTTTTTGTTTCATGGTTCTCACTGATCTACTTGTTCCACGTTATAAAATATGATCAAGTCGGCCGACGTAACTTTTTGCACTTCGATGTTGTTGTAGGCTGGCCGTGCGGCCATTAGGTGCAATGGAACTGAACTCAGTACTGCGCTAAGGCAGAGAACACGGAGTTCTTTTTGGTCATGTGATCGTCAGTCTGCGCTCCCATTGGTGCTGTTTAAAAGAGCGCTATAATGCAGGCCTAAGATTTAGCAATATTTTACCGCCTGGTGCAATATTAAGTTACATTACTTTCTTCCGTGATTCACGGCTGATGCAAAGTTGTGTGTTATTTCACAATCTGTCTGCACTGCTTGAGTGCGGAGACAAAACATAGACGTTTTGTTTTGTAATAAACACTGCATACTTGGTTGACTAACTCGAGGTTCTATAAAGGTGAACAATGACTACATAGGGAAATAAAATTTTTAAAATATTACCTTGGCCCTACAATTTTGTACCGTTACAACCCTCACTACAAAATATATGTGTACCCTGCTCTCACCTATTTACTCTCCATTTACATCACTCACTTTCTCTACATACATCCACTCTCGCTACTGTGTCCCTATTACTGACCCGTTTCTGTATTACTTTTATTCCAAAAATTCTTATTTTGTCTAACACCCATTTAAAATTAACTTTGACTGGCTCAAATGCCTTATTGAAATAATTATCACCCAAACCCCATCTTTTACAACATTTTACATTAGTATGATCATTGAAAATTCATAATTACCTCACATGAATTGAATCACCTAATTTAAAACCTTTCAAACTCATTTAAAATTTTTTATTCAAACATTTTACTTTACTTCCATCTCATTATCAAATTTATACTTACATATGGTCAACTATTTAATTAAATAAAATATGATCACTTGTCATAAACTCAAAAATATAAACATTCATTACAACAAATATAATGTACATAAACCTATGTACTTTCTGATACATCATAACGACCATATGACTCCACAACTAAACACATTCTACGTTTACTCTTTTACTATTTATTATCAAGTTCAAATCTCAGAAAAATCATTAAAATTTATTACTAACGTTTATCTATACAACATTCATTAATCAGTTAATTAATCTTAAATTTATTGAATTCAATCAGTTTTTTAAAACATTAAGTTTTTAATTACAATATTCCAAAACAATTACAATTCAGTTGTTTGCATGGTAAACTTCGTAATTATTCTCGTTGTTTCTTTAGTCTGATACAATATTATTATTACTACAGTATTATTATAAAATCGATTCTCTCTGCATACATACTGTACATTGTTTACATGATATACCTAATACAATATAACGTACTACACAAACATAATTAACCTCGGTACAAATTTATCTACAATTTTTTGTCATCTCATTATTGTTTACCACACCTCATTTCATAAGTTAGCCAAGTAATTACCATAAACTAAAATAATCAAATGTTCATTCACTGTTTATTTAACCACCATCATTGTAAATTAGTCTTATTTTCACATAACAATTCTCATCTTTATGTATACTCATTACATTATTATTATTTATATAATAACTTTTCAATATTTCAAATTGTTCCTTCATAATAATAATCTTACCCACATAATAATCTACGGCACTATCCCACATTATTATCAAATCATATAACCGGTCTACATCATTAATTCTGGTCTTGTTACCGTCAGTATTATTATCCGTCTGAGTGAAGTATTTTACTATCTCCTTATTTTCCAAATCAGCTGCTAATAATATTCCACGTCTGTATATAGGTAAGCTTCCAATATAATTATCAACGTTATCATCATTTATTTCTGCGCTATCTTCACAACAAGGTAAGTCAACAATATTACTAATTCTCTCTCTCTTTATTTTCTCTAGTAGCTCTTCATAACTTCTAACAACACCAAATAATATTATCTCTCTCTCTCACAATGTGAATAATTCTACCACTCTCTCACAATACCTCTCGTCATAACACTATCTCACTTTTTCTCTCAATCCACACAAAAGGCAACATAACGTTATCATAACATGTCCTGTTTCTTCCAGGGAACTCATGATACACAAAAGGGGACCTACTTAGAGACACCTTGTCTCTATAACCACGGGAGGAAACTCTGTCCTCATAACTCACTATTGGAGTCTTTACTCCACTTAAATCACGGGGAAAATTTGCCCTTTGTAAACCTAACCTCTCAATTTCATCCACACTCGCTAACACTTCGTTATTAAATTCTATTTAAATATTAGAATTACCTTGGTTTCCTTCTTTGCAACTTCTTTGTGTTCTCAATATACACTACGCGTTTCGGGACTTAAAATCCCATCATCAGGTGGATAAAATTTTCACTCATTTAGAGCATGTCAATAAATAAAAAAATATATAAAGGTACGCACATCTCGCTTCTCAGTTGATTTCCCCACTCGCGTATCTCACGATGCGCATCGCTACCGACCCCGCGAGCGACTGACAAATTATTCAGCCTGTACCTATTTGTCGTGCTGTTTCAGCATGCGTATAGCAGTATCGTAAAGTTAGTTTGATTTGAACAACAGTTTCTCGTTCAGAAGCTGATCATTGTGTGTTGTAGAGGCTCTGTAAATTTCAAACTCCTCCAGTGCGTCCATGAGTTACCCTTTCTGCAGAAATGCAGTGGTTTGAAGTTATTTCTAAAACTGGAATAGTTTGTGATCGATGATATGCATGGCAAAGTTTGATTTGACATTCCTGATGTTGCCCCTAGGCAGGTGCTCCCTATACACACTCTTTCACACTTTACCCTAGTTAATGTCACCCGTTTCCCGAGTTCTGGATATAATTATTAGGTTTAATTTTTTATGCCGCGGACAGTATATTATACCTGTATGTGTTATTCCGCCATTGCTGGTAATTCACTTAACACTTTGTCACCAAACACTGTTCTAATTCCTCCCGTTTATTTATACAGACTAGGTAAATTGCACGGTCACTTTTCTTCCTGGTTTTCTTCTTTATTTTTACACCAGTTTCGGTAGACCTCGGCTACTCAATTCACGTCGGTCTACCGAAATTCCGAGGCCACTGTATTTGCGACTGCCCCGTGGGATGAGTTGTAGAGAACTGCCCTGCTATGCGACGACTGACTGTGTGTGCGTTTGGTTGCCTACCCGCCAGGTGTTAGGTGTTGCCGTCAGCTCACACTCTGTGTTTCTTTGTTCCCATCACATGTTCGGGTCTGGAATGTATGTACGTGACATTTCCATGTGAACATTGGCCGAACCGTGCGCTCGTCCGCGGGAATACGCACCCTTGCTGATAATCTGCATTCCGGAACTGTTCTGTACCTTACACGGAGCTACAGTCACTGACCAAAAATATACTCGTATGAAATAAAATTGATAAGATTTAAATTACAAATCCTCATAGGTTTGTACCGTTACAACTATAAGGAGCATTCCATTAACAAAAATATTTATATAGAAGGACTTGTGTACATTAGAAGTGTAAAATAACATGCTCAGAGGTACAGTATAGTGTTGGCACATTGAACAATATAAATAATACATAAAATGATAATAAAAGAAAAGGGACTAATGTCATTATGATAACTGAGATATTGTAATACCACTAGTGTAAGGCAACTCAATAATTATTGCCATGAATTTAATATTAATAATGTAAATTAAATATAACTTATATGTTAACACAGATGGATGAAGCAGTAGGTATTTACCAACAAAAGTCAGAATACCAGAGCAGACCAAAACACTGCCAAACCTTATCATTACTATAATAAACATTATGCAACCTATATGTAATCAAAAGACGAAGATGTAATGTAAAATAAGAAAAAAATGTAACACCCAAGTATACGGAATGATGGGTTGGTGGAAAGTGTAAATAAATTAAAATAAAAGAATACTAGCTAATACTGAGGTAATCAGTATTGTGATGATTAGTTCAGTATAGATAGGCCACAGCAAATATGGTTTAGAAACCAATACTAACATAAAATGAATAAAAACAATTAGCAATGTAATAGACCAGGTGTCTAGCCAAAAGAAATAGAATTATTATGAATATTAATTAAGTAATTATATAAAATACTACTGAGCAATAATTATAAGATGTCACAGAGAACAAAAGGGAATAATAATAATAATGCGTTAGTTATAAGAAAGGGATAGACATTGTAAAAATATTGAGGTAGCCCTAAACTACCATAGACGATTTTTAACAAATTACCACCTTAAACTTTAATGAGAAGGGGTAATAATTGATAAGGAAGTAGTAATGATAAAAGTTTATCAAAATTGAACATAATAAATAAGATATGTAAATAGATAGTAAAAAATAGTAATAAGTTTATTTTGTTAATCATATCAAAGTTATATGGTGTGGGTAACCGAAATACTCGTATTAAAAAGACAGAAGCAATGGGAGTAATGAAAAGTTGATTAGAATACTTATAAGTGAACAATTTGAATTATAAGGAATTAATTATTTACAACTCCTTGGGCTTACATAAGTGAACCGAATTTTGATAATCTGCCCCCAGCGAGATGACGCGTTCGGAAATTGCAAAAACTGACCATTCAGGGGTCATTGTTAATTATTAGGAACCAGATTTTGACACAGGTGAGTTCACCAGTTCATCTCGAGACATCGACGAGGGATCCACGCAAGTCACCGCAAACAACAATGCAGAATTGATAGTCGACAGCTGATCAAAAGCGTCTTAACCTCGAATAGCGAAGTTGAGGTTAGGTCAAATGTAAACAAAGTGAAAGTATTTTTATATCAGTGTTCTAATCCGGAGTACGTGCGCATAGGCAGTGAAATGATTAAGAGTTATTAAATATGATTTAATTAAATAAATAATTTTAATTTTAATAGTGATACTACCAGAAACGACATCGAACGCAAGTGTAAGTGACGATTACTAAATATTCAAATAGTAATAAAATTTTCAATGGCGGTATTAGCGAAATTGATTAACAATATTATGTCAGTTTAAATCCAACAAAGCTTGGAACAATATTTAAATTATTAGTTCAAATAATTATTATTGAAAGAATTAAGAAACAAAGACAAATGACTTAATTGACTTAATGACTTGATGATTAAAATGTTTTATTAAATAGTAGTAATCGTAAGAGAAGAGATTTGATCATATGGGCAATTAACAAGTTTTAAGGGTAACAAGAGCTATTAAGTGAATTTAAAAAAAAAAAGTGAATTAATCGTAACCAAACTTTATTTTTAGAATTAACTTGATGAACATACCGAGATAGGATGCATCAACCAATTCATGATAATCTTTAAAAACTTTGACTTATCATATACTAATTATTATGTATTGTGTTTAACTTTAAGATTGTTCCAAAATATTTAATAATGTTCAACCCTATTAGTGAGGAATATCCAAATACCTGTAATTTTTGTGTTATCCAATTTGATGAAGCAGATAATGGATTTTGTCACTAAAATGAGTTCCTAACCGTATTGTACGGATATTTTAATGTTGTTAAAGAGGTACTAATAATTTAAAGTTGATTGATTAATGTTCCAGTGAAACTAGCTTCAACCTCAAATATTGACAAAAGTCACATGTTTACTTTTTATGTTATTCGTTAAGAAATTTTAATAATGTTATCACTCTCCTACTACTAAATAATGATAGTAGTGCATTGCTTTAGTTTTATTTATATCTTGCAGTCTCAAAGAACCTACTTTATTTAAAAAACAATTAAACCAAACTAACGTCCCGTGTGGCGAAGACTAAAAAGTCAGAATGGCAAACCCTGAGATATTATAATTTTAAAAGAGTCTACCAGTAAATTTGAACTAAAAGAATGATAAATAATATTTTTGTAATTTAACCACAATTCAAAAATAAGTTCGAAGAATAAACATAATTTATACCCCATCCAAGAGTTTTGACTAATTATTTCGTTAGACTAAGACGTTACAGCGTAGGTGGACAGCTTCAACGATTGGCAGCAGTGGTGGCGGTAACAAGCGGGTTTAAATAATTTTAAACTTTCTGACCATCAATGCAAATCAGCTTTGCTATTAGAGCACCACTACAAGTAAGTAGATACCTGTATAACCGATCACTTCTATTTTCAGTGAGGAGTAATGTAAATAGTTTCGTCTTATCAATGAGAGAACATCGAATTATAAACCACAATTAAAACTGCAATACGATATAATAAATTTCTAACAAATAAAGAGAAAAAAAAACGGGAAGAACTCATAATATAACAAGGTTTATAATTCTTATAAGTATAATTAATTGTCACTATACTTCCCTTAATACCCGCAATTGCAACTTATTATACACTATGCAATCATTAATTCATTGTTACACCTTCAATAAACTTCATTGTTTTGATTAATTATTACTTTATAACACTTTAAAAAAGTTTGGTTAGATTGACCATTGTTTACATTCGACACCCGCACTGATTTAGGTTAACTCTTGATTTTCTGGCGCGCGGAGCGGTCGTCTGTCTTGCTTCAGTAACAATACAAAAGTGTCCATTTCCTTCGGCGTGGGTTGTAGCTGTTCCAAAAAATTCACCTCACCTCTCTCGATATAGATAATCTGATTGGTTCAAAATTGATGACATTCCTTTGTGTGTGCATACCCCCTCTTTACTAAACTATTTATTTCTCTTTAAAGCATGGGTCTTTGGTTTGGAGATTAAAAAATGACGCCAAATATTTTCTCAAAATTAATGAAAATACATTACAACTGATATAATATTCTTACGTTACTTGTGACTGCCAATCTAGCCGTACCATGATATGGCGATTGTCTGGCTCATTATTTAGACACCTCACAAGGCCCACTTTTGTTTATTATTAACAAAGATAGTAATTTGAATCTAGGATTAATACAAATTTTAATAAACTTATGTACTATTTGACTTAAATTAACATTTTGTTATATCTCATAGATATATTGCATCCCAAGTCCTTTTTTACACTTATTACTCAGTATTTACATAAAGTTATGCATAAAATACATTTGTTAGGCCTAGGCTTTTGTATGCCTATAGCACTAGCACTATGAACTAGATTCACTTATGATAGTTTCATAGTTGAATCTGAACTATTTCTGACATGTCATAATTAATCTCAGATGACCATTACAACTTTTGGTCACCTCAGTTTTTGGTAATACACTTTTATTTCGTTGGATTTAGTCATTATAATCACCTATAGTTCTACACTACTAGGTGTCATATTAATTCTCCTTATTCTAATTTCTACATTTGTTATTAAGTCCTTATCTTTTACATAAACAACCATCCTAGTTACTATCGAGTTTTACAATAGTTGGTTTACATCTGGATATTCTTATTTGCTGGTACTTCAATAATGATTCTTGCATCTAGTGCCAACAGGTCATGTACCTCTTATTTATATTATTCTGAATCAATTCAGTGATAATGATTATTGGTTTACCCAATAATAGTTAGATTACACATCAGTGTTTACATAGAGATCAATTTCTTTCTCCTTTTACTAGTAATTCTAAGGTTTTTTATTGTATTTAGTGAGTAAATTCTATGCTGTCCGTTTCAGTTTGTTAATTTACATTAATCACAACACATATCACCTTTTAGGGTCATTAATCTTAGTCATAGAATGGTCCTTATAATATCTAGTTTCACTAGAGTATAAGATACTATAGTTTTATAACATTTTGGGTATTGATTCTTGCCATTATAAGTGAGAATGTTTAGTGCCCACTCTAATTTACAACAATAGATTTACATGGTGTTTTATTTTTATGCATTTTACTCCCTTATTCTTATTTACTAATAGTATTAACTATCATTTATTGTTTTGGTAATTATGATTCAATTTAATTTATACTCTATTGACAAGTTTAATGGTCATTTATCAGTTTTTCTGATATCCCTTGGGTTATATTAATTATACAATTTGCAGGTAACAGACAATCTTATTGTTATCTGTTCTCCATTATTATTTTATGTTAATACAGGTTTTATTTTCACTCTCCTAGTCATTATTTAGTATGTTTCTATTTGAATTCAGAATTATAGTCATAGTCAGTTCATTTAACATGGTCTGTTAATGGTTTCATATTATGATTTGTCCTTCACTCTGGAGTTCTCTTTTTCTATTTTATTTATCCTATAGTTATACTCATTTTGGTATTGAGTGGTGGAGATATTTTATCTCTTCTTTGGTTTATATTCTTCTTTGGTTTTTTCCATGATGCCTTTTCACTTGTTGCTTTCATACTCATCGTACCTGTTTTTTAGTCTACTCACCTACCTAATCTATTGGGTATTTGGGTTAATCAGATTTGGTATAGTATCTTCTTTGTTGTTGTCTTCATTACTATATTATTCATTGTTTGTTGATTCATTATTTAGTCCTTAACTCTTTAACTGAATTTAATAATTGTTATACAATTCCTTATACTTGGTTGTTTATGTGTCAGCTGATGGTTAGTTTATGTTTACTTGGGGTTCTTGGGTATGGTGATGATATGTAACGTTACAATGTATGATGTAAATTGTAGAGAATCTGTTATTCTAGAACTTTTGAGAACTAAATGTAGGGATGAAAATATGAAAAATGAAGAAAAACTTGTCAACATTTATTCAGTATTCTTTAATTACAATAAATAATCAGTGTACAGAGAATAACAAAAGTGCCTTGAGCTTTATTCCACAGACTGTAGAAGAGGAAGGCTTTGCAGTGGAAATCGTTTAACGCGAAAACGGTTACCACAAAATATCGGTTAACACGAAATACCACTCGGGTACCGATCGCCGTTTGTTATGTACAGTGTATTATTTGTACGGTTAACACGAAAGGTTTACCTGAAAAATATCGGTTAACACGAAAAATTTATGTTAAAAATAATTTTTTTTTGGCTGGCTTTTAAGTAACTGCATACAAAATAAAGCCACACAAGTACGCCCAAAAGCTTGTTTTCGATGTAACGGAATCCATTCTTCATCTCTCAAAGAGAAAGAGCAGGTAGTGACCATAGTTTGTTTTGTCTACCTGTTTTGTTTTGTCTTCAGTACCAAGTTCTATTTACAGTACGTACTGTATACAGTGTATCGTTGTTTACGAGAAACCATAGCCTCTCCTTCAGCACCAAATGTGTTGTTCATTGACCGCAAATAAACCGTTATCGCTTACATTAACTACCTACTCTATAGGGTGTGGTGAGTTCAGTTCAGTTGTATTCTGTGCGTGTAGCCTACAGCGGTGGTAAAGTTTGCGGTACGGTACCGATAACATTTTATTGTAAAAAATTTACTCAGTTGTGAGGATTAACTGTTTACTTTTTTACTGTACAAACTTCTTAGTCTTTTACAGCCAGTTAAGTGACGTTAAGCGTGTGACGTGTACGTGTTAAGTGAAGTTACGCTTTCGTAAATTACGTTTTTGCAGTCCGGAAGTAAAATGGAGAAGAAAGTGCGTAAACAAAGTGCCCTCTCTTTAGAAAAAAAAGTTGAACTCCTCCAAGCTGTTAATGAGGGTATTCTAACTAAAACAGAAATCTGTAAAACATTCGGTATACCAAACTCGACGTTATCCACGATTGACACGGAAAATGATAGTCAAAATGTTCCTACCGCTACCGATATGCTTTCGTTGCTGAGCCGTGTTCGTCGATATTTTGAAGCCAACTCGGAAGGTGAAATGTTTGAACACGTTGATAAATTAGAACAATTTGTTGAAAATAAAATAGTGCAAAATTGTGTGCAAAAGAAAATAACGGATTATTTTAAATAAAGATAAACACGAAAACTACGGCAAAGTTGAAAGACATACAGTAGTCTATAAGAAAACCTAAATCATGGGACTAAATTTAGAACAGCTAATAATAATTTTAAGAAAAATTAACAATAATAAACCATGAGGATAAATAAAAGGTTGTAGGCCTATTTGTTGCATTTTACTAGACAGTACAATAAATAATCTACAGTACACTATTTGTTCACTTCCTCATTTTGTTTCACTTTTTGTTCGCTTAACGCGAAATTCGGTTTACACGAAAAAAATAACTGGTCCCCGTCATTTCGTGTTAACCGATTTCCACTGTACTTTAAAAAGTTAAGATTGGGTGAGTAAAAAAACATACGTGATTTGATGTGAAACAAAACATACATGATGATGTGATATTCCGCAACTGATTGTGCCGCCCGTGTTGCAGTGCATACCTTGCACCACTGTTTACGACGGCCCTGGACTTTGGAATAAATGAAGGGCGTTATGACTTCCAAAAATTCCTTTCCGTCTGTTGGGGAAAAAAAGCGTTACATCAAGCATGGATACTGAAACTGGGGCACAATATCAAAGTGTATTTTATATTGTTTATATGGGAAATTTGCCAGGACTGTGAAAAATGAGCTTTACATCAAGGGTCGCTATATATCGCAGGGGCGTTACATCGAGGTTCCACTGTATAAGGTTGAACGCCTATTACATCATCTGTCATTACAACTGATCTCTCCAACTTTTCATTGGTCGTCCTAGGCTTCTTCTATCTTTACACTTATGTGTGGTATTCTTGATGAGTCCTACGTGATCAAACTATTTCTGTCTACATTCCCTCGCCATGTCATTCACTGGTCAGACACCCAACTCATGATGGATGTCCTCGTTCCTTTTCTTATCTATCCTAGTATACCTGGCTGCTGATCTAAGGAGCCTCATCTTCGCATTTTGCAGTCGACTTTCATGCGCATTCATCAGACATTCGCTACCATTCAGACATCTTGGAATGAACATACTTGTAAAATTTTAATAACATCTCTTGCCTAACCATATTCCTTAAGGTATGCTTGATAGTGGCATTCATCCTATTAGTCTTCTATCTTTTCCACAGATCAATCTCCCCAAGATGTGATATATTGCATCCTAAGAAATTAAACGATAAATTTGTTCAGTAGTTCTGTTTTCAATCACTTTTTTCTTCTTTTTGGAAACACTACACAAAAAAAACATTACTCTAGATTTTCCAACAGATATTATTATTTGGTGTTCTGCCCTAAGGCAGGTCTTCAAATGGTAGAAGCTCTCGAAGCTGTCCTATCGCATACCAGTCTTTTTGTTTCTTCATAACATGCTATCTTTTAACTTCATTCTTCTATGCCCTCTTCTTTTTTCTCCTTCTATGACACCCTCCATGGCAGTTATAAGCAAGCAGTATCTTTTTAAACAATAACAACCAATTCCTTTTCCTATTTTTCTATTATCTTCAGGATTCTTCTCTCTTCCCCTATTCTTCTTAAAACTTCATCATTCCTTACTTTATCAACCCACCTCACTTTTTCCATTGCTCGCCAAACCCACATCTCAAATGCTTCTAATCTTTTCTCATCCTTCTTCCTCAGTATCCATGTCTCTGCACCATATAAAGCAACGCTCCACACATAACATTTGGCCAACCTTTTTCTTAAATTCTTATTAATTTTGCCACACAGCAGTCTTTTCTTCTCAATTAAATGCCTCTTTCGCTGTAGCAATTCTTAGTCTAATTTCACGAGTGCAGGACATATCTTCACTTATAAAGCTTCCAAGATATTTAAACAACTCCACCTGTTGTATTTTGTCTTGCCATATCTTTATGTTTGCCCTTTTCCCTCCTCTGTTAATCACCATACACTTAGTTTTTCCATATTAATCCTCATTCCATATTCCTCGCATACTAAATTTAAATCTCTTATCATTTCATTCATTGTCTCTTCTCTTCCAACAGATAAAATGAAACCTATTAATTTAATGTAATGCAATCTGTTTGATATAAATTTTAATATTTATTATATTTAAAAAACAGAAATTTAGAACACAAAAGTAAAACAGCAGCGGCATCGCACCACATCATTTCTTATTAGTCTCACTACATTTATGAAGTATAACAATTTAAAGATTTGAATATTTCTTATTTTTGAACAAATTAATATACTTGTATTAATATTGATAAATTTAATGTCCAATTTATGGTATTAACACTTTGATGCCGATGGACATCAGTTGATGTCCTGAAGTTTCAATGTGTTTTACATGATTCCATATGTATAAAGACGTCCTTGGAGCTGTTTTGAAATATGTCAGGCCTTGTAGTACCCAAATCATCCACTAGATCGCATATGTGTTCACTTGCATAGGTACAGTTGACATGAAACAGCATGCAGCAAACTGTTATGTTAGTCGGCTAAACACCACTTAATGTGTCAAAATGTCATACAAGCGTTTCTTGTAAAAAAAAAATTACAAAAGTACACCTTTATAAAATAATATATCTTATAAACATTATGTAATGTATTGTTTAATCCATTTCTAACAAGTAAAAATAAAATTGCGAGTTTCTAGTAACAACCTGTGTTTTGCCCAATTTTTTTATTCCAAAAACATCACTTTTTTGAAAAGCAATTTCAGGGAAGATAACCAACACTATGACATACAGTATACACCATCTTATAGAAGACACTTAGATCTTCATACAAACATAGGTAGCATATTTTTTTACCGTATAGTTTAGAAGATACAACATTTTAAATATATGGAAAAATGGCCCGACATGGGCGAAGGACCACTATGTTAAGGGCCCAGCATCAGAGTGTTAATACTTATTAATAAAGGAACATGTTCTCACACTGCCTTGATTACTCCTGGATAAAATGCTGTTGATACTGAACACAATACTTCCTCCCCTGCCAGACTATCATTAGCACGGGGATGTATTCATATCACAATCAACTATGGGTGTGAACATGCCGACGCAACATTACTGGCAGATAGCAGCATACTGTGCGATGTTACTGTACTGTACGACAGTGCTGACATAACAAATGTATAGGTTTAAATAGGAGCGAACTTGTCGAAAATGCTTACTGTACTACATTACTGTGCAGCTTACTGCTAGAGTGAGTCAAGAACAAATTATTTTGTTTTTTCCTCACAGAAGACAGCAATGTAGTAATGTGGCTCACTACCTGATTGGTTCACTCATATCACATGATTTCCCTCACTCCTCTAGCGCCTCACTCAAAACATCTGTGTATCAAAACAATATTGAGTTTCAATTACGAAACCACTCGACATTGTCAACTAGGTGATCAAATACCTACTTTAAATGAAATAGTTTCTTCAATATTGTCATATTACAGTTAAATCTAGTAGGTGGAAATGTTTATAAGTCATCATCATCATCTTCATCTTCATCATCATCATCATCGTCCTCAAGGTTTAAACCAAGAATGGTTTGTTCTGATCTCAAATAGGCAAATATTGCAGCTGGTCACTCCAGGGCTTCCTTGGACATCCCACACCTCTCCGTCCCCTCGGCTTGTAGTTCCATAGTTGTTTGGGGATGCAGCAGTCATCAATTCGGCAAAGATGTTCCCACCAATTCAGCTGATACTGGGCGATCCTGTCGAGTATACTCATAATATTCAGTTCCTGCCGTATATCTGTGTTTCTTCTATGATCATGGAGAATATACACTGCCATGTGACTGAGAAATATTAAAGAAGTGTGGGAAGAGCCATCACCTTGTAAAATTTTAGGCGTGTTCCTTTACTTGGTGACTTAAGGGTTCGCCTGATGGTCCCGCACATAAGGTTGAACTTATGCAACTTATGAACCATATCGTTGCTTGCATTATAAGATACACTGTAGCCCAGGTATTCAAAACTGCTAACTTGTTCTAGGAGAGTACCATCTATAACAATTTTTGCCCATATGGGATCAGTTACACCATCACCTTGGTTTTAATTGTGGATATCTGCAATCCAGAGTCTTTGCAGATTTCATTTAACAAATGTATACCCATCTACAATCTGTTTTCAGAGTCTGACAGAATAGCCTGATCATCCGCAAACAACAAAGTGTCAATTTTAGAGTGACCAATGTTTATAAATGAAATGTTTATTTAACATATAATAAATATTTTTATTTTACTGTATTATTTGATTGGAACAGAATTTTTGGAGGCGTACAATTTTGAAAAGTTTAGTACAAATTTTTAAAAATAAATTACTGTACAGTATTTGTAAAATTATATATATTGTTTTAATTTTTAGGTTTTTTATCTTATGGTCAAAACCAGTCTTTCTACTGGCAAAACTGGATTCGTATGATAATTGTTCTTGCATGTTCCAATTTTTGTTTTGATACTTTTGTAAATATATTCAAATGTATCAGTCACTCTCATATATATATATATATATATATATATATATATATATATATATATGAACTCTGTCTGGATCTTTTTTTAGTTGTTGAAATAGGTGATGATATTTGCCTAAATATTGTTTTTTCTAATTTATGGAGTTAGATAAGACCACCATTGGTGGTTTGAGAAGTTAGATAGTAGCCGCCTTTTTGTACTTGAAGAGATATACGTGTTGTCACTGTCAGTATCACTTAATAACATAATGGGTTATGATTTAATGAGTATATTCCTATCAGTCAAAAACTATGTATAGGCCTACACATATACATAACAAGTAAAAAATATAAATTTTTATAATTTATAAGAGAGAAAACGGTCATTTCTCTCTCGTCTGCAACAATGAAAGTAAGCTCACTTGTTGCGATGCCTCACAGTACAGTAATGTCTCACAGTAAGGATAAACTCCTTGGTATGTTTGTCACCTGCCTTGTGATGTTGTACAGTACAGTTAATGTGTCACAGTAAGGATAAACTCCTCGGTATGTTTGTCACCTGCCTTGTTGCGATGTTGTACAGTACAATGTGTCACAGTAAGCTACGTCAGCATGTTCGTACCCTAGGCTTCATATGAGCTCAGTAATATATCTTCTAGCATAACAAAGTAAATGCTTTTAATTATCTAGACAGCCTGGTAAGTTTTCATGTTAATTATGATTTGGAGATCTTCTTTTTTTGATAGTTCCTATCTATTTCGGATGTTGGATATCATACAGACTATTTTAACTTTCTGTACTGCTGCACGGAATAAGTCAGTTGTGTTCATGCCACACCAGGTCCTTAAATTTATCAGCCATGATATTTTCGGTTGCCCAACTCCTCTCTTTCCAAGCACTTTCCCGTGTAGTATGGACTGCAATAAGCAGAAACTCTGTTCATTTCCCATGATATGTCCCAGATACTGAAGCTTTCTTATCTTCACTATGTTAGTAACTTCCCTATCTTTCTTCATCTTTCTAAGAACTTCAACATTAGTAATATGTGGTGTCCATGAAATGCTCAGTATTCTACGGTAGAGCCACTACAGTATTATAATTGTGCCACACATGTTTCAAAATATGGATATTATCTTCTCTTCTCCAAGAGTGGATAATATCCAAATTTCAAAATGTGTGTGGCACAATTGTAAGGACTGAATAAAAGCTTGGAGAGATAGGCTGGTAAGTTTTTCTAACATGATGGCAGTGCCTTCTTTCCTCTGTGGTGTGAAACATGGACTTTCACTCAGAGCAGGACTACCAGCATATACAGCCATAGAAATGAAATTTCTTCGTCCTGTCATTGGGTATAAACTAATTGATCAGTAGAAGATTGTTGATATCTGTACTTAACTGAATGTTTTTAATCTTTGAATCTTTGTAAAAAAAAATGACATCAAAAATAGGATACAACAGGGAAAAAAGGCTATTTGTTTGCTAAACTCATTACTTTGGTCGAACACAATGAAACTTCAAACTAAACTGACAGTCTACACAACTACTGTGGAGCCCATTTTAACTTATGACTGCGAATGCTGGCAACTTTCAGATAAAGAGAAAAGTTGATAGAAACTGTGAAAATGGACTTCTTAAGAAGAGCGTGTAATATTTCTAGAATGCAACATGTTAGAAACGAAGATATTAGAAGGAAAACAGGGCGCATATTTACAACAGCAGAAAGAATAGAATCCAGACAGTTGCTATTGTATGGTCTGTAATCAGGATGGAGGAGAAGCGATAGCCAAAGAAAGCATTGACTTACACACCACAAAACAGGAGAAGAAAAGGAAGACTGACAACACAATGGAGAACAGCAATTAGGAAAAGCATGAGAGATTGAGCTATTGAAGATGTTGACTGGAAGGATAGGGAGAAATGGCGATCGAAATTCGGGATGGGCTTAGACTGTAGGACCCCTGCTAATAATAAAAAAAGTAAAATAAAAAAATATAGACAGAAGTGGGTAGGCCACTTGCAGCGAGAACCATAATCAACAAACATAGCAAGGAAGGTGCTGCATTATGTTGCGTGAGGATGGCGTACTTTGCCAAGAACAAGGTGGATCGAACAGGACAAATGACAGGCAGTGCAGCCTAATCTTTGGAGTAGATGACAAATCTTAAAGAACCTATACAACTACCTTGTGTCTTATTTTCAGATTGCTTTATCAGTGTCAGAAGTTGGTATGAAGGAAGAATATATCCTACATGAACCACATGAAACAGATGTTGTCATCAAGCAAGAACTTTCTGAAGAAATGATGGAAGATGAGGTATGTTGTGCCTGATATTTTTGTATGTCTCTTTTTGAAATGCCAGTACTTTTAAATTTACAATTTAATGTTTTTCTGTGGCAGAAGGAAATAAAATGTATTTTCTCGTGTGTTCACACTACAACTTAATGTAAACACACGCATATAAATACACAGTGTAAAATATTAGAACAGATGTGGTTCATATTCTTAATATGAAAGTGTCCTTTAATCACTAAATGGTTATAATTTTGTGGATTTTATTCTGTTGGTTTCTGTTGATGTATTGAATAAATTGTTGTACTAAAGTCAGTATTAACACTTTGGGTACCGGATGTTACAGCACAAAACTTCTATAGAGTGCCAGCTGCTGACACAAAATACTTCTATAGAGTGCCGACTGTTTTTAACATTTTTCAAAAATTCTTGTGAAACTATAACATAATCTAGAAAAATGGTACTTACCTTGTTTTAAACGTTGAACCTTCCACTTTATAATTAAATATAAAATTTTGTTGTTTTATATAAATACTTTCAATGAAACTTTACTTTTTTATACACAATTTTTATTCAAAAAAAGTTGTCAAAACTGTTCACACCAAACTTAAGAAAATGTATCACTAATATTAGTATGTATAATTTTTGTTGTTGAATGAGTAACTTTGAAGCATGGGTCTTTACACATAGCAATTGGAAATTTTCTTGTAAAATTTCTTCGTAGTTTCAGTTTGGTTCAGTTGAGCTGCCATCTGCTGGCGATTTCAAGAACTAAGAACACTAACAAACATTATGCTACAGCTAAAACGATGTCATTAGAAGTGATCCCGTATTTAAAGAAACAAAACTACGTCACGTCAAATGACGTGATTAGTATTCTAAAGAAGTTTTGTCACCACGTCAATTGACGTGTCAGCACCGTAAGTGTTAATGATATAAAGTGACAAGATATATTAGCACTACATTCAAGTCATTATTAATTTTCACTTTTTTTCTTTTGAAGTAGATTAAAAGCAGCCAAGCATAAAAAAACGTTACCAAAACATGTCACAAAATGAATATGAGACATGTACCTCCATTAACGCATTGAGACCTGCCCGCGTACGATGTCTACATGCTGCTGTGTCCTGAGCATTTTTGTAAAAGTTTCAGGTCTAATAAACAATTTGTCTCTTCACGTACATCCATTCTGTAATCAGTGCATTGAAGTACATGTCTTCTACTTTAAAGTGATATATATTTTGTTGTGGTGTTTTGTAGTTTACTTTTTTTATTAAGTTGAGGAAAGTACACTTCTTCACTTAAAAAAAAATCAGCTCGACTTAATTCTTGCACAGTACATTAATTTTAAACACAGATTACAACTATACACAAAATTATTTTGTTCACACCTGAATATTGTTTTATCAAAAAATTTACTGAAGTAGTCAAAACAAAAACGTCTTATCAATTGAAGTGGTTAGGATATGACTCTCTTTCTCACACATGGGTAACAGCAGTTGTTCATCTAATTCACACTATAGACTTGAATTTTATATATGAAATTAACTTGTATTCTTTATACATCTTTTGAATTTTTGATAATATCAACTAAAAACTGGAAAGTGTTAGTTATATCATTATCTTCACCCACATTATCTTCACAATGTCACTATCATCAACACACATTACCACTAATTTCTGAGTATGAATTTAATTACTCAATGTCAAAGACGAGTGTTATGATTTCATTAACTTCTCCTGTAAGATAATTCCTGGAATACATTTTCAATAAAGAAAAATATAACAAAACACGACTATCTCACGCACAAGCTGTAGGTAAACAACAAAAATGGCTGCCCTCATCAAACACGTGTACATACCACAAACAGAAATATTTTTCCTTTGGTTTGTTCAAGTTCATGCTGTCCTCTACCGTTTAAATAGAGAACTAAAATATTCCATTACATGGAAACAAAGCCTGTGGACATATAGGAGCCATCTTGTTTTATTTAAACTACGTCAAATTCAAGGACTTAACTGGTACATCCTTAGGATTCTGGTGCTTGTTTGATTTGGGTGTACTACGTATGTTCATAGGTCTCAGTGTATTAATATATTTAATACGTTGAGTTGCAAGCTCAAACCTGGGCTGTTGTGTTGCATACATTATTTTCTACATCCGTGTCTATTAGAAATATTTGGGCAGAGCGTATCTAGTGTAAACCTTTGGAGTGGGTACTTCACTTTGGTTTAATCTATTGGACAGTTTTCAAAGTAAAAGCAAGAGTTTATTGAGAACATTTGAACTTAATATAGAGTTTCTGTAAGTTAAAGTTTTTGGTAGCAAATTATTGTTTGAATAATGTACGTAAATTATTGTTTATGTACATACATAATGTACATAATATATGCTCACTTTTTATAATTATTACATCACTGTAAAGTAGGTGGTATCACTTTATATTCAAGTAAAGTTGGCAAAACTCTTCATTTGTTATAACAAAATTCATCCAATAATGCACTGTGTGCAAACTGATGAATTCTGCATACTAGTGTGACTTTTCTTATGAATAAGACATCTGCTTGAAAATAATGTTGTGCAAATATTTTTCAGTGCATGTCAGACGGAAACAGCATTGGAACTAAACACACTAATGAAGGAGATATTTGTTATAGACTGTATGGACAGAAAGATCATAACTCAAGTTTACTTAAAGCTAATTGTGATTCAGCAGGAATGTACAGATGTGATAATTGTCACAAAATCTTTAGACACTTAAAAACGATGTCTCATCATGAATTATTGTGTAGTGGTTTAAATTCATACCAACCTGTCATTATCAGTAAGAATTATCAATGTGAAATATGTTCCAAATTTTTCTCAGAAAAGAGTAGCTTCTCAAATCATATGTCAGTTCACAGTGCAGTAAAGAATTATCAGTGTGAAGTCTGTTGCAAACTTTTCTCAAGAAAGGGTAATTTGTCAGCTCATATGTTAATTCACAGTGGCGTAAAGAATTATCAGTGTGAAATCTGTTACAAACATTTCACACAAAAGAGTAGTTTGTCAGTTCATATGTTAATTCACAGTGAAGTAAAGAAGTATCAGTGTGAAATCTGTTGCAAACGTTTCTCACTAAAGAGTTATCTATCAGCTCATATGTTAATTCACAGTGGAGTAAAGAACTATCAGTGTGAAATCTGTAACAAAAAGTTCACACGAAGCAGTGGTTTGTCAAGGCATTACTTATTTCACAGTGGGGTAAAGAAATATCAGTGTGAAATATGTTCCAAAGTTTTCTCAGAAAAGAGTGGTTTGTCAAGTCATATGGTAACTCACAGTGGCATAAAGAGTTATCAGTGTAAAATCTGTTACAAACTTTTCACACTAAAAAATAATTTGTCGGCTCATATGTCAGTTCACAGTGAAGTAAAGAAGTATCAGTGTGAAATCTGTTGCAAACGTTTCTCAAAAAAGAGTTATTTGTCAGCTCATATGTTAATTCATAGCGGAGTAAAGTATCAGTGTGAAATCTGTAACAAAACGTTCACACTAAGCAGTAGTTTGTCAAGCCATTACTTATTCCACAGCGGAGTAAAGAATTATCAGTGTGAAATCTGTAACAAAAAGTTCACACGAAACAGTGGTTTGTCAAGGCATTACTTATTTCACAGTGGGGTAAAGAATTATCAGTGTGAAATCTGTAAGAAAAAGTTCACACAAAGCCATGGTTTGTCAAAACACATGTCAAGACATAGTGGAACAAAGGATTATCAGTGTGAAATCTGTTGCAAACGTTTCTCACAAAAGAGTTATTTGTCAGCTCATATTTTAATTCACAGTAGAATAAAGGATTATCAATGTGAAATCTGTAACAAAACGTTCACACGAGGTAGTGGGTTGTCAAGGCATTACTCAATTCACAGTGGCGTACAGAATTATATTCATGATGGTGTAAAGAAATATCAGTGTGACATATGTTCCAAATTTTTCTCAAGAGAAAGTAGCTTGTCAACTCATATGATGTCAATTCACAGTGGAGTATAGAATTATCAGTTGGAAATGTGTGACAAACTGTTCTGTCAATATTATAGCTTGTCAAAGTCAAAGTGAGGCAAAAGATTATCAGTGTGAAATCTGTAATGAAGTGCTCATAAAACAAATCATTTGTCAAGTTGTATCGTTTATCAAAGTCAAATAAAAATTATTTAAAATCTTGTTCTCTTGTAGTAGTTCGTTAAGACAATTCAGTGTGGAATTGAGAAATATCAGTGCGGTATCTCTGAGATTTTACACAATTAAGCTCATAAAATAACTCACGTGGATGAAAGTAATAGAGTGATGTGTAGAACCATACTACCTCTGATAAGGGGCATTTATCAAACCATACATTAATTGCTCAGTGAATTGTGATGTAATTCTTGCACAAAATATTTGCTACTTGGTGTTTTGTTAGTAAAGAAAGCAATGAATACTTGATTAACACATCCAGATCCTTAAAATTCATTCCAAGTGTATATACCAAATAAATGCAATTGTTATGAAGATTGAAATAAATTGTTAATCAACTTAGGGGTTCTTTGAAATTATCTTTTTACTCTTGCCTCAAGTTTCATACCTCTTCCCCACTTTTTAGTCAAACCCCTCACCCTCGACCCTTATTCCTACCTACTACTCCCTTGCACGCACACACGTTTTCTTTTCCTCCTTTTTGAAGACAGATTTATTTGTATATAAACCCTTTTTATCTGCAAAGCGAACAAGTAACATTTTTGTTTCCAACAATGACGACCCTTTGTATAATGCTGCGTTGACTGTATGCACTTTGCCCGTGATATCATGTATTTGTAGATACTCAGTACGAGTTGCCTACAGTAATTTGTCTTCCATTTTTGACCAAACAATTACCACATGCTCAGAAGCCGGTAGGTGAAAACTGTCTGGGTACTCTGGAATTTTACATATATCCTTGCTGATGTATAAGGAAAGATTCCAAGTATATCCCTGAAACATTTCATCACTCTGACACAAACAAAACAACTTTAGACCAAATCTGAAATGTTTGCCATTTATATATATATTGTCGGAAATTAAGTTAACTAACATGACATGTGGAACTCGTCAACAGCAAAATTTTCTTGAGGATCAACAACTGTCCAACAGACTTGTCTCAAAAGGGGTGAGTACTGAGGGATTCTTGTCAGTGACTTCTTTACGGAATATTTGGGACTTAAAAAAAATGCAAGAATTTTAAAGATTGAAAGGAGGATATTGCAACTCGTAACTTTTGAATTCAAAACTTAAGGCCAGTATAGAACGTGCTTATGACGAACAGTCTAACATTCCTGGCAGTTTACCAGCACCCATGAGAAATAAATAAATACAGTTTGTCCATTTGAACAAGTTGGAAGTCCACACAATTTTATTAGTGCAGGCACAAGTAAGGGACAATATTTCAAAAATTTACACTTTGAGTGCTGGATGTTTCAGCACGAAACTTCTATAGAGTGCCAGCTTCTGACACAGACTACTTCTATAGAGTGCCAGCCGTTTTTAATGTTTTTCAAAAAATTCTTGTGAAACTGTAACAACATAGAAAAATGGTACTTACCTTGTTTTAAACATTGGGCCCTCCTCTTCACAATGAAATATAAAATTTTCTTGTTTTATATAAATACTTTCAATGAAACTTTACTTTTTTATACACAAGTTTTATTTTAAAAAAATTGCCAAAACTGCTATAGCACATTTCACTGTTGAAACACAAACCATAAGAAAATGTATCACTAATATTAGTTTGTATAATTTTTTTTTGAATGAAAAACTTTGAAGCATGGGTCTTTACACATAGCAACTGGGAATTTCAGTTTGTAGTTTTGTAACTTTATTTTTATTTATTTGTTATCTATTTTATTCAGATTACAACTCCCACTTACCTTTCAACTTGGATCTGGCCGGATCGAGTAGTGGCGGTACACCCATTTCGTTTGACGAACTATGACAGTACATAAAACGAACTAAGGTTTTGAAAGAAACTAACTCAATTTTTTGGAAGAGAAATTATTTTTGTTTAATAATCAAATAGTGCGATTTTATAACTTTGTTTTCCAAATAAATTGTCTTACATGTTTTTAAAGGTTGGGTAACTCTTGTTTATACATCTTATTTAATAGCCTTACATAATATTACTTACGTCTAAGAAGATAGCCCAGCTGCTCACACACTCTCACATATATTTATCTTAATTTATCAAAACACCCTTAACCAATATTAGATACACGAGCGAAATATTTATTCTTTACAAGTTCCCGTCTCATTTTATATGGCGCGAGGTCGACCAAACACGTGCCTTCCCGGTTACATTATTCGTTATTAACTGCTTTTCAACGGCCACTGCACTGCACTCGTCTATAACATAGTCAATTCCTCGGGTCCCGGTCGGTATTAACGATATGATTGTGTTAGGCGTATTTAGAACACCACCGACCGGGGCCTAAACCAAACGGTCATTGTCTGTAGCGGTGTTGGCGTCCTGTTGACTGTATGGCTGTATATGTAACAGGTACAACTACCTGTTCCTGCATGGAAGTTGTTCTTCCATGCCATGATGTTTTCGTCGTCGCTCCTTGTTCCTGCTGTCGTGTAACCATTTTATGCGTGGCATAGAGCTGGTATATGTGTGTGTCCAGAGGCCGATATTGGACTTGGTTCCGCTGATGTCACCAACAGTAGGCGGAGTTAATGCGACTTCCGTGAGGTCTTATAGAAGACGACGAATATTTTTTTACACTCTGGCCATCTTGAGTTGTTTGTCAGAGCGTCACTTGGAGCGTGATTGAGCAGTTGCGTATGTGCGCTGCCACACACAGGTATAAAGTTCGAAGAATTTTGTGGAGGTACAAATGCTCTGTCGCATTCCTCAACAACGACTGCGTCTTATTGCGTTGTTTCATTGTTCTGTTATACGGACTGCTATACTGACACATACGTTGCACAATACAATTACTTTGCAATGTTTTATAAAGCTCCCGACCGAAAACGAAATGAATAAAAATATATAAATGTCCCAAACGGTTAAAATAAAACACCCAAAATTTGACCCGCTACAATACCCCCTCGATGAGAATTCTGCTGTCCACAACAGAAGAAATCTCATCGATAAACCCCGAAGAGGACCGGTGAGGAACTAGTGCCACAACCCCCTTGTTCTTACTCTGCATGGGTACACGACCCCCCTGGCTCAGCGACCATTGACTCATCTGAACGAGATCACTGGACTTCTCCGTAAGAGATCCCAACACCGAGAAATCGATCAGACTCGCACCACGGCACACCTCGCCTTCTAACATGCTACCCCCAAAATCCTCAATCCCTGGCTAAAATCATTCCAGCTCCTCCGCCGATATGGATCCCCTTTTTTGCAAGCTGGGCTGCCTTTAGCAGATACTGGGCTCACACACATTAACATTACATATTATCATAACACATTAAAATAAAAACTTCCTTTTAAAATTTATTATAAATTCAAAAAATTCAATATTCAAAAAAAAATCTTTTACCAAAAAATTCTCTTCCTCTTTTTTCTAATTTTTGTTTCAATGACTTAACCTAAACATTCCTATTAATACAAATACATCCTTACTCTAGCATGAGAACAATTTATAGCTTACCAACATAAAGCAATACAATAAAAAAAACATCATTAATACATACACAACAAAATAATAATTATCTAACATATTCACTCGCTGGCAGGCGACAAATCAAGTTTTTTTTTTTCTTCAAAAAAAAATTTAAAATTTTCAAAATTTTAAAATTCAAAAAAAATTATTCATTAAATATTTATTAAATTTATTAAAATTATTCAAAGATTAGTTTGAATTAATCAAACAAACAAATTAAAATTGAATTCCTACTCTACAAGCTTAGTATGTGTATGACCTCATCAGCTGATCGAAACTAGGTCAAGTACAAAACCCTTGACCTACATATGTTATGTATGATTTCTGAAAACACTTTAAATATCTGTAATATCCTACCTTGAAATACAAAACATAATAACATAAAATATTTAAAACAAACAAAATATTAATATAATCAATCATCAACTTGACATTCAAATTATTTAAAACAAACAATTCTTAACTTTACATTATTTTCAAATTTTATCAAAATTCTGTCACTGGTTAAAAAAATAAACAATTGCATATTCTTTATCATGAATTCCTCTTTCTTCTCAACAATCTTACTTTAATATACTGTGGGTGATGTAAATTATTTATTCTCGTTTTTCTGTATTAGATTTCTATACATATATAAACTTTCTCCCCCTGACTCTAACATCACTCAACTCCCACTCCTATGACACCCAACTCTATCAAAAATATCTACTAATCAGGACATTCTAAACCCCAACTTATCATTTAACACAATTCGCCGCCTTCTCTACATATATAAAACTCGCTAACCCTTTGTATATATAGGATACGTGTTTCCCCTACTCAAAAAACTCATTTCCCTTATTTGGCCCCTGGTCTTTACCTAAGGCGGCCCCTCCTCACTAAAATCTATTCTAATCCCGTCCCAACCCTTGTTGCGGACTCCCCAAGTACACTACCCCTAATACAAAATTGCCATCCCCAAAAATCTCAATCTCATTTCATTACTACAAATACACAAAATAACCTCATTAACTATAAAAACAACCATATATCATTCAAAATCTACATAAAGTCTCCATTACCACTGTGTCAACATTAATATTTCTCAAAATTCTGTTACATCACATCAACTCAAAAACAACATTGCAGCATAATCATCTCTACTATTTCACATTCAACTTTTAATTCAACTTGGACAGGTCTGCATGTCCCATAAAACATTTATCACCCACGAATTATCTTTTATTGATTGGCATAAATTGTTATTTTATTTCTCATATTCTTTTTGTCTTTACTTCAAAATGTCTGTAGTACACTAAACATTAATTATTTGTAACCTTTGCAAACCAATATACCAGTGACATGGTATTGTTGATCAGCTGATATCCTAACATAATTAAAACACCATGAATACCTTTCAAAATTGAACAATTACATGTAATACACTATCAACACTTACTTCTATTATGTTGATTGCCTGCCAGGCGTCTAATGATTGGCTTAGAAAAAAAAATTATACACATAATAAAAATACATTTTATCAACAACTATATCTAACACACAACAATAAAATGATTGCACAAATAGCAATAAACCTGGATTATTAGCATACATCAAACAAACAATTCTCTTTTAAATAATTTATATAAAAATTTATAAACATTATTATTTAAAATGTTTCATTACCTCTTTTTATTTATCACCATGATGAATTTATCGTGTGTTGTAATCAGATTTTCAAAATTGCTTAAAATTTATTATTAACATATTTTTAATCATTATGTTCCACAAAATAAACCATTTAACATTTATTTACTTATTAATTATTATTAAATCAAAATCTCACCAAACAATTTAAATTCATTATAAAATCCAAACACATAACATTCAATCACAATATCTAAACATCTCCACTTATTTAATTCAATTTATTATTAAAATTACATATTTCCATTATTATCAACATTCTATAAATCATTAACTATTGTCTTCATAATTATTTTGTTATTTAATTAGAGTGCCAAAATATTAATAATATTATTATTATTAATACAACATTTTCTAAAACATATACACATTACATTTCACAATACACACAAATGAATTCAATATTATTTACAAAATATACGTCAAAACTGTTCAAGTGTATCTCACTTCAGATGTCCAAATCAGCAAGGTCATTACCAGAAATTTATAAAATTCAAACAAGGTCTATACACTGATATTCCAGTTCAGCCACCATCGTCAAAAATTAATCTTGGTTCTAAATAACACTGTTGCTTTTTATTTACAAACAAATGGTTACTTTGTGTGTCATAACCAGAACAACCAAATTCACTCATTTTACCAGAATACTCATTAAACCAGTCTACGTTAAGTATTTTTGTTAAGTCTCCGTCATTACATTCATTCACTATCGGTCTAATTATTTTTTTCAAATCATTGTAATCATTATTATTCAAATATATTTCTAAGCCTTCTTTCCATTCATCATACTTTCTATTCAAATTATACAATTCTGTTACATACCATTCTCTATTTACCTCTCTCTCTTCATAACACCACATCACACTCTCACAATTATTCCGGACAGAGGGTACACAATTACTCCACAAAAATAAACACCTCAATTCATCTACCAATACGGGACTCTTGCCCTTCAACCACAACACTTGTGGACTCAATAAATCATCATAAACATCATAAATAATAAAGGGAAAATTTGCCCTCTGTCCCCACTCTACCACAACATTATTTTTTCTCTCTCTCTCTCTAACTCACTGACACACATTAACATCTCATAATCACTACCTTCCACCAGCTCATCAGTACTCTCATTCTTTATTTTTACCGTATCACTTTCTGATACCAATTCTTCAAATACATTATTATTCTCGTTATTATTAACATCATTTTTATTTATTAACTCATTGCCTAACACAACACCGTCATTACAGCTTTCGTTTGTATTATTCTTACTCTGTTCTACTTTATTCGAACTAATTTTTGTCATTTCATTGGCATTTCCAAGACATACACTCTTGTCTTGTATGTTATTTATCAACTCGTCAAATTTTATATTTATTTTTTGCTGAAGCTGAATATTCTGTTGTTCACATTTTCTTCTCTGTTCATCTAATTTATTGTTGAAATCACTTTTCATTTTATTTAAAATTATTTCGTTACCATCAAAACGTTTATTTATTGCATTGAAATTACTATTCATATTGTTCAAAATTATATCATTATCATTAAAACGACTATTCATTACATTAAATTTGGTCTCAAAATTATTATTCATTCTTTTGAATTGACTGAGCATAATGCTCATCATATTTGTTTCCTCTGATTGTTTACTTTTATTAATTGAAACGGGGGTCAATTGAATCCCCGAATCAATGTCTGTTTCATTTACTTGTGGTTGAGACGCAATCGGCGTGGAATGAGCTATTACATTACTGCCGACAGCTGTTTCTGTAACAGTACCCGTCTCCCCCCTCAATATACCACTTTCCTCCAGCAATTGCGACTCAAGGCCACTTTCACTCATAATTGAATTTACTATACTGCTCTTTTCTGTGTTTTCAGACATTTTTTATTTAATCTATTTTGTCTTACGTAACAACTACCAATGATCAGTCTTTTTTCAAAACTGATATTACAACATCAATTTACTTTCTCCACCGTATTCCGTTCAATGTACTGTCACATGTAGGCCGTTGTAATAACTTTTTTGTTATCTAAAATCCTGGTCACGCGGCAACAATTGTAACTTTATTTTTATTTATTTGTTATCTATTTTATTCAGATTACAACTCCCACTTACCTTTCAACTTGGATCTGGCCGGATCGAGTAGTGGCGGTACACCCATTTCGTTTGACGAACTATGACAGTACATAAAACGAACTAAGGTTTTGAAAGAAACTAACTCTCAATTTTTTGGAAGAGAAATTATTTTTGTTTAATAATCAAATAGTGCGATTTTATAACTTTGTTTTCCAAATAAATTGTCTTACATGTTTTTAAAGGTTGGGTAACTCTTGTTTATACATCTTATTTAATAGCCTTACATAATATTACTTACGTCTAAGAAGATAGCCCAGCTGCTCACACACTCTCACATATATTTATCTTAATTTATCAAAACACCCTTAACCAATATTAGATACACGAGCGAAATATTTATTCTTTACAAGTTCCCGTCTCATTTTATATGGCGCGAGGTCGACCAAACACGTGCCTTCCCGGTTACATTATTCGTTATTAACTGCTTTTCAACGGCCACTGCACTGCACTCGTCTATAACATAGTCAATTCCTCGGGTCCCGGTCGGTATTAACGATATGATTGTGTTAGGCGTATTTAGAACACCACCGACCGGGGCCTAAACCAAACGGTCATTGTCTGTAGCGGTGTTGGCGTCCTGTTGACTGTATGGCTGTATATGTAACAGGTACAACTACCTGTTCCTGCATGGAAGTTGTTCTTCCATGCCATGATGTTTTCGTCGTCGCTCCTTGTTCCTGCTGTCGTGTAACCATTTTATGCGTGGCATAGAGCTGGTATATGTGTGTGTCCAGAGGCCGATATTGGACTTGGTTCCGCTGATGTCACCAACAGTAGGCGGAGTTAATGCGACTTCCGTGAGGTCTTATAGAAGACGACGAATATTTTTTTACACTCTGGCCATCTTGAGTTGTTTGTCAGAGCGTCACTTGGAGCGTGATTGAGCAGTTGCGTATGTGCGCTGCCACACACAGGTATAAAGTTCGAAGAATTTTGTGGAGGTACAAATGCTCTGTCGCATTCCTCAACAACGACTGCGTCTTATTGCGTTGTTTCATTGTTCTGTTATACGGACTGCTATACTGACACATACGTTGCACAATACAATTACTTTGCAATGTTTTATAAAGCTCCCGACCGAAAACGAAATGAATAAAAATATATAAATGTCCCAAACGGTTAAAATAAAACACCCAAAATTTGACCCGCTACAGTTTGTACAATTTGAATTGAAAGTTTAGTTCAGTTGAGCTACCATCTGCTGGAAGTTTGAAGAACTAAGGACACTAACAAACATTACAGGACAGTAAAAATGATGTAATTAGAAGTGATCCTGTGTTTAAAGAAACAAAACTGTCACATCAAATGACATGATCGGCACTTTATAGAAGTTTTGTCGCCACATCAAATGACGTGATTGGCACCATAAGTGTTAACCATAGTCAACGGCAGATCAGAAAGCAAAAGTACTGGATGAATATGAAACTGTTTACAATATCCCTTTAGAAATTTATCACGATGATCAGAAAATGAGTTAGTAACAAAAGTCCAACCAACTACTTTTTCCCCCATATTGTCTTCACAAGCACCTGAAAAATTACTGTCACTGGATTCCAGCATATTTTCTAGCATACAGCTTTCGTCATCTTCAGTCTGGCCTCTTTCATACTCCCATTATAAGGCAACAAATAAAATTGTATGTTACAATAAAAATTTTAAATACAGGTGTAAGACAGGGGATGGTTGATCCCCAATTCTTTTCAACTGTGTCCTTGAGAAATTGGTGAGAATTTGGAAGGAAAAATTAAAGGAATGCAAAATAACACCAATTGTGTTGGGAAGAAGGAACAAGCCCTTTTAAAATTAACTGTTTGGCATTCGCAGATGACTTTGCTATACTTTCTGAACATCTGACATCTACAGTAACACAAGATAATTTTTTAGAGGACAGAGCCAGTAGAACAGTCTTAACAATTTCTGCAGAAAAAAAAACAAATTTCTTACGAACATTAAAAATGTGCCAAAATTCCTGGTAACAGATATTGGCCGAATAGAAAGCGTTCGAAAATTTTTAGTATCTAGGAGAAAATTCAAGAGAGTGGTTTAGAAAAATCTGCTATAGAAAAAAGGATTCATAAGATGGAAAGGGCATATGGTGTAACTAAAGATATTTACAATAAAAAATGTAGATCTAAAAATGCGAAAATAAGGCATTACAGTACACTAAAGTTAACTGCATGGAAGTAGTATTGTCAAGGTCACATTGCTTACTTACAGCGTTGCCACTAAGCAACAGTTTCCCTTTCTTCTGAAAAATGCTACACTAGTAAGTAGGCCTACTTAATGTAAAGAATATAACAAAGTGATTTTTAAATTAAATATTTACTTTGTTGTTATCAACAAGGCTTCCATTAAAATTATTTTTTATGCTTTAAACTGTTGAACATTCTAAAATCAATGACAATAGAAGACTGAAAAAACAACGATACATTTTGAAGGTTCATAGATGCCTACTGCAGAAATTTTATAGATAAAATTTAATGTTATTTAAAGTAAAAAACATTTTAAAATCTTACGAGTATCACTCAATTGTTCTGGTTTTGTAAGATAGTGTAATGTAAGGTTAACTTGCATTTTACTGTATTTTTTTAAGTAAAATTTTACAGGGAGAAAGTTTCTCATACATACATTAGAATACATTGTCAATAATTAATAATAATAATTACATCACAATTAATACATTGTTAATAATTAATTAACAATGAATTTCCGTTACTTGTACATAACATTCAATGCGATGCGTCAGCTATAGTTTGTTTGAACAAATTTTCATAGGCATCCTGTGTCTTAAGCTTGGCCCATTTAATTATTGAAGAGACACCGCAGTATTCGTGACTGAAAAATATTCTATTTTTATTTCCTGCACTGCTTATTAATAATTAAGTAAAAAAATTAGAACTATACTATAAGACGTTACATGCACAACTAGCATAAAAATAATCGTATGTATAAACGTGAAACGAGTTGGATGTCTTAAGAAAATAAGGATAATTTTATAAACAACAAATACAAATGCGTCATGAAATAAATTTAAAATTCCTTATTCATATATTAATATATTATAAATTTTTAGATATAGAAATTAAATTTATAATTCTATATTTTATGAATTGTCCTTACAAATTTTATAATTAAAATTTTCCTTATTTTATAAACTATAGAATTCTTTATGAGTATTATAAATAATAGTCAGTACTGTAACTGAAATGGGATTGGCTTTTGCCACAACAGCGACAAATTTGTTTACAGAAATTGCTCAGTCCTATTTATCTTTGTGGAAAGGAAGAAAGGTAGTATCGCGGCCAGTATACATACACATTTTTGAGGGGAGTGTAAAATGACAAAGGCATTCATAAAAGTGTGACAGCAATATTTACCGAAAACACATGCCGACAGGGTATATGTAATTTGCATACCAAATGTGTACATATACCTAACAGAACTTCCGAACCATATGGCTTAGGAACGACCATGCAGAGAACAAAAACAGATTCATTTACAAAAGGGAAAAGACCATGAGTATGAAAAAATTAAAGCGACAACAGCAGGCAAGGTCAGCGTTCTCAGACAACTGTCAGTCTGTAGGATAAACACCCATGAAGAAAACAGTAAAACTTTAAATAAGTAAGTTCACTGTACGGAAAACACAAAATAACTGACCTAATGGTACTTCGTAAAATTAGGGTGTGTATTACTAAAAGCTTTAGATTCCAACATAAGAAAAACCAGCGCAGTATAAATCGTAGATTCAGAGAACTGCAAATCGTAACGAAAGAAGCCAAAGAAAGAGAAGAAACGCAAAGATAGAAATTCTGTAGATATTTACATGACAACAAAAAATATGTTGCAGACTCCCACAAATTTTTATAGTTCAAATACTGGCGCCCAGAATTTAACTGAGTAGTGTTACCCACAACTAATTATTCCTGATAAAAAAAAATTCATTAACGCGATACGCATAAATAAATTTGAAACGAGCAATATAAGGTGGATGTATGAAATTTGCTTTCGTAACACTGCTAAAACGCTACACACTGTACTAGCCCGCAACAACGCTGGGCGAGGGGAGTGGAGGTGACAGGGAGAAGTAGTGAAAGTGAGTGACCTTGACGGTACTACTTCCATGCAGTTACCTCTAGTGAGGCCAGAATGCCTATATGCAAGTGAATGTCTAGCATTGAATTATAATATAGACAAACTAGAAATATTGGAAAGATGAATTATTAGGAAAATATTAGGCCCACGAAAAACTTCAGAAGGTTGGAAATTAAGAAGTAATGATGAAATATATTAAAGTATAGAAAATATAACAGAAACAATGAGAAAAAGAAGACTATTATTTTTTGGACATTTATATAGAATGGACAACAATAGGTTAAGAAAGCGGATCTTCAAGTATCTGTGGGGGAAGAAGTCAGTGTCAAGTTTGTGCTGTGGTTATATAAAAAAGTAAACACCACGGCCACTTAATTTTATTTTCCGTGCGTTCAGCACACTATCGCGGCTTGTTCGATGCCTGCGTTGATATCGAGATGCAAGTTGTCCGCTGCTACCGTGAGTGGTGACGTCATTGGGCAGGCCATGGTTTTCGCTTATTAATGAAATTTAGTCAGCAGCGTCGGAGTTTCTATAAGTTAACGTCGAGCCGTGCGTCGTTCTCTTTTCTCGTTCAACCTCGGGGGCGGCTGGATTGTGATGGCGTAAATTTGTACTTCACTATGCTTAGATAATCTTCATAAAGAGCTTCAGGTTTCTCCGCCTAGTCGAGGGGAAAGGGGTCCAGGTTATGGGCACGGTTCATCCACGCCCATCCGCAGAGCCTGCATAAGAAACCTCCAACGCCGTTACACCATCCGGCCTCATCTTTCACACACCACGGAAATGCAGGAATGTCTTTAGTGCCCGCCATACATTACGTATAACGAAAAAGCCGCTAAGACAAGGAAAAAATAGCGGCCAGTTTTTAGTGCTAAGTAAGTCCAGTTTTATAGCTTACTATAATTTTCAACTTAAAATTTTAAAATAAAACCAATTTTTAACACACAAACAATTTTTAACCTGGCCACAGACGCAGCACTCTTGCCGCGCCCTAACCTGTTCAAAACATCGAGCTTTTTCTCCAGTGGTAGTACATTCCTAGCCCTTTTGGCTAGCTTATCACTGCCAATTATGTTTTCCGAACGTTTGGAACACATTATGACAAAAGGATAGTTTATAAAAGAGTAAATTAACACTATATAATAAGAACAACGAACACTAAAAACTAAAGAACACGCAATACGTCACGGCAGAAGAGCAATGCGCGACTGACTGACTTCAATCCGATTTGAAGGGATATGTGTGCACGAAGCGCTGCCTAGCGGATGCTACTACAAACCGCGTATAAGCGAATTCCAGCCCCGCGGTTGGAAACTACTGCGCATTTATAAAACCGCGTATAAATGAATTCCGCGGTTGTAGAACCCGCAGTTGACGAGGGATTACTGTAATGTAGTTTTATTAAGTTTTTGATCTAAAATGGTATTTTTTACTTCATTTTGTAATGGTAAGTTTTTTAAAAGCACTTCCTGTCCTTGTCTTTCAAATGAAGCCATATTATAAGTTATATTAATGATTATATTAAATCTCAGATTGTAATAAAAGGTTTATCTTCCCTTAATTTCTTGCAATTAGATTATTCGTGTAACAGTACAATTCTGGCCCTATTATATTTTGGGGACAAATCGATATAAAGTGTATTTTATTTTAAAGTCCCATATAACAAAAAATTTGGTAAAGTTGTATTTAGAGGTTGCAACTGCGCAATATATGGAGTGAACAAGGATTGCGTCAAGGTCAGGGATAGACGTCCAGAACAGCAAAACAGTCGTCATACAAATGTGTCACAAGCTGCGCACATGATTACATCAGCCAAGGTATGCCACTACGCATTTTCTGTGCCTATAAGCAATGCGTATTACAACTGGAGTGTAGAAACACAAAGGAATGACGACGTAGTTTGTCCCCCACCTCTGTCTTGCATAGTTGCAAACAAAGTCAGTCTCGACTCAGAAGCGTAGCGTACCGGCCGGTATTTCTCCAAAAGCTAATTCCATCTAAATTTTACACAACTTAGTGTTGTTTGTTATATAATGTAAAAGTGCAGTATTCATATAAACATGAAATAACAGTGTAACGTAACTTTAACAAAAGTTTTTGTTAAAGTTTTTAACGTCTATTAGTGCGTGTAACGATGCGACGTCTTCGGGACAGATTTGCAGCTAAGTAGCAAACTTATAAAAACAATTTTCAATATTCTATTTAAATTCAAATAAAATGAGCTCAGTTAGGGACGTCCATAAAATTATACTGCATGAATGAGTGTGTGATTGCGTGAACATAATATAAATATAAAATTTAAGCAGTGCTGGGTTGTGAAATTATTTATAATTATGATATCATAAAAAATATAATTGAATATGTTATTTTGGAGGGTTTATGAAATGTTTAAGGGAAATTTTTAAACTTATACAGTAGAACTGCGTCTCATGACGCAACGCCAAAAGGCATATAATAGCGTGCTTGTTTTCGCACGGTAGAGTCGCATGTTTTTGTAGTAATATGTTATTAAAACAAAAAATATAATTGAATGTTATTTTGGAGGGCCTATTGAAAGGTTTAAGGGGATTTTTGACTTAAATAATGTAACAGCGTCTCATGACGTAACACCTAAGGGTATATAGCTGCGTGCTTATGTCGCACGGTAGAGTCACATGTTTTGTAGTAAGATATTATTAAAAGGTAATGTCATTTGGTAAACATGTCAAGCAAGAGTTATTATTTCAAATAACACATTCCGCTATCTTCTGGTTCGCTTAATCGAATTCTGGACTTAAAGTAAGTAAATATTCTTGTATCATATCACGAGATGGCGCCCGGAACAAAAGTTGAATAAAATTATTGATATTACATATAAGATTTATTGGGCAGTAATAAAATAGTATAACATTGGCGCTTTCCGACCAGGGACTCGACATAAAATTTTATTTTATGTGGGGTAAGCCTACGGGAAGTAGCGGACAGTTATCTGAAATAATAGATATAATTTTAACATAACCTATCTTCTACGAGGTTATGTTATAAGATTATATGCATGCGTGTATTATAAATAAGCAAAATGAATACTGATGAAGATAATAACACAAAAGTCAGCATAGCTGACGAAACAGTTATGAGTGAGATGGATGTTCAATTAACCCCAATTAGTCAGATTGGCGAGTCGAGTACGACTGCATTTGTACAATCAGAGACAGTAACAATAACCTCCATCTCAAGTAGTCAGGAAAATAAACCAGATGAGATTAGTGCAATGTTGCAATTACTGTTAAAGTTAGACAAAAAGCTAGATGAGCAAAAAATTGATTCTGATGTTCAATATACTAACTTGATGAACAAATTTGATGTAAGACTCGATAATTTTGATAAAATACTTAACGAGCAGAAAAATGAAATCAAAAATAATTTTGAGGTAAATTGTGACGAAATAAAAAACGAAATTAAAAGACAACGATAATCTTGTTAAACAATGTGACAAAGTAATTAAAAAGTTGGATGAGAAGTTGTTCCAAATAGAGAATCAGAAGGTGAGTGACAGTGATAATTTGAATAATGAGTTTACAAGTAGTAAGAATATGATATTAGAAAATGATAGTGATAATATTGGGAGTGATAATGAGGTGTTTGAGTGTGTTGAGTCAGAGAGAGAGCTGAGAGAAAGTATATTTGTTAAAGGGGTGCAGGGGGTAGAATTTTCCTTTGATGTTGTGTTAGGGGGTGAAGTCAAGTCTTCACGTATTTTTAATAAGGACGAGAGTTCCTTAAATTTATATTTGGGAGACGATAGGTCTACAAATAGAGTTCCTTGGTGTTTTAGTGTACCTCATAGGTGGTGCAGTAATTTTGAGTTAGTGACCCCTGCATATTTGGAGAGAGAGAGTGTAAATTGGTGTTATGGTAAGAAATATATTGAGAGAGAGAATAAGAGAGCAATAGAGATTTCTAAAGCAAATAGAAAGTATGGAGAACTTGTAGAAAGGTTAGGAGTAGAGATGGTGGATGATTATAATGAATACTTACCTTGTGGTAAAATTGAGATAGTAATAACAGTAGATGGTGAGAATAATGATAACATTTACTTACCTTGGGAAGTTACAGGTGTAGTGGTAGAAAATTATGATGATAATTATGATGACTATATGACTAACCAGATTATAACATATGATACTGATGTAGACAGAACTATACCCGATCGTGACCTGGCATATGATAAATTAATAGTGAATACATCTATTAATGTAAACGAAATTGTGAATGAATATAAAAAGTTTGATAAATATAATGATTCTAATAATAAAATGTATTTACTAAACAATAAGATAAATAGATCTAAGATTAGAATGTTATTCAATGATGGAGGATAGATTGTTTTATTGTGTAATGAACATTTAATATATGTGAACAGTGATTTTGAAATGGACTGCTATGGACTGATTTTGATTAATGACAAAATAATGAGTTTGGATTGTATATTTTTCATTGTTTTATATGTGTTAATGTCAATGTATTTATGTATTTTGATGTTGTGTATTACAGTTAAATTTTATGTACACCATGTATTATGTATTGTTTTAATAATTAACAATTAACATGTTTTTGTTTAACTTAACAAGTGAAAAGTTTAAATAATTAAATAGTTGAAAATTAATTACTGAATTAATGTGGTACAAAAGAAAGTTGTACTAAATTTGTAACTTAGGTAATAATGAAGTTAAATGATTAATTTGTAATAAATAAAAAATTTCTAATGAATAATAAATGATTAAGTAAGAATATATGTTTGAAGATTGAGATGTACTGTTATGAGTAGGTGAGAGATAAATTTTATAATGCAATTGTCAATGATCACAGTAAGTGTTTAAAAGGGAATAGAGCCTGGGTGTATCAATAAATAGAGGCACGTGAGTTAGTCAATCAAAGTAAATGGGAGTTAGATAGTTAAGAGTTTTAAAGAAAATAATACACAAAGAGAGTATTAGATATTTAGGGACAAAGTAGTTAGTGATTATATGTAGAGGTGAGTAACGTAAAGGTTAAACATTTAATTGTTGTTGATGATATTTTGTAGTAAGGGTAGTGGTGTAAGGAGTGATCAGCGTGCGGCGTGGCAAGAGACCAGCATGCGGCGTTGTGGCGGGGATAGAGTAGTTTAAGGGAGTGTTTGCCGATATTTTGGAGGGCAAATGGTTAGGTATGTATATGGCCAGGTAGGGAACACACATCCTAGTACAAAGACGAGCGGTGCCAGAGGTAAGTGGAATTAGTGAAGGGAGTTATAATTGAGAGATTGGTGTCATGATATGAAAATCTGGTTGTTAGTAGTGGTTGTTAGAAGAAAGGGAGTAAGATTATAAATATCTATTCAATTGAAAGCATAGCGAATACAGGAGTCACCCAGACTAAACAATGATTAGAATGTGAAAGGTTAAGTAGAAAATTCATAGTAGAAAGGTAATAAGAGATGAAATAATAATAATGTAATATGAATATTAATAATAAATTTGAATTTTTGTGAAGAATTAAATGGTAGTAAATGATAAATAATTGATGGCTAATTAATACAAGTTAATAATTAAAAGTATTAATTAATTAATTAATATGTGATGTTTATAATTTTATACGCAAATTTAAAGATGTAGGGTGTGTAAATTTTGATCATAGTTAAATGTGAATTGTTTATTTTAATGTAATAATTGCAATGTTAATTATGAGTGTATCATTATGTATTATGTTTATTATGTATTAGTGTAGAAATTTATATGTATGTATAAATGTATGATTTTGGGGCAGTTACAAACGTAACTATATACGACACAATGTGTCAAACTATTGCGATTCCCTACATTTCGGGCGATCTCGGCCTTACCATCCCAGATCGTGGTTTTGGACGACAACCAGCTGTGGGCAGCAATTGTCAAACCTGACCATAGTTGGTTGCCTTTGAAATTGGTTAAATTTAGAAATTTAATGGGGTTTTTAAAAGGGGAATCTAAGATTATTTTTGAGCATAGGCTACTTCACCTCAGTAGGGGTGGTAGACCTTAGGGGCATATTATAAGAGTAAAAGTAGGGGTACTTACCCTGAAGTTTTTGTAAAGCTGAAGCAAGGATGGGAGAGAGAGAAAAGAAAAAAGTGCTCACTCCTTCTGCCTCAGTCCTTGTGGAGGCAACTGAATGCAACAGTTCAGGGGGGGAAATAGTGTGTGTGGAGGAGAAAGAGGGGTATATATTGTTAACAGCGCCGGATTACTTACTGTTAATAATAATAAAAATAATAATAATAAGAAAATGTTTCAGAATTGTAGAAAGAGGGAGAAAGAGATGATTTTATTTGAGTAAATTTAGATTATGTGTTTGGATATTTAGAAAGTATTATTGCATTAGTATAAAGATTTGTGTTTCTTCTTGTTAATGGGAAAGGATTAATTATTATCGATTGGAATCTAAAAAATTTTATAATGTTAAGAGTAGTGAATTAAGAGAATGGAACTTCTGTATAATTCTTGTGGAGTTAAAATAAACCCAGTGCTTCTTAACACAAACCAGCACATAGCTAAGGGGAAACAGATCAGTTAGGGATATGGTATTATACCAAGCCACTATTTTGATATTTTTGATTTATTGTTTGTGTTTGGTGATGTTGTGATGGCGGTCCTGAGCTGGCCTGCGTGTCAGAGCAGGAGCGTAAAGCGCCTGATTGGCCTTATGGTGTTGTGATCTCGTAGGAGAAGTCCAGTAAGGTCATGCAGGTACTGTCACCATCATCGGACCAAGGGTGAGTAATTATATTTTTTTTGATAAACAGTAAGGGGGTTGTGGCGACATATCCTAGCTGATCCCTTTAGGAAGTATGAGTGTGTCAATGAGAGTTTTTATGCTTCGGCATAAAATCTTTCATTGAGGGGGTTTTGTAACAGTACAATTCTGGCCCTATTATATTTTGGGGAATAATCGATATAAAGTGTATTTTATTTTAAAGTCCCATATAAAAAAAAAATTTGGTAAAGTTGTATTTAGAGGTTGCAACTGCGCAATATATGGAGTGAACAAGGATTGCGTCAAGGTCAGAGATATACGTCCAGAACAGCAAAACAGTCGTCATACAAATGTGTCACAAGCTGCGCACATGATTACATCAGCCAAGGTATGCCACTACGCATTTTCTGTGCCTATAAGCAATGCGTATTACAACTGGAGTGTAGAAACACAAAGGAATGACGACGTAGTTTGTCCCCCACCTCTGTCTTGCATAGTTGCAAACAAAGTCAGTCTCGACTCAGAAGCGTAGCGTACCGGCCGGTATTTCTCCAAAAGCTAATTCCATCTAAATTTTACACAACTAAGTGTTGTTTGTTATATAATGTAAAAGTGCAGTATTCATATAAACATGAAATAACAGTGTAACGTAACTTTAACAAAAGTTTTCGTTAAAGTTTTTAACATCTATTAGTGCGTGTAACGATGCGACGTCTTCGGGACAGATTTGCAGCTAAGTAGCAAACTTATAAAAACAATTTTCAATATTCTATTTAAATTCAAATAAAATGAGCTCAGTTAGGGACGTCCATAAAATTATACTGCATGAATGAGTGTGTGATTGCGTGAACATAATATAAATATAAAATTTAAGCAGTGCTGGGTTGTGAAATTATTTATAATTATGATATCATAAAAAATATAATTGAATATGTTATTTTGGAGGGTTTATGAAATGTTTAAGGGAAATTTTTAAACTTATACAGTAGAACTGCGTCTCATGACGCAACGCCAAAAGGCATATAATAGCGTGCTTGTTTTCGCACGGTAGAGTCGCATGTTTTTGTAGTAATATGTTATTAAAACATAAAAAATATAATTGAATGTTATTTGGAGGGCCTATTGAAAGGTTTAAGGGGATTTTTGACTTAAATAATGTAACTGCATCTCATGACATAACACCTAAGGGTATATAGCTGCGTGCTTATGTCGCACGGTAGAGTCACATGTTTTGTAGTAAGATGTTATTAAAAGGTAATGTAATTTGGTAAACATGTCAAGCAAGAGTTATTATTTCAAATAACACATTCCGCTATCTTCTGGTTCGCTTAATCGAATTCTGGACTTAAAGTAAGTAAATATTCTTGTATCATATCACGAGATGGCGCCCGGAACAAAAGTTGAATAAAATTATTGATATTACATATAAGATTTATTGGGCAGTAATAAAATAATATAACAATCGGTTATGTTTTAAAATATTATACAGTAATATATGACTCCCCTCTCTAAATTTTGAGTTTTTACATTTCCATTTTTAACAATAATTCTGTCTATAATTTTACAAAATCTTCCTTACTTATATTCCAATTACATGACTTTTCTACTGATTTACCTTATGTAAATTTCTTCAGTTTAATTGTATTTCTATACTTATTTAATCAAATTTGATGCTGTTTAGTTTTTAACATTTGGCCTAGATTTCTAACAGTTTTTACATACAAAGTTTTTTAAATAATACATATTGATTTATACCCTCTCTGAGTTTCATTGCTATTGTGACATAAATTAACATTTTCTTATTTTAACAAGTTAACAATTAGTATATGGTTCATACTATTAATACATAACATATAAATCAAATTAACATTTATCTTTTCAAATCAGACATTTTATACTTATTGATTAATAAAAATACATAAGAAATATTATAAATAATGAATGTTAGATTCTGACATGTTTAAACTTAATTACTTCTAATACCTTATTCTATATAAAGAAACATAATTATTATAATCTTATACTATATTTCTTATACTAGGTTTGATTATCAGTTTTTTTGGTTTTTTGGGGTAATGATACCTTGTCACTTCACTTTCATTATGGCCTGCTCTGTTTTATTTTATTCATTCTAATGAATGTTATTCAAAAAGAGTGGCAGTTATCTACAAAAACACATGTATTATCGGTCATGATAATACTCTATTTACATTATTCATGAACACAAATTAAATCACTTTAAAGTTGTAATATTTCATCATCTACCCAGTTTGTGAACATCAATATTGAAACATAAGGTTTATTTTCTATAACACTAAAACTTGCACCGATTCTCTTTATATTCCTTGATTTTAATTCTAAATAGTTATATAGTTCTACTAGAATCAAGAAATCTATTTATAAAGTTGTGACACTACTAATTGATCACAATTATTTAGAGTAACACACAAATAGAAATAAATTGAATAACTTTCACTTACCATCCAGACATGCTCTTTTGGGTCCAGGGTCTCATACGAACACTAGGACACAAGCACAATTTTGAAGGTAGCGTAAATAATTTACATAACACATGTTTAAGAAGAGAATTTCCATTTAATATTTTACTTTTACTTTAGTGAAATTAAGATGATACATTTAGTAAATACTTGTTTCAGGTGTTGTGCAACACGTGCTTCTGTTGTAATATGACTTACAATCTACGGCTTACCTTATTTTTTCTAGGACACAAACACAGTTATAAAACTCACACAGACACAAACACAGCCCAGCTCTGCCCGCTTCCACATTCATTCTAATTTATTATAAGACCCTTATCATTTTATAATTTAAACCCCCCGACTACCCAAACGCTCGCCACGCGGTCACGCACACACGCATTGTTCCGTTACACGGTTTTTATGGTCCAAAAGAAAAACACTAACTCTTGATTAGGGCCCCCTAGACGGATTGACCGCGGTCATATAACTATTTGTGGTAATTACAACTTTTTCCTTGTTAAATTAAAACTTTTTGGCGAGCCTACGTGAGACTAGCCCGGCGTCGGGAACTGCTACTTGTAGACTGGAACTGGTAACGTAACAGTTACTTCTTGCTCTCTCTGGAGGGAAACAGTGGTTCACTGCCACTATGTTTTCGTCGCTCAAGCCTCAGTTGTTGTGAGCTAACCATTTTATATATGCACTAATAGAGGTATATTCTGGGTACCAAAGCACGATATTGGCTTTGGCTCTGCTGACGTCATTGATAGTAGGCGGTCTCTTAGCAGTATTTCCGGTTAATCTTGGAGAAGATGATGAATAATTCTCTCACTTTGGCCATCTTGAGTTTTTTGGCCAGAGCGTCCTTTTTAGCGCGTGCTTGCGTGGGTAGTCGCGCCCGTGCGTCGACACACATGCAAAGTTCTTAGAATTTTGTGGGGGTGAATTCTTCAGCCGCATTGCTCAACAACAAACTGCGTCGATGCTTTTGTTTCGAACTGTTTCTTAACACCGCTCTGTTACACTGACAAATACGTTGCACAATAATTTTCACAACTTTTGACAAACCCGCCCAAAATAAAAGAAATAAAAAATATAAATGCCCCACACTGTTAAAAATAAAAATACCCAAAAATTGACACGCTACAAAGTATAATGAAGATTTTGTTTTTTGGTATTATATTATTATCTCCATTGGTTCACTTTCAATTCTTACTCTATACACTTTTTGGCTTACATCTATTGTACATGTGGTTTTTACCTTTGATATCTTGTTATACTTTTATTTATTATTATTATATTTATTTTGGTGTTTGGGGTTTTTTTTATAAGAGCACTCCTTCTTCTTGTGGATGCTGTCTTGTTCTTGTTTCTTCCTTGATCCCTTCTGTTCTTCTTGTTTCTTATAAAATTATTCCCTTCATCTTCTTGTGGATGTCATAAGATTTTCTGGGTTTCTTCCTTACCTACTCTTCTTGTTTCTTACAACATATTTTCTTTTCTTGTTGTGGGTTTAGTCATTTTCTGGGTTTCTTCCTTACCTACTCCTATCCTACCTGGGTATTACCTTTTTTCTCATATTTAGTTTTTAAATTGGTTTTGATGATTCATCACTCCTTGTAACATTTATTTTACATGAACTTTTATTTTAATCAATGATTGTATTCTACGGTGGTTCTTAATTAATTCTTTATTTTATTTTGCTTTCTCGGATTTAACAATGTTATTATTTTATTTTTATGATCATTTTACCATTCATTTTTATGGGCTTATCTGTCATGCTACAGATTGCTCTCCTCCAGAAG
The DNA here is from genome assembly GCA_034769895.1 of Magicicada septendecula. NCBI lineage: Eukaryota > Metazoa > Arthropoda > Insecta > Hemiptera > Cicadidae > Magicicada > Magicicada septendecula. The sequence goes on from CM068373.1 coordinate 280,690,730, forward strand.
TGATTATTTCAGACTTGATTATGGATGAAATAATTGCTTATGGCAATTTTATTATTTTTTATTCTCTGTTTTCCTCTCCATTTCTATACCGACTTTTTCATATTTGAGCTTAATAAATTTTATATAGTCACTTATTTGACTTTGATTCTTCTTGGATAGTTAGTGTCTTCTGAGATATATTATTATTATTATTATTATTATATATTTTCTTTTCTTATAAACTTCATGTTTTATCCCTGGGATATTAATTCCCTAACGTTCCCTAACGTGTGAGCTGGGGCAGTCCAGAGGGGCACTGTAGGCTTCACTACTCTGCTGACCATACGTCACTTCAAATTGAGTCCAGAGGCAAATCATCTCTGCTCAAAAACATAATGCTGCTGGAATTATCTACAGACAGTCATCGAATAAAAATTATCTAAGAATAGTCCACCTTATGACTATTTTTAAAAATATCTTTGGATTCTTCACTTCGTTGTTTCTCAGGTTATCTCACATTTTCTATCTTAATGATTCTTCTTACTATTTATTATTCTCATTATATATATTGTTACGACGGTCTACTCGATCGTCGTAGGTACAGTGGAAACAAAATAAGTACAAGACACCAATTAAGTCACTAATCACACCTTTAATTGTTACAGTAAAACAGTTCGTAATTAACAACACAGTCTCTACAACAAATCAAATGAAAATTGTACACATGCAATATAATGTCCACAAATATTAAAACTCAATTGTATTACAATTATACCGTCCGAATATAAAACGCAACACTTCACTACTAACTACTTGCACGTACACAGTAATAACCCGAACCGCTCTGTAAATATATCGCACTCATACTCTCAAACCGCACTATCCAAAATCTCGCATGGAACTGAAAACTAAGGCCGCTACCCGATGTATTTATAGTCACGCTCACACACTAGAAGCTTCCAAACTGCGTCTTATCTCTCGTGAACTACGTAATTACTACGGCCTTGACACAGTCCGAGCGCCCAAGCGAAGCCCGGCACAGTCGAGAAGATTCTCGCAAAATGCGTCTAGTAGCACGTACACCACACGCTTACATCGAGATCCTTCTGGCATATTCGATAAACGCGTAGATTGTTCTGTGCTGTCGTAGCACTGCCCCCTCCTTAAGCCTGTTCGTCCCGAACTGGCAAAGCGTCTCTAAATTTGTACTTAGCCAGGCGATCTAGGTGGACGACCTTGAACTTTCGCTGTCCTTCCTGTTGAATCCAATAAACAACATCGTTAATTCTTTTTTCACAGTGTAGGGTCCTTCCCAGTTAGACTGAAGCTTAGGTGAGCGACCACGACGGCGCTTTGGATTGAACAACCAGACCAGATCTCCTTCTTGGAAACCCACACTATTGCTGTGAATGTCATACCGAGTTTTCATTTTATCGCTGGCAATCTTCAGCCGTCCTCTTACCAAGCGATTCATTTCTCGCAGTTGGTTTTCTAATTGCGAGGAATAGTTCTTTGGCTCTTGGGACTGAGTCTCAGGTGATCCAAACATCAAGTCCCCAGGAAGACGAATCTCCCGCCCAAACACCAATTTTGCTGGAGTCATGCCAGTTGTGTCATGTACTGATGACCTATACGCCATAAGGAATAGTGGTATACGTTGGTCCCAGCCTGTTTGGTTCTCGTCAACAACTTTCGAAAGAATGCGGCTCAAGTGTCCTGTTGAATCTCTCAACCATCCCGTCCGACTGAGGATGCAGAGGCGTTGTCCTGGTCTTTCGAATTCCGAGTAGACAGCATAATTCTTTAAACACTCCTGATTCGAAATTTCTCCCTTGATCCGTATGGATTTCCATAGGGGCTCCGTAACGGCAACAGAAGTTGTGAACTAACTGCTTTGCCACAGTGGTAACCTCCTGATTTGGAATTGCGTAGGCTTCCACCCACTTAGTAAAGTAGTCACCTACAACCATGATGTACCGGTTTCCATCGTCAGTAACTGGGAATGGTCCAGCAATGTCTATGGCAATTCTCTCGAAAGGTTGTCCAACGTTATACTGTCTCATTTTTCCCCTGCTTCTGGTTTGTGGGCCCTTGCTTGGAGCACATATTTCACACGTCCGAACCCATTCCTCTACGTCGTGGCGAAGATGAAGCCAATAGAACCGCTTCCGTATTTTGTCAAGGGTTTTGTTAACGCCAAGATGGCCTCCAGATGTTCCATCATGCATCTCCTTCAAAACAGACTGCACTTTACTTCGGGGAACTATCAACTGCATGACCACGTCTCGTCCATCTGCACTTTCCCAAGCCCTTTTCAGCAATCCGTTTTCTAAGGTGAGAGATTCCCATTGTGCCCAGTAGCCCTTCAGCACTTCGGAACCATGGCAGATATCTTGCCAATCCGGGCGGCGACTTTCCTCTTTTGCTGTCAAGATCGGTCCAATGTCTTCATCAGTCATCTGTTCTTGTCGACAGTCTTGTGTTGTCCAGCCATCAGCCAGGAAATCTACAGTGATGGCTTGAACATGTTCGCTTGAGTTTTGTTCTTCCTTTCTGTGGCAATGTCGGCAGTCTTCCGGGCATGGTCTTCGTGATAAGCCATCTGCATTACCGTGCAGGCGCCCCCGCCGATGTTGTATCTTGAAGTTGTACTCTTGCAGACATCCCAGCCACCTTGCCAACTGTCCTTCCGGATTTTTAAATCTCAAGAGCCATGCAAGTACAGCATGGTCGGTACGTAGTGAAAACTCTCTCCCATAGAGGTATTTATGGAAGTGCTCCAAAACTCTGACAATTGCCAACAACTCTCTTCTTGTAACACAATAATTTCTCTCTGGTTTAGAAAGCGTCTTGCTGTAATACGCTATTACTCGTTCTTCACCTTTCTGCACTTGAGACAAAACTGCTCCTAGACCAGTATTGCTTGCGTCTGTGTCTACGATGTACTTCCCTTCGGAAGCTGGAAAAGCGAGAATTGGCTGCGAACATAATGTAATCTTCAACGTTCTAAATGCTTGTTCACACTCTCTCGACCATTGGAAGTTTCGTTTATTTTCCGTCAGCTCATGTAGTGGTTTAGCAATAGTAGCGAAGCCTTTCACAAAACGTCTGTAATATGAGCATAACCCCAGGAAACTCCGAACTTCGTGTTTATTCTTCGGAACCTGCCAGTCTCTTACAGTGTCTACTTTATTAGGATCCATGCTAACGCCCGCTGCCGAAACCAGATGGCCCAAATACTGTACTTCCTTCTGGAATAGGTGTGCCGTAACTATCAGTTGTTACGGCAACACACAAATTTGTTTAAGTCGAATCTTGGCAATAGATGCTTTCATTTGGGCCGTGGGGGTGTAGTGGCGTGATATTGGACGCTCACGCTATCTATGACGCTATCTATGAGAGACTTTGGACAACTTGACTTTTCTGTCCCGCGGCGTGGAGCGGTGTTTGTCGTTGAGAGGACGGGAGGCGTGTTGTAGACTCGGTGGGTTGTCAGCTGTGCATGCTGCGAGCTGTTTTTCCAGGTCAGCGTCTGGAAAAGTATTGTTGTTTCATTTTTAATGCCGGGGTTTTTTTTTAATTGATTATGGAAGGCTAAGTAAAAAGTGTGCCAAGGGGTCTGTGGCCTGGCAACTGTGAACCTGTGGTGAGACCAAGATGTAATATGTAAGTAGATTGAGGAACTCAGACTGAGCATGTGCTAGTGCAAAATCGGACAGGTATGCAAAAATGAAAATTATTAAATTTTTCCTAGGAGGTGCTTTTGCACTACTTGAGTTTCGGGTCAAGTGAGGGCCTGGCTAGTTCTTAACACAAAAAAAAAAAAAACTGCTTTAATTCTGGAAGTGTTTTTTACTTTACTGAATACCTGGAACGCTCAGGTTTTCTTAGTTATTGCAAATTCATATATCTTTCAAATGGTGAGGTCAACTTCTCATGCTGCTAGTAGTGACAGTAATACCTTATGTGCAAAACCTTTTTTTTTACAAAAAAAAAAAAAAAAAAAAAATGTTAGGATTCGGCCTGTGTGCCCATGTGCCTAGTGAAGCCTGAAATCTAGCTCGAGTTCCTTAATTTCTCTCAGTATTATTCAGTGTTGTTCATATAAATGTCTTGTGTTTGAATTGTGAAAAGCATGTAATGTCCAGTATACATTTTGTCTATAATGTGTGTTGAACTTATATTGTGTCTGCCTTTTATTGGAACGTATAAATTTGTTTATGAAAAGAGCTGCAGATCACATACAATTGCCATAATATGTACTAGAACTGTAATTCAGAAGTATTCATCATGTTAATAGAAATGACTGAACTCTTGTACAAGATGAAATTTCCACTTTGGGATTTAATATTTATTTTAATTCTCTATCAATGTACAGTCACTGTTAAAATTCTTTTGTATATGTATATACTCATAATTCTAATAGAACTTAATAACGTTGGTTCAGTTTCAAACATGTTGAATGACTATATTTAATCGTTGAGTGATGAGTATGTATAAATAGTGTTATGCATCTAGTCCTTCGTATACACATGGGTGTATGTGCAAAACATCTTTACATTTTTGAGAGATATATACCTGGTTATTTGATATTCTTTTAATAATGGTGTGCACTCTGAAATCAGCAAGCCATTGTGCTACACAAGTTATACAAGTTTAAGAAAATTGAGCACATACACTTGTGAATTCCACACAAAGTACATAATTACCTACCTTATGTTTACATTATACTTTACTAATTATATGATTATCCTTCCTAGCTTTTGATTGAGATTTCAGAGGGCGCATGTTGTTGTGTAATATAATTGTTTAAATTGTTGTGCCTGTAATAATTGTTGTAGGGTAAAATTGTTCGTCAAATGGTTTATAAAATTGTTTATAGTACAACCAGAGGGGGACTGTAAAAGAAAAAAAAAAGAGACTCATTGTTATTAAATGTATTAGATTTTGCAAACCTCTGGATTTATTCTTTTTAATTATTAATGTTAATATAATTTTTTCCAAATATGAAAATTCTGTTTGGTGAAGGTCAAAAATGTACTGTCGAGGCTTGTTGCATGTCATGGTTCTTTTGAATATTTTAAATATTGTACATATTTTATATATTGCTAATAGAATACTTTCACAGTCTGGATACTATGAAAACACTCATTGTAAAAAAAAAGAAATTTTTAGACAACCAATTAATTTGTTCTTTGCGGAATTTGAAAATTGAGGTCACCTCATTAGTCCAATTGCCTAATGGTTCCCCAGCATGTGGCCATTCTTCCACTAGGAGGCCTCTCCTGGTTCAAGTGAACAAGTGAGCCGGTCATCCAGGTAAGCTGTAGATTTTATTTATATTTTTTTTTAAGGAAGTCAAACTTGTAAAATGTGTTAAATTTGGGAAGTTGAAAATTGTGTTGTGATGTCTTTGGTGATGAGCGGCTCACACATGGTAGCAGAGCGTGGTTAGGACGTAGGCCTGGCCACCTCTGAACCGAAATTTGGAAATGGATGCGGTGACCTCAATATCTTAGTTGGACATGTTCTGTCAGTTGTGGTGTGTTCTCCATTGTTGTAATTATGGGTTCACTATTGTTGTAAATCTTGGTCTTTGGGTGCGGTTGCCGGGCCGGGACACCTGGGGGGGATGAACTTGGTGATTCCGGATTGTATCTTTGGGGTGTTGTTAAGTGTTTATCTGTTTGTTTGTGTTCTTGTTTTGTCTTTGTCTTTGTTGTCTTCTAGCACATGATCTTGGTCTTGGTTGTTGGTCCGGTGTCGGGTCGGTGACCCTGAGGTACCTTGATTGTTATCACTTGGTTGTATTCAGATCCTTGTTGTGTGAAACTATGGCAGAGGCGGGGCAGAGTAGTGGTCGGCGTGAAGGCCGCGGTCTGGTGCCCGAGTATTTTACTAAAGATGAGCTCCAGTTCGAGATACGCTTGCGGGGTGGGGTTCCCCAGAGGGATGTGGCGTCCTTGAGGAGACAACTGCGGGAGCTGCTGGTGGGGCACGCCCCCCGGAGAGTCGAAATTGAGGATTTGGGGGAGGAGCTGGCCTTGTGTGCGGACAAGTGGACCGAGTTCTCCACCTTGATGGAGGACTCGGAATATATGGGGAGTTCCACCCGTGTTTGGCAGCGGGTGACCCAAAGAATGCACCACTTGTCCGCTCGTCTCAGTAATTTGCTGTTGCAGGACGATCTGGAGGAGGAGGTTAGGCGGACTGCGTCGGCCCTGCAGTCAAAAATTGGCCTACCTGGGGAGGCTCCAGAAAGTCCTGGTAACCCTAAGGAGATGCTCACGCGTCAGACCGTGGCCACTGAGCGGGTGGATCTCCTGGGGGAGGCTTGTAGTGCTCTGGTGGAGGAACGTCCTTCTATTTCGGTGGGCAGTCGCCCCCAGGGATTTCAGGGGGATCATGTGGAAGTCCCTCGAGGGTTTGGTACCGCCCTTGCCAGCGTCAAATATGAGTCATTGCCGAACCCCATTTATGACCTCCTCCGTCGGCTTCCAGTGGTCGACGGTCTGGACCTTGACCAGCTTGTGAAATTCTTTGAAGGGATTTTCGGCATTTATGATTTCCCTGGGGTGACTGGTGTTTCGCTGTTAAATATGATCTACCCGTATTGTCGGGCGCCTCTGCTGGATCGTGTGGTCTGGCATCTAGGCGCGGGCGGGGATTTTGAGGCGTTCCACAGGGATGTTCTGGAACTGTTTATGCCCGGGAGGCTGCGTGACCAGATGCGGCAAAGATTATTTTACAGAGTTCAGGGGCACGGGGAAAAGTTAAACGTGTTTATTAATTCTATCAAAAGTGCTGCCCGTGTGCTGCGGGTGGACGTGTCGGAGGCTGAGGTGGTGCGGGTCATTTTGGAGGGTCTCAATCCTCAGGAGAGGTCAAGGTTGGTGTTCTTGGAGAGACCGCGAAGCTTCGCAGATCTTGTGTCTTCGCCCGCACCATCCAGATGAACGATGAGGCTCGCTCCGGCAGTTCCGAATTCCCTGTCCCCTGTTCCCCATCTGGTCAGCAGCGGCCTACCCAAGAGCAACGTCGTGGCAGCTCTGAGAGGAAAGAATACCGTTGTTATACTTGTGGTAAGATGGGGCACTTGGCCCGGAATTGCCCTCTCAAAAGGTCGGAGGTCTCGCGGGAGGACCGTCCTTCAAAAAACGGCCTGCGTGGGGGGGATTGAGGGGACGCCGGTCCCTCCCCACGTGTGGTAGCGTTAGCGCATCCCAGGTCCCGTTATGTGCTGTTGAAACAGGACACCCATCCGGGGAGCCCTATCCTAAGCCGATTCGTCCTGGCCTCTCCGTGTGTCCATATTTGGAGCTGGAGGTTGGGAAGGGCCGTATTAGGGCCCTGGTGGACTCCGGATCGGCAGGGTGTCTGATCTCTTCCCGGGTTTACCAGCAGTTGGTCAGGGAGTCTTTAATTCGGTCAAGTGCTCTTTCATCGGTGGTGTGTTGGACGGCCTCGAGGGAGGTTTTGCCGACCTCCAAATTGGTGGCCTTTAAATTTAAAATAAATTATTTTTCGTGGGTGTGGGAGTTTCTTGTTGCTCCGAATCTGAGCGTTGATTGTATTGTGGGTGCGGACTTTATTGTGAAAAGTGGTCTGGTCCTCGACATCCAGGGGCACGTATGTTTCTTTAAGTTTAACCGTGCCGTGCGCATTCCCTTTTTTGGATATCGGGATGAGGCGGGGGAAGGACTTGAAGAACTTCAACCCCCGGCGTCCATTAATAATTTGAGCCAATCCGAACAGACCACTTTCCGTCAATTGTGTGAGGAGTTCCCCGAGGTGCTGACTGCCAACCTCGGACTCACTCACAATTTGGAGTATCGTATCCGTCTTTGCGACTCCTCGGTTGTCCGTTCGCACCCGTATAAATTCGCTCCGCCCAAAATGACCATTTTGCGTGAGAAGGTGCAAGAATTGTGGACCAGGGGGTTATTGAACCTTCCACGTCGGCCTATGACAGTCCAGCATTCTTGGTGCCTAAACCGGGAGGGAAGCATAGGCTGGTTATTGATTACCGGAAATTAAACCAAAATATAGAAGTTGAGTCGGTGCCCCTCCCGGACCTGCATTCGGCCTTTGACTGGTTTTCGCAGGCCCGATATTTCACCATTTTTGACCTTAATTCGGCTTACCACCAGATTCCCTTACACAGGGATTCTCGGCCGTACACAGCCTTTTGCGTACCGTGGAACCTGTACCAATATAAGAGAGTCCCCATGGGACTGGCGGTTGATGCTCAGACGTTAACACGTCTACTAGACTCTGTGTTCCACGATGTTAAATTCCAGTACGTGTTCAATTATCTGGATGATCTCCTCATTTACAGCTCCACTTTAGAGGAACACATGAACCATCTCCGAGAGGTGTTGTGTCCCTTGAGGTGCGCGGGGCTTACGGTAAACCCCGACAAGGTCAGGAGGAAATTTCTTTCCTCGGTCACCTTGTGTCTCATAAAGGGGTCACGGTAGACCCAGAGAGGACTCAGGCAATTCGGGATTTTCCTCCTCCTCGGGACGCTAAAGGGGTGGCCCGCTTCGTGGGCATGGTAAATTTTTATCGGCGGTTCATCCCAGGGGCTGCCGAGATTGCGGCTCCCCTAAATTCCTTAAGAAAGAAAGGTGCCAAATTTGTGTGGGGCGACGAGCAACAGCGTGCCTTTGAGGCCCTGAAGGAGTCCATTCTGTCGCCGCCCGTGCTTCGGATGCCTGACTTCACCAATCTGACGCCAGCTCTGTGGCGATCGGGGCAGTGCTCTCGCAGGAGGTGGATGGTGCTCGGCAGCCAGTTGCCTTTGTATCTAGGACCCTCACCGACACTGAAAAGAAATCCTCGGTGTACGAGTTGGAGTGTTTGGCGGTAGTCTTCGCCCTGGACAAATGTAGGAGGTATTTGGAACATGCTGAGTTCCTATTAGAGACCGACAATCAGGCTCTCTCTTGGGTTCTGGCGCACCCCCATCAACTGGGTAAACTTGGCCGCTGGGTGGTCAAAATTTCATCTTTTAAGTTTAGGGCACATCATATACGAGGGACCCAAAATGTTGTTGCCGATGCGCTGTCCCGTATGTATCATCTACCCAGTGAGGAGCCAATAAATGAACCCTGCGCCTTACTCTTGGAGTTTCCCCTCGCCTTTACTGAGGTTATCCCTCATCAGCTTGATGATGAGGTGTTGGGTCCGATTATCGATAAAATTAAATCAGGCGAGATGAAGGCTCCCTATCATGAAGGGCGTCCTCTGCTGCAAGGAACGTAGAGGACGGGTTCCTAAGATAGTGCTGCCGAGCAAGCTGGTACCCATGGTCTTCCAGTATTATCATGATTCCCCGGTAGGGGGCCATTTGGGTGTTTCAAAGACCATCGCCGCGATCAGAAAGAACTTCATCTGGAAAGGCATGGACCGGGACATCGCCACCCGGGTGAAGTGCTGTCATCTCTGCAGTCTGAGCAAGCCCGCTCAGAACACCAAGTTGGGGTTGCTGTCTTCTGAGGTGGCTGGCAGACCGATGGAGAAGGTTTTCATCGACTACGTGGGTCCCTTCCCACGTAGCAAGGCCGGGAATTCGTTCCTCCTTGTTTGTGTGGACGCTTTCTCTAAGTATGTCTGGCTACTTCCCTTGCGTCAGGCTAGTGCTGCCACTACCATCATAGCCCTTCAGACCAGCATCTTTCAGCATTTCGGGCTTCCCTCCATCATTGTCTCAGACAATGGCCCCCAATTCATCTCGAGGCAGTTCCGGAACATGTGTTTCAGGCACGGCATTCGGCATGTAACCACTTCCCCTTATCACCCGCAACCTTCCCCCGCTGAGCGATTCAATCGCAACCTTAGATCCGCTCTCATCGCCTACCACGCGGAACAGCAGAACACGTGGGACCAGAATCTTCAGTGGTTACAAATGGCTTTTAATTCTTCTCTTCATGAAAGCCATAGAGCCGTGCCTTTTGAGGTCATGTTTGGTTTCTCCCCCGCTCATCCCCTTAGCAATTTGTGGTGATTGGAGGATCTTCTCCCGGATTCGCCGAACGGGGGGGGTCTCTAACAGGTGGAAAGAGGTGAGGAGAGCCCTGCTCCGATCGCACGAGCGCGTGCGGCGTCGTTATAACGCGGGGAGAGTCCCCAACCCTTTCAAGGTGGACCAGTTAGTATATTGTAGGAGCCACCCGCTCAGCTCTAAGGTACAGGGTCGCGCCGCCAAGCTTTGCTATAGATGGTTGGGACCCTTCCGGATTTCCGAGTTTGTCTCGCCTGTTACTGCCAGCCTGGTGGGTCTGGAGGATGGGATGAAGGTGAGGGTGGCCCATGTGTCACATTTGAAGGCGTGTGCTCAGGTGGAGCTTCATTGAGTGAAGGATTGGTATTGTTTACCCCAGTTAGGTTAATTAGGGTCCTCGGGTTTGGTTTTCGGGGGGCTTCTCTGGAGGAATTGGGTTTTAATGTTTTACTTTTTAGTGTTTTATTGTTTTAGGTGGGGTTAATTGGGGTTTTAATGTTTTATCGGTATTTTAGCTCCTTTCCTTTCCTTTCTTCTTTCTATTGCTTTAGGTCGCGACCGCTCACACTCCCCGTATCTTCTACACTTACACACACCCAGCTACACACCCACACACACCTTGTCCTTCCCTCTGGTGTCCTTTCGTTTTCAACTTTCGCCGGATTTTATCTTTTTATTGGTTTTTAGTTAGTCCCCGCTTTTCCTCCAGTGGTGGCAGTCCCAGTGTCGTCCAACCCGTTGGACTCCTTTTGTTGTGGGGGTGTGCCATAACTATGACAGTTGTTACGGCAACACACGAATTTGTTTAAGTCGAATCTTAGCAATAGATGCTTTCATTTGGGCCGTGGGGGTGTAGTGGCGTGATATTGGACGCTCACGCTATCTATGAGAGACTTTGGACAACTTGACTTTTCTGTCCCGCGGCGTGGAGCGGTGTTTGTCGTTGAGAGGACGGGAGGCGTGTTGTAGACTCGGTGGGTTGTCAGCTGTGCATGCTGCGAGCTGTTTTTCCAGGTCAGCGTCTGGAAAAGTATGTTGTTTCATTTTTAATGCCGGTTTTTTTTTTAATTGATTATGGAAGGCTAAGTAAAAAGTGTGCCAAGGGGTCTGTGGCCTGGCAACTGTGAACCTGTGGTGAGACCAAGATGTAATATGTAAGTAGATTGAGGAACTCAGACTGAGCATGTGCTAGTGCAAAATCGGACAGGTATGCAAAAATGAAAATTATTAAATTTTTCCTAGGAGGTGCTTTTGCACTACTTGAGTTTCGGGTCAAGTGAGGGCCTGGCTAGTTCTTAACACAAAAAAAAAAAAAACTGCTTTAATTCTGGAAGTGTTTTTTACTTTACTGAATACCTGGAACGCTCAGGCTTTCTTAGTTATTGCAAATTCATATATCTTTCAAATGGTGAGGTCAGCTTCTCATGCTGCTAGTAGTGACAGTAATATCTTATGTGCAAAACCTTTTTTTTATTATAAAAAAAAAAAAAAAAAAATTAAGAAAATGTGTTAGGATTCGGCCTGTGTGCCCATGTGCCTAGTGAAGCCTGAAATCTAGCTCGAGTTCCTTAATTTCTCTCGGTATTATTCAGTGTTGTTCATATAAATGTCTTGTGTTTGAATTGTGAAAAGCATGTAATGTCCAGTATACATTTTGTCTATAATCTGTGTTGAACTTATATTGTGTCTGCCTTTTATTGGAACGTATAAATTTGTTTATGAAAAGAGCTGCAGATCACATACAATTGCCATAATATGTACTAGAACTGTAATTCAGAAGTATTCATCATGTTAATAGAAATGACTGAACTCTTGTACAAGATGAAATTTCCACTTTGGGATTTAGTATTTATTTTAATTCTCTATCAATGTACAGTCACTGTTAAAATTCTTTTGTATATGTATATACTCATAATTCTAATAGAACTTAATAACGTTGGTTCAGTTTCAAACATGTTGAATGACTATATTTAATCGTTGAGTGATGAGTATGTATAAATAGTGTTATGCATCTAGTCCTTCGTATACACATGGGTGTATGCGCAAAACATCTTTACATTTTTGAGAGATATATACCTGGTTATTTGATATTCTTTTAATAATGGTGTGCACTCTGAAATCAGCAAGCCACTTGTGAATTCCACACGAAGTACATAATTACCTACCTTCTGTTTACATTATACTTTACTAATTATATGATTCTCCTTCCTAGCTTTTGATTGAGATTTCAGAGGGCGCATGTTGTTGTGTAATATAATTGTTTAAATTGTTGTGCCTGTAATAATTGTTGTAGGGTAAAATTGTTCGTTAAATGGTTTATAAAATTGTTTATATTATTAAAATTGTTTATAGTACAACCAGAGGGGGACTGTAAAAGAAAAAAAAAAGAGACTCATTGTTATTAAATGTATTAGATTTCGCAAACCTCTGGATTTATTCTTTTTAATTATTAATGTTAATATAATTATTTCCAAATATGAAAATTCTGTTTGGTGAAGGTCAAAAATGTACTGTCGAGGCTTGTTGCATGTCATGGTTCTTTTGAATACCATGTAATATATTTTAAATATTGTACATATTTTATATATTGCTAATAGAATACTTTCACAGTCTGGATACTATGAAAACACTCATTGTAAAAAAAAAAAGAAATTTTTAGACAACCAATTAATTTGTTCTTTGCGGAATTTGAAAATTGAGGTCACCTCATTAGTCCAATTGCCTAATGGTTCCCCAGCATGTGGCCATTCTTCCACTAGGAGGCCTCTCCTGGTTCAAGTGAACAAGTGAGCCGGTCATCCAGGTAAGCTGTAGATTTTATTTATATATTTTTTTTAAGGAAGTCAAACTTGTAAAATGTGTTAAATTTGGGAAGTTGAAAATTGTGTTGTGATGTCTTTGGTGATGAGCGGCTCATAGGGAACACTTCTTCGGGCTCAGCTTCAGTTGTGCACCGTGAATTCTAGTTAGAACTTCCTTAAGATTTTCCAAATGATCTTCGAAAGTCTTCCCGATCACTATGACATCGTCTAAGTAAACAAGGCAAGTTTTCCACGTCATGGCCTCGGAGTATCAGGTCCATCAATCTCTCAAATGTTGCCGGTGCATTACAGAGTCCAAATGGCATGACGTTAAATTGGAATAAGCCACTTGGGGTCGAGAAAGCGGTCTTTTCCTTGTCTTCTTGATGAAGACCCACTTGCCAATATCCACTCTTCAGGTCCAACGTGGAAAACCACTGTGCTCCGGACAACGTGTCGAGCGTATCGTCAACGCGAGGTAATGGATTGCAGTCTTTCTTTGTAACGTCATTTAACCTCCGGTAGTCTACGCAGAAACGCAATCCACCACCCTTCTTCGCTACCAGCACTACAGGGGAAGACCAAGCACTTGACGAAGGTTCGAGTACTCCCTCTGTCAACATGTCCTGTACTAACCGAGACATCTCCTCTTGTTTAGATAATGGAGGCCTTCGAGGAGGTTGGCGTATCGGTGTTGTGTCCCCGGTATTGATGCGATGTTGCACAAGAGAGGTTCTTCCCAGTGACTGTCCCCGAACTGCAAAACAATCTTTGAATTTGTGTAAAAACTGTCCGAGTTCTTTTACCTCACCACTTGAGAGGTCGTTAGAAGATCTGTTCAATAATTCTTGCAGTTCCTCTGGTAATTTAGAAGTATCCGAAGAACTGGGTCTTCGTTGCGTTATTCCGGCTACCCAGGCCACAGGAGTCAATTTGCCTAGGAGCGTATTGCTTTGTAAAGTGATAGCTTGATCCAAAATATTCGCCACTCTAATAGGTACATTTCCGGTTTCGTCAGGTTTTACTAAACTTCTGGCAATTAGTATGCCCGGTGTGCTGACTACCTGGGGTTCGAATATAGAGCACTGATTGCCCCTAGTATCTACCGCAGTTCTAACCATGATGATCTTTTCGGAGTTTGGCGGAACAGTTACGGCCACTTGGTTTATGACGTCCATCGATTTTTCTGCTGTCGTCATTGTTGATAGCATTACCTCTTCGCCTCCGATTCTCAAGACATTGTTTTTGAAGTCGACTATAAATCCGTATGCGTTCATAATGTCCACACCAAGAATTGCTTCATCCACAATGTCTGCAACAAGTACTTGATGATTAAACTCAAGTCTACCGAGGCGTAGGTGTATCTCCACTTTTCCATACACTTTTACAGGCCGTCCAGTAGCTGTTCGCAAGCTGCAAGAGCACCAGATTGGCTTGAGATCTTTCACCACGTCGGGGCGCACAATAGAAACTGTTGCGCCTGTGTCAACTGTAATCGAGGTTGGCCTTTCTTGAACAAATCCGGTAACTACCAAGCTCCCGCTGGTTTTCTGAAGTGTAGAAATTGCGTATTCTCTAGGGGCTTCGTTCCTCCAGTTAGTCAGCACACGCCCCGTTGTACCGACTATTGCTCGTTTCCCTGCTGCTGAATTCTAACCCGACAATCTCGTTGTAGATGTCCAGGTTTCCCACATCGATAACACTTCGGTCTTCCATCCTTTCTTATCTTATTCTTTGGCGCCGACCGTCGAGTCTCTGTTCCTTGTTCTTCTTCCTCATCGTCTGTGCCGTCGCGATCTTTTAGCGCGCGTACTTTATGACTTGTCCAACCAGACGCTGATTTGGCGGCCTCAAATTGCAAAGCATGTACCAGGGCGTCCGCACTGTTCTGGTGTCTTGCCATTCGTAACACTTGCTGTAGTTCGTTATCTCGGACACCGGCAGTAAATGTCTGCATCGCAAAACGCGTTCGAAAATCTTCTGGCGCTTCAGGATAGGCCAGTCTAATTAGTCTGTCGATACTTGCTTCAAACTCTTGAAGACTCTCCCCGGAATGCTGTCGCCTTGCTCTCAACTGGGTGCAGTACACATCTCCCAAATGTTTATCACCATACCGTAATTCCAGAGCTTTTATCAACTCGGCATAGGTGTTCTGGCTGTCAGGTGGCACTTTCTGTAGTAGTTCTGCCGCGGGTCCTTTTAATGAGAGAACGAGTGAAACAGCCTTGTCTTTCTCTGTCCAATTATTTGCGCATGCAGCAGCTTCAAATTGGCGGAGGTACGTTGCCCAGTGACTGCTTCCGTCAAAGGTTGGAGCTTTGACATGAACTGTCCCTACTGCAGGCAAAGTGACTTTCTCTATTAACTTATTTTCTGTGTCTTTTTCTGTCTTTATCACTGGTACAGTCTGTTCAGAAATTTGTTTTGGTTGAATCTTCATGCACTGTTCGACTTCACTTTTAATTTGTTCTCTTATGTTTGCCATTGAGTTTTCTACTGCAGATATTTTATTTGAAACAGATTCTTCTATAACAGATATTTTTGTAGACATCGATTCTTCAACAGTCAAGACAGATTTTTCTACTTCAGCTATTTTTAATGTCATTGATTCTTGTACCTCCGATATTTTAGTAACTTGTTTATTAAGCTCACCTCATAGGATACCCAATTCTGCGGTACTGTGTTCTTGCAACTGTTTCTGCATAACTTCAAAGAGAGCTTCCGTTTTATCTGCTTCTTGCTTACGTATTTCATCCTGCCGTTTTTCTGCTTCTTCTCTTTCTTGTCTTCGTTCTTCTTTTTGTCTTTCTTCTGTTTCTAGCATTAGTGCTTCTGACGTTCCTCAGCTTCTTCTCTTTCTTGTATTCGTTCTTCTTTTTGTCGTTTTTCTGCTTCTTCTTGTGTCTGCCGCAGCAGTGTTTGTAAAGCTTCCATCATCTGACTGGGATCCGTGTTTACTGATTAATTACGAATCACACTCGTCTTGTACAAAGCGTCCACTGTTTCCACTGTTAACTGTTCTATCCCACTTCTGACACCACTGTTACGACGGTCTACTCGATCGTCGTAGGTACAGTGGAAACAAAATAAGTACAAGACACCAATTAAGTCACTAATCACACCTTTAATTGTTACAGTAAAACAGTTCGTAATTAACAACACAGTCTCTACAACAAATCAAATGAAAATTGTACACACGCAATAAAATGTCCACAAATATTAAAACTCAATTGTATTACAATTATACCGTCCGAATATAAAACGCAACACTTCACTACTAACTACTTGCACGTACACAGTAATAACCCGAACCGCTCTGTAAATATATCGCACTCATACTCTCGAACCGCACTATCCAAAATCTCGCATGGAACTGAAAACTAAGGCCGCTACCCGATGTATTTATAGTCACGCTCACACACTAGAAGCTTCCAAACTGCGTCTTATCTCTCGTGAACTACGTAATTACTACGGCCTTGACACAGTCCGAGCGAAGCCCGGCACAGTCGAGAAGATTCTCGCAAAATGCGTCTAGTAGCACGTACACCACATGCTTACGTCGAGATCCTTCTGGCATATTCGATAAACGCGTAGATTGTTCTGTGCTGTCGTAGCAATATTCTTCTAACTTTTAGCGCGTCTGATATATTCATTTTAATTACGGTTGGAAACTTTTGTTAATATTTTTTGTTACTAGTTATAGTGTAACTTTTTCCTTCTTCATCTGAATTCTCATGAATACATTCTGAATTCTGAAGAAAATACATTTTCTTCTGGTTATTTACATTGATAGCATACTTTTTATATGTATTTTCTCTTTGGTTCTTACTCATTATTTGAATGGTCTTATTTTATGTTAGTTAATTTCTTCAATTTGTTTCTTTGTAATTGATATTCAAGTTGTTATTGTGATCATATTATTTAAACATTTTTTTTTCTTTCCTTTCTCTCAGAAAGTTATTAATCCGCCTTTGCATTAATTAAAATTAATTTATTTATATTATATTTCATGTGGTACTTCTTCTCTTTGCGTTTCATATATGTCTTATTATTATTATTTTTTCAAAATCATCTCCATATGTTTGGTATGAGTTGTTCTTCTTTGTTTCTTCAGAACTGAGTAATATCATAATCATCTTTCATGATTATCTGTTTCCATAATTGTTTCATAAGTAGTTAGTCATAGGTCGTTCTTATTTTTATTATTGTTTTTGCCTTTTTAGATTTTTATTATTTTATTATAATAACAGATTCTTCTCTTTGTTTCCAAATTATTGCCTTCTCTTGTATATCACACTCTTTTTTGTTTTTCTTCTCTACTCCTTCAAATGTTAGATATTCACATTTATTCTGGATTATTTTTAGTTCTTTTACTCAATTAATCATTATTTTCTTCTAAATTTATTTGTAAGTGGATCTTATTTATTTTTAGAACTTTGTTAGTTTTATGCAAAATTCATATTCTTCTTTTTATTTATTTCCATAACTTTTTCATAAATCATTTGTAATAAGTTGATCTTATTATGTTTTTAAATTTTGATGTTTTTATCAAAATTCAAATTCTTCTCTTTTTAGTTAGTCACAATATTTTCTTTCAATTAGTTGCGTAAGTTGTTCTTACTATATTTTAGAATTTATTTGTTAATTCTAAATTGTTCCTTTTAATTATACCAAATGTTTTCTTTCAAATTAGTTGTGTAAGTTGTTCTTACTTATATTTTTGAATTTTTAGGTTTATTCTGTTTATAAATTCATTCTTCACAATCCTTTTTTATGGAGGCTTGGTTGTACACTCCTTTAACTCTTCCGGAAACTATTTCTTTCAGTTCGTATGTATTATTATTATTATTTTTGACAGCGACATATGGTCCAGTATATAGTAACAATAGTTTTTTTGTTATCCCTTCTAGGGTGCTGGGTAGTTCTCGGTTTTTTAACAGAACCTTTTCACCCTCTTTATAAGTTATAATTCGTCCTATTGCCTTTTGATATTTGGCTTGCCGTTTCTCTTGGTCTTCGGCCACCTTGTTATAGAACTTCACCTGGTCAAACTTATGACCATCGTTCGTTGGGAACTCTATTATTTCTTCAATCTCTCGGGGAGTTGGTTTCTCATACATGGCGGAGTAAGGGGTAATTCCTATAGCTAGATGGTGGGCGAAATTTAGGAATTTCTCTGTTGCTGCTAAGTACTCTTGCCACGTTTTCTGTTGGTTGTGACAGTACGTTCGCAAGATTCTACCCACTTCTCTCAGTACCCTCTCTGCCGGATTACTACTTGGGTGGTAGACTGACGTCTTATATGTTTTACTCCCAAGTGATAATAATGTGTCCCGCCATCTTCTCCCTTTAAACTGAGTACCATGGTCGGTAATGATTGAAGATGGTTTACCTATTTCTGGCACATATAACTCTGTTATGACTCGAAGAACTTTTACTGTGGTTGCCCGATTAACCGGATATAGCTTTACGTATTTTGTAAAATGGTCCATTATTATGATTAGGTATTTGTACCTGTGTCGACCGCCACTACGGGGAAATGGCCCGCAGATATCTAAAAACACTTTTTCCAGTTTCGCTTTCGATGTTATCGGTATCATTATACCTTCTTTCGTTTCGTTGTTAATTTAACGCACTGGTAAATATTACATGACTTTAGGTAATTTCTTACCTTTCGGTTAATGTTTTTTATTTTACAATTCTCATCTAAAGCCTGTATCACTTTCAGCGCTCCCATATGGCCATACCTGATATGGTAATCGATTATAATCTCCTTCTCGATTTGGTTCGGAATAATCAACTTCCATGTTTCTTCATTCAAGGCTGTTTTGACGAATAGTATACCTTTATTAACATGGTAGTATTTAGAAACGGTATCATCGCCGGCTTCCAATCGATTGATAATGTTTTTTAGTTTAGGGTCAGATTGTTGGTGGATACGGATGTTTATCAACACAGCTTCTAAGTCGGATATTGTTTTCATCAGGTTATAAATTTTGACTAAGCTCTCCTTCTCTCCCTCGAAGGTCTGGTCTTCCAAATTGATCCGTGACAACACATCGGCTACCACATTCTTTTTCCCCGGAATATACTCCCATTGTAAGTTGTATTCTTGTAGGGCGAGTACCCATCTAGCCAATCGGCCGTGACTCAATTTGCACCTACGTAGAAATGAGATGGATTTATGATCAGTGCGGACGGTGACTGGATACCCGAGAATATATGTCCGGAATTTGCTACATGCGAATACTACGCTAAGCAATTCTTTCTCGGTCACATTATAATTCTTTTCACATTGATTCAGGGTACGACTAGCAAAGCTTATCACCAGATGGTGACCCTCCTCATCTTCCTGATATAATGTTGTTCCTAAGCTGATGTCGCTAGCATCACAGTTCAAAAAGAAAGGTTTCTTAAAATCCGGGTGACGAAGTATAACACTCTCTAAAAACTTTTCTTTGATCAGTTGGAAGGTAATATCCTGTTCTTCACCCCAGGTCCATTTGTTTTTTGCAGACAATTGTGGTTGAAACTTGGCTGTCAGCTCGGAATATTTGTGCTGGAACTTTCTGTAATAGTTACAGAGTCCGAGGAAAGATTGTAACTGTTTCCTGTTCTTTGGTTTAGGGAACTTCTGAATTGCCTCCACTTTTTCTGCTGACGGGGTAATACCTCTATCGTCTAGGTTGAAACCTAAGAACTGTACTTCTCGCACAATGTACTTGGATTTCTCCAATTTCAGAGTTATATTATTCTGCACTAACTTTTCGAGTACATGTTCTACTCAGTAACAGTGTTCCTCCCAGGTCTCCGAAGTAATGAGCAAATCGTCTACATAGACTGGTAAATTGGAGTGCTTCCTGCCCAAGTATTTGGTCCATACAGGCCACAAAGATGGCTACTGAATTTACAAGTCCGAAGGGCAGTCTCTTGAACTGGTAATTGCGCCCTTCGAAAATGAACGCCACATACTGACGACTTTGTGGATGCAACTCCACTTACCAGTAACCACATACAGTGTCCCATGTACTGATAAACTTGGTGCCGTGAAATCGTTTTAGGATCTCCTCTATTTCACCGGGTGATGTTCGGTCATTAACAATAGTTTTATTTAGCTCGCGCGCATCCAAACAGAGCCGGACTTGTCCGTTTTTCTTGGGAACAGCAATGATTGGACTAGTGTACGGAGATTGACTAATCTCAATTATGTCACTGCTGATCATCTTATTAATTTCCGTTCTCACGGCCTCTTTTAGTGAATGCGCGATTGGGTATGACCTCCGGTTAAATTCCACGTTTTCCTTAAACTCAAGTTTACACTGGTAGTTCTTGACTTTACCCGGTTCATCTGAAAATACTAACTTGTATTTTTCGTATACTCTTATTAAACGATTTGCTTGGTGTATAGGTATTTTCTCGTTGTTGGTTCCGCACTGGAAGTCTCGTATTTCTTGTATCTTCACTGACCATAAATCCTCTACTCCATTATTATATATTATTGGTTTATGAAGGGAGCTGTTCTCTACAAAATTTATCTTACGAAGTTGTTGATGTGTTATATTGGGAGGTATATTCGCGCCTCCTACCAAATCTGCTGTCCATGTTATTCCGTCTGGAAATAGTATACCTTTTCTTGGTTAAGGTCGATAATGGCGGAGTACCTTCTTAAAATATTGCAACCTACCAATATATTGAATGGCAATCCGGTGGCGATCAAAAATACCATATCCAAAGCTATACCACGGCTAACGATATTTACGGAAACTTGTTTTCGAATAGTTTTGTTCTGGCGGCCAGTTGCACCTATCAAGACAATATTGTTTACTGGTAACATAGGCAAAGTTTTACCACACTCTTTCTGGATTCTTTCCAGTTCGTTTATATTTATTATAGAGATATTCGCACCGGTATCAATCATGATTTTAGCGGGGATTCCTTCGACTTCCGCTTTTATATACAATATCTCATTGTTTTGACTATCGAGGCTCCTTTCGTTTTCCTCCAATAGTTCCGTTCTTATGTTCTTTAAGTAGTTGTTACATATGATGGTGATGCTTTTTAATTCAGTTGCCTCTTGCAACTCATTTTTATACCCAGGAGATAGGAGCAGTAACTGGTCGTGATGGTTTATCACTGCCTCCTCCCGTTTAAATTATTGTTGTCATCGTTGGCACTCGGATTGACCGAGGCGTCGTTTTGGAAACCTTGTGTCGGTTCCTGCCGCTCTGTATCCGGTTCGGTTTTCTACTTTGCTGTCGGCCAGGATCCTCCAGGCTAGTACTCCTTCTTCTTTGTTCGTATCTCGGACCGTCCCGTTCTTCGCTTCTTCGTCGGCGATCTCCATTGTGGAAACTATTCCTCCGTTGACGGTTGTATCTTCTCGGCCCTCGATCTTCGGCTCTTATAAAATTAACTCTTGGACGGGAAACTCTATTATTATTATTATAGTTATTATTGTAATTTCTATTATTCTGGTAATACCGTTCATTATTACCGGGGTAGGGGTTTCTCTGACTATATGGGTTGTTAGGGGGTTGATAAAAATTATTACGGTTATTAGGGTATTGGTTATTATTTCTATTACCGTTTTGGTTGCTGTTAAAGTTATTGTTATTGTTTGGCGGGTTATTGTTGCCGTTGTAATTATTTTGCTGGTTGCGGTTTCCTGGATAGTTATTACTGTTACTGGGATACTGGTTAGTTCTCACCTCTGGTCTATCATTCCTCCTCCTACTTTGACGATAGTATTCTTCGTTTTCGTAGCTTTCCAACAACTCGGTCATGGCCTGCACTGTTTTAATCTGGCTACCTCTCCTCGCTCTGATAATATCCTCATCATAGTGATAAGATAGCTTGTTCACTAGACATTCTTCGGGTATTGCCGGCTCTAGGTGTTTTGCCAGGCACACCTTCCCTAGGAAATAGGCAGTCATGGTGCTTCCTATTTGGGCCCTGTACCGTCCATGGCAAATATTATCTCTTATCAGGTTCTGAGTTGTTTCTGACCAGTATTTAGCCTTAAACAGTTTCCTGAACTGTTGGTAGTCCTCAATCTCGCTACGGTTCGCCAGCCACCAGTTATCTGTCATCTCCCTGAATGACTCGTCCAGTATCTCCCGGTTATTATTCCATCGACTTCCTCTATGCTTGGCGAAGTATTCTTCTATCTGGGCCAGGAACTCCATGGGTTTCCTCTTGTATTGCCGGAAGTTCAGCCATTCCCGGTTTTCATTGATGGGTATCCCGGTAAAATTAGTGGGTCGGCTTCTCAGGACTTCTATTTCTTCTTGGCTCTGCCGTACCTGACCAGTGATATTGGTCATAGCCTCTTCCATCCCGTCACACCGTTCCGCGACTTGACTCCGTACTCTCCCGAGTTCTTCCTGAGTTTCCTTCCGTTGTTCTTCCACTTTCCTGTGACTATGCTCTTCAATATTAGTAAACTTAATGTTTACCACTTCCTTGAACTCCTGTACTTCCCTTTCGGTTTGTTTACATTTTCCGTCAATTTCCCTGATTTGTTGGTTTATTGAAATGGTCTCTTCCTCCAATTGTTTATTTAGAGATTTCTTATTATTGTTTATTTCCTTGTTCATTTCTTCTCTTAACAACTCCATCCTTTCGTCTAACTTGTCCAGATTCTCCTGGTTGACCTCTGTTAATTCTTCTCTTAGTAGTTGGTTATCCTCCCTCAGTTCTTCCAACTTCTCCCCCATCTTCTCTTCCATTTTCTTGTTATTCTCCTCCAATTTTTCTTCCATCTTCTTGCTGGTTTCTTCCATCTTCAGATTAGTTTCATCAATTTTCTGACTCAAGGATCGGTTGTCCTCTTTCAATTCTTCTAATTTTTCTCCCATCCTCTCTTCCATCTTCTTACTGTTTTCTTCAATTTTATTACCCAGTTCTTTCTTTAAAGACTGGTTGTCACTTCCCATTTTCTTACTAGTTTCTCCTATGTCCTTCCTCAACTCTTCTTTTATGGATTTGTTGCTTTCCTCTATTCTCAGACTCATTTGTAGGAACATTTCCATCATTTTATCCATTTTACTATCTTCCATTGTTTTGGACTTCTCTATCTCCTTCTCTGGGGCATTGACGTCTCCTGTTTGGGTGGGTACTTCGGTTCGTTCCTCTGGTTGTGCGGGTTGTTTAGATAATACTGGTGGTAATAACCTTTCTACATCTTCCACTGGCGTCGCCTCTTTGTCTTCCATACTGATTTCAATCTCCTTTTCAGCCTCCGCCGCCCGTTTCTTTGACGTTGCTCGTCGTTGCATTTTCCCTTTTCTCTAACCTTATAGCTGCTGCCAAGCTCCAATTAGGGATTGGACAAATTGTAGTGGCCTGTCAATCGCTAATTAAAGCCCCTCAGTTGTGCGCCAATTTGTAACGATACTGTTACAACTTATGAAATTTTTGTTTATATTTAAAATGATGTTTGTGTAAAAAAAATTTTTGTTTATAATTTTTTTTTATATAATTAATTAAAATCAATTAATTAATTATGTTCTGTGGTGTTCCGAATCGTTTGTTAATTGTTTTAATGACTTTTCTGTATTTTAAATTCTCTTGCCACTTGATAGAATTGTCTCCAACAATCGATTTGTGTATTTTTCTTATTTGGAGGTTATCTTACTTCAGGGTGGTGACATTCTGGTAGTTAACTCTATTAAATTTACTTATTGTGTTAATTATATTTTAAGAATGAAAAAAGGTTCAATTATGAAATATATAAGAAATTTTATTAACAATTAATTATCTTTCGACTCTTTATCGATATGTCAATCGATTCTCAGAATGTCGTTAAATCGTACAATTATTTATATAAGGATTCTTTTAGCAGTTATTTTAGGTAAAGTCAGAGAAATAAGGGTTAAGTTTATAAAGTATAACATTACAAATATATCACCTTAAAGATTAAAATACAGATATAATAGTTAATATATAATGGTAAGTGAGCAGTTTTCAAACCATTCAGTTGTCAAGGCAGTGTTGCGTTGTATTGTTGGTAAGCAATGATGGCTGCGTTTCGTGTATAGTTGGAAGACGGTCTCACCTCGCTGATTCAAAGTTCAAATAAAGATGCTTTCCCTCTGAATTTTCGTCCTTGTGGCTGCAATTCTTCCTTCTTGTGTTGGTGGAGTGTCTCTGGTTCAGTTTTAGTGTTGTACTTGGAAAAATAGTGTAGTAATAAGTCAAATTCACTTTTGTCTGTTAGGCCGATATTCGCACTTTTGTGTGGTTAAGTGGTTTTACTGTTTTAATGGTTTAAATGTTATATTCACTGGTGTTCTGTTCTGTGTAGTGTTAGTTGAATGTCTGTAGGTATTTATTTCACTCGGTCTCCGTTTAAAAAGCTGTTTTTACCGAAACTCTCGTTTTTCACTTTAGGCTTAGAAAACGTTCGCCATTACTGTATTAGCAACTAGGTTAAGGTTTTCAAGTACACGTATCGAGTGTCCTATTCAACGTCTAATAATCAACTAATTTACTTCCTCCGTCTTCGGCTAAAGTCTTAGCCAAACCAATCTTATTCAATACATTGTTCCAAATTTATTTGCATCCTGTGCATGTGAGAAAGTTACATTATATAACTGATTATATTTTTGTTATTCTTCAAATTTATTAACTAGTAACTACTTAATCTTCTTCTTCAGTTCATTCTGCGTAATTTGATACCAAATAATATAGTTTTATTAAGTTTTTGATCTACAATGGTATTTTTTACTTCATTTTGTAATGGTAAGTTTTTTAAAAGCACTTCCTGTCCTTGTCTTTCAAATGAAGCCATATTATAAGTTATATTAATGATTATATTAAATCTCAGATTGTAATAAAAGGTTTATCTTCCCTTAAGTTCTTGCAATTAGATTAATCGGTTATGTTTTAAAATATTATACAGTAATATATGACTCCCCTCTCTAAATTTTGAGTTTTTCCATTTCCATTTTTAACAATAATTCTGTCTATAATTTTACAAAATCTTCCTTACTTATATTTCCAATTACATGACTTTTCTACTGATTTACCTTATGTAAATTCCTTCAGTTTAATTGTATTTCTATACTTATTTAATCAAATTTGATGCTGTTTAGTTTTTAACATTTGGCCTAGATTTCTAACAGTTTTTACGTACAAAGTTTTTTAAATAATACATATTGATTTATACCCTCTCTGACTTTCATTGCTATTGTGACATAAATTAACATTTTCTTATTTTAACAAGTTAACAGTCAGTATATGGTTCATACTATTAATACATAACATATAAATCAAATTAACATTTGTCTTTTCAAATCAGACATTTTATACTTATTGATTAATAAAAATACATAAGAAATATTATAAATAATGAATGTTAGATTCTGACATGTTTAAACTTAATTACTTCTAATACCTTATTCTATATAAAGAAACATAATTATTATAATCTTATACTATATTTCTTATACTAGGTTTGATTATCAGTTTTTATCTGTTTTTTTTTTTTGGTTTTTTGGGGTAATGATACCTTGTCACTTCACTTTATTATAGCCTGCTCTGTTTTATTTTATTCATTATAATGAATGTTATTTAAAAAGAGTGGCAGTTATCTACAAAAACACATGTATTATCGGTCATGATAATACTCTATTTACATTATTCATGAACACAAATTAAATCACTTTAAAGTTGTAATATTTCATCATCTACTCAGTTTGTGAACATCAATATTGAAACATAAGGTTTATTTTCTATAACACTAAAACTTGCACTGATTCTCTTTATATTCCTTGATTTTAATTCTAAATAGTTATATAGTTCTACTAGAATCAAGAAATCTATTTATAAAGTATAATGAAGATTTGTTTTTTGGTATTATATTATTACTAGCTGAAGTACCCTTTCTACGCCCGGGTGGCGAGCATTTTTATTAGCACATATTTAATTATTTATTGGCATATATTAAATACATTTAATTACATATACATTTAATTACATATTGGCTATGAAATTTAATTATTGGGCGAAACTTCTTTGTAGACCACATTTTTGGTGTAAACTCTGTGGTCTTTCTTTAAGTTGCCTTGTTGGTCAGTTCCTAAGACTTTTACCTTGACTTGCTGAAAGGACTTCGTTCTTGAAAATGCAACATAAAGTTGTCCATGACTGAATACTGGAGATGGCAAATAAATACCAACTGAATCCAGTGTTTGCCCTTTGCTTTTGTTGATGGTCATAGCAAAAGCAAGTCTAAATGGAAACTGTTTTCGTCTTAATGTAAAGGGAAGGTCAGGGTCACTGGGTGCAAGAATAACTCTTGGAATAAATACCCTGGTACCTTTAAAAGATCCGGTCAGTATTTCACAGTCAATGACTTTTGACATCATTTGCTTGACGACCATTCTGGTGCCATTGCAAAGACCTCTTGTTGAGTCAAGGTTTCGTAGCAACATTACTACTGAACCAACTTTCAAGTTAAGTCTATGATGTGAAGTTAAGTCTATTATTACAAATATAAATACATAAAATTATTTATTTTTACCTACCTCATAAACTGTTTTCTCGGGCCAGGATCTCGTCACACGAATGTAGAATGCAAGCATGGTTTACAGGTTATGTAAATAACTCACGCAACTCATTTTTTGGTGAAGAGAAATTAATTAAATTTTATTTTTTAAACTTTTAAAACTCTATGTCAGACTATTTCTCCAAAATTAGACAATGAAATAGATGCATAATATTTTCTGAGATTCACTACCTGATTATGACAATTACAATTATAACAGTAATTACTTACTCTAACATCTTACCTTATTCTATGACAGACAGCCC
Organism: Magicicada septendecula; assembly: GCA_034769895.1. Taxonomy (NCBI): domain Eukaryota; kingdom Metazoa; phylum Arthropoda; class Insecta; order Hemiptera; family Cicadidae; genus Magicicada; species Magicicada septendecula. The sequence goes on from CM068373.1 coordinate 280,717,331, forward strand.
AGTCTGCTTTCTCTCTCTCTCTCTCTCACACACACACACACACACACACACACACACACACACACACACACACACACACACACACACACACACACACACACACACACACACACACACACACACAATTTTAATACCCCTTTATTTTTTAGAACCCCATTTCTTCAAATTATTTATCAAATTCCCCTTGCCGGCCGCGTGGCGTCCCCTCGACCTCGTGTTACCATTACTGTCAAATTTAGTTACTTTGATCGAAAGTACACTTTATTATTTCGTTTTGACGTCACTGTTCTTGTTGTCGATTTTACCGAACTACACGCACTGTTTTCCTGGTGTTAGAATGTTATTTTTGAAAACCCGTGTTGTCGGGCAACCTGCTCAGGTTGTAGTCAGTGAGGGGCTGCGAGCGTCTATAAGTTCCCTCTCTACTCGATATATTTTTTGAAGAAGACGGAAAGCAATGCCTTCTATTTAATCGTCACTGCTGTGGCACATTTAACACATGTGTTTTTTGTGTTGTAGACGTGGATGACATTTGGTGAGCACTGGTTGACGTCACAAAAGAGGCTGGGCTTAAACTTTATTTCCTCCAGCTCAGACCACGAGGCGAACAGAAATATTGTCTTCAAGCCATGTTGCTTTACTACCGTGGCGTCGTTTGCGCACATACTGGTGTAGTGCGTTTGGGCGTGGATGTTACACAGCCGCAAAGTTCTAAGAACCGACGACTGGCACATTCCTTTGCAAATGTTTCAACACAGTTATTGCGTACTGTTTCTTTGTTCGCACAATGCTTTTATTCAAACACGTGGCCGTATACACAGATGGAAAATGAATTTAGAATTTAATAAAATGAAAACCAAAATTAATAAAAATAAAAACCCCTCATAATTCGTCCCATTACAATGAGGAGGCATACCTCCAGGTGTTAAGCTGTTCAAAAACTCCACTGGATAGTTTGCTGCCTCCTCGGCATTTGCACTGTCTTGCTGAATAGAATCTATGCTGGTATAGCATTTCAATTCAGAATGAATTCGTCTAAGGACATTTTCATTAAGTTCAAGTGACTCGTGGTTTTTTGGAGTCAGGATTGCACGGTTAGCAATGCTGTCATCTCCTGATTGGATGACCTCAGGAAAGACAGCAGCAACAATACATCCATTTTCAATGCAGACTGGAGGAATTTCGAAGATGCCTTCCTCTAATCCAGGCTCTTGGAGTTTTCCATTCCCAAGTTTTAAAAGCCAATCGGAAAAGCCTCGGTGTTCTGATGGGACATTGTCCTCATTGGCACGCATGTTTTGGTCTAACTTTAGGACCTGAATATTTTTCCAACACTTACTATTCTTCATGCATGAAGAAAGTATTTCGGTTCTGCTGCCATGTGGAACAACAGGGAGAATTTGTCTAAAATCTCCACCGAAAAGAAAGACCGCACCTCCAAATGGTTTTTTAGAAGGAACTTTTGGATCTTCAGCTAAGAGTTCTTTATACAGTGTGTCAACTGCATTTACTCCATGTGCTGGGGCCATTGAAGCTTCATCCCAGATTATCACTTTGGCCTTTTCCAGTTCATTTGCCGTATTAGTCCCATGTCGAACATTACAGGTTGATGTTTCATTTATTGGAATAGGCAGCTTGAAACGACTGTGGGAAGTTCTGCCTCCCTCAAGCAAAGTTGCTGCTATGCCTGTAAATGCACATGGCAAGACTAATTAATTTTTGCTACGCACATAGTGCATGATTGTGTTGTAAAGGAAGGTTTTACCACTTCCGCCAGGTCCATCAATAAAGAATAGATGTTTGGGTAAGTTAGGGTTTTCAATTGCTTCCCTGATTTTGTCCAAGCCCTTCTTTGCCCTGGGTTGAGCATTTGAAACTTTTCTTCGAACATGGTTTTTTCGGCAATTGGATCGTAATATTTTCCAGAATGGATTGGGTCGTCATAGCTGCCGACTGGAAGTTCTAGGCCAAAATCTACCAATGACTTTCCATGTGTTCGAAGGACAGATTCAATTTCTTTAAGCGTCAAATAGAGAGCTTTTTCTCCATCAGGAAAGCGTCTCTTATAGTCTTGCATAAGATTGTCCTTATGTGTGTTGAATAATGCTGCTGCATCCAACGGCTCACACATGATACAAATAAATGCAAACAACTGCCTAAGTTGTACTGGCATTTGATGGGTTGCAGCTTCTGTTAGGCAAGTATCCCATTCTGAGTCATCATCAGTTAATCCCCTTGCAATGCATGCTTCTTGGAAAGTTGCAAAGGGGATAGGATTTCCTTCAACCGTTCTTAGGTCCTCGAAAGATGTTGCTCCTCTAACATTGAGAAGGAGAATTCGGAGGAACCATTTTTCTTTATCCGTGGGACTTACAGCAAACATTCTGCCAATTGTAGTTTCATGTCCTCTAAGACGTGGTTTCCATTTAGAATTTTTGTCATCCCAGGTATAGTGTTCGGGAATTTCAATATATAAATACTCTCGGGCATTAGGGTCTTCCTGATTAAGTTTAAACCAAGCCAGAAGTTTGGACTTGGTGGCTTTTTGCTGTACAGCTTCAGCTTCCTTGCCTGGTATAAAACATATTGTATGCTTGTCCTCAAGGTGGACATTTAATCTTTTCACATGATCAGTTTGGTGGTGCATTTTGTATTCCCTGAGCCTCCAGCATGCTTCAGGTGCACTTACATATCGGGTCTCCAAGTAATTTTTTACTTCGTCCCATTCAATAGTAGCTTCCTGTTCTGTGGGAACAGTAACGAATTGAATATTTTCACAGTCATGCCCCTTGTAAACATATTTGAACAGGTATTTAATGCTTTGAATTGAGCTACAAATCTCTACGTTAATGTGGGCGTTGTATTTCAGAGACAGGTATGTGTTGTATGGCACCACCCATCTGTTATCCACTTTGTTTCCCCCAAGTTCAACAAAGTTACCATCATCTCGGCGTTGATATTTTGGGTAACCATTGACATTGCTGTTGGTCTCAGCACAGAAATCTTTTGGGAATTCTTTTGTGCATTTGGCGTTTTCCATACACGGTGCGTTTGGATTTAATGGACCACATGGGCCGTGTATCATACAGGATTTTACAATTTCATGTAGCCTCGGGTGGGCATCTTTATCAGGGAGTTCTGCACAGACACTTTTGTCAATTCTTTCATTCTCCCAGACTTTGTCTTCCGGGCCATGAATAGCAATATATGCCCATGTGGTAGACCATGTTTTTGGAACTCGATCACGTGGAGCATAGCCCTAACACGTCCAAATCTATGGTGTTTGGTTAAGTCTTCAAGTAGCAATTTCAGTTTCAACTCAAACACTCTTGCTACTAAATCAGGCCGGTCGCATGGTTGCTGACCGGGAAGTAAGTTTTCCCTGATTTCCCTCCATTTAGGATTGCACGTGAATGTTACAAATAAGTCAGGTTTGCCATATTTCCTGACCATGGCCATAGCATCTTGGTAATTTTGAGCCATATTTCTTGGACTCCCTTGGAATGTTGAAGGCAATATAACTTTCTTTCCAGGCAATATGTTAACGTCCTCAAAATTGTGGTTGTTCACAACTCGGTGAAGAACATCATAGTCTCAGCTCTTACTGTGTTTTGAGTTTTTCGAAACCAATTCAAACGGTTTGCCTAGGTCTTGCAATAGGCATCAACCATGAATTGGTGAGTCAGTTTCCTGTGTTGAGGAACTCGTTAAAGTTTCCATCACGAATGGCAAAATGGTATGAATACCATTGAAGCTGGGACACATTTCCTTGACCAACAGCTTTCTTCAGATCTGTGGTCCACCCTGAATCCCCATATGGGAAAAGCAAAGGGTAGCACATTGGGTCACAGAGTCTACTCAGGATGGATATATTTTGTAAAATTCCGCTTTTTGGATAAATTGTAATATCCCGATTTTCTGTGGGTGCACCATCTGCACTGTGAAAACAGCAGCAATTTCTCCTCTGGCAGTGGGAGATGGTTCTGCCGGGGAGCACATTATTTACTCTTTCTCTCAAGAAAGTCATGCTATATTCAATTGGCATTCGGTTTTCCCGATTTGCCTTTAGTATTTCGTCTTGTTCAAATCTGAGCATGTTCTTGTATTCTCTAGAGAACGGATTGATATCTCCAAGAAGTTTTTGGAGGTTCTCCATTACGACACGAATGCATCCATTGTTTGCTTGATTGTTCATTCTTTCTGTCAAGGCTTGGGCTGAATCCAAAATGTACAGTTAGGCATACTTTGGTAATTCACCTTGATTTGGGTGTAATGCAGATGTAGCGTGATAAATTTGCCCATGGATTCTGTAACAAAAAGGACCTGAACGTCTGGTCACTGATTGGTCAACTTGTGCTCCCATTGAGGCAAAGGCCATTGCACTGTTGTAGGATCTTATGTTTTCCATGAAATTTTTGGAATTTGGATCAGATCCATTCATGTAATTTGTAATGAAGGGATGAATTCGTATTTCATCTAATGCAATGGTCCCTTTATGGCAGCAATTTGACATTAATTCATTTTTGAAATGTGTGGCATTGCAAAATGGACATTTAGTGTCCATTGGGCCAAGATAACTTTCTTCAATTTCGTCTTCATTGAAGTTTTCGGGAAGCTAAGCGGTGTTGCGGGATCGGACATATCTACTCAGACGTCCTCTTTGATGTTGGCATGCAACCCTTTGTCTTTCAGCGTTTGCCTCGCGCTCTTGTTGAAGTTGATTTTGTGGCATGTTTTCTCTGTGTTGCCGGTGACTTACAGCATTAGCTTCACATTCTGCTTGAAGCTGCTCTTCTGACATGGCCGCTCTATGGCGTCTTTGAGCTTCAGCATTACGTGCTTTTTTTGCTGCAATTTCATCAACAGTTGGTGGTTGCTAGCGTTTAGGAGGCATATTTGATCGTATTTCATTACTTATTCATTGGATCATCAGAAATACGTATAAACATAAATATCACAATTAAAACATATACAGAAATATAGGACAATTACAAAATATATAGACGTACCTGTATACAAAATTACAAAACATATCAACACAATCGCGTAGTAAAAACTTTAAAAACTATAGGAACGGATAAATGTATACATTCGATGCCGGTAAATATCATTTGTTTATTTACTTGTTACTACGGTAACATACCGATGACTGACACACTACCTACTGCGTTATATTATACAGAAATATAGGACAATTACAAAATATATAGACGTACCTGTATACAAAATTACAAAACTTATCAACACAATCGCATAGTAAAAACATTAAAAACTATAGGAACGGATTCAATGCCGGTAAATATCATTTGTTTATTTACTTGTTACTATGGTAACATACCGATGACTGACACACTACCTACCGCGTTATATTATACAGAAATATAGGACAATTACAAAATATATAGACGTACCTGTTGTAACACAACAACGTTTTTTGTTTGGTTTGATTATTATTTACTATTAGTGTCGTTGTTTATTAGAATTGTCTTGTTGTTGTGTAGCGGGTCATTTTTGGGTGTTTTTATTTTTAACCGTTTGGGGCATTATTATATTGTGACTTATTTCGTTTTCGGGCGGACTGGTATAATAAATTGGAAAAAACTGTGTTATTGTGCAACGTTATGTAACAAGCAACAGCACGATGTTGAGAAATAGAGTTTGGAACAAAGGCGATGCGCAATTTCAGTGGTGTAACACGGCAGAAGAATTTACCTCCACAAAATTCTAAGAACTCTGTACTTGTGTAAACAGCACACAGACTCAACTGTATCACTGCAAATCTGAGTGACGCATCCAGACAAAAAACCGGATGTCCTGGTACTAACAAAATTCCGCAATGTGCTTTTTGAGCGGCAGGAAGTCATGGCTAAATCCGGTCTTTCCAATGACATAAGCAGAGCCAAGCCCAATATTAAGCTCTGGTCATCCACATATGTCAGCTCCATTCCCTATATAAAATGGTTACACGACAGCAAAGGAACAAGGAGCGATGACGAAAACATCGTGGCATTGAAGAACAACTTCCATGCAGGAACAGGTAGATGTACCTGTTACGTGGACAGACACACAGTCGACATTGAGCAGAGACGCCATATAGTCAGCTAGAGCCGCACCCAGTTAGAGACGCTTACAACTCTGTCGGCGTCCCGGTCGGTGTTGTTTTATACGATGTGATGTGAAACAACAATATCGTTAATACCGACCGGGACTCTTGAATCAACGACGTAATAAACTAGTGTAGCGAAAGTGCGAAATGCCAAAAGTAAAATCGGACATTAAAACACGTGTTCGGTCGGCATCAGGACAGTTAGTGAATGTAACGAAACAGGAATGTATAAAGTCTAACTATTTTCTATATTGACTATAATATTTAAAAGGGGTTTAATTGGTGTGTTAGTGTGAGTGTGCAATGCTGGGCGGCTTTCTGTGTATATTTGTGTTTGCCTTTTATGTTTGTGTCCTAGAAAAAATAAGGTAAGCCGTAGATTGTAAGTCAGATTATAACAGAGTCACGTGTTGCACAACACCTGAAACATGTATTTACTAAATGTATGTTCTTAATTTCACTAAAGTAACCGTAAAACATTAAATGGAAATTCTCTTCATATAAATGTGTTGTGCAAATTATTCTCACAACCTTAAGAAATTACGTCTGCATCCCAAACATACGTATGACGCAACCTTGAAGCCACGCAATGGTAAGTAGGAGTGTGTTAACATTAATTTTAAATTATTATGATATCAATTAAAAAAAAGTAGAACGTTTCATTGGCGCCCGAACAGGGACGAATTTAAAAAATAAATTCCATACCTATAAATGGGATGCAATCGTAATTTGGAGGTTGTGTGAGAATACACAAAAGGTACTTATGTAAAGTTAAGTTACGCTAAGTAAGTAAAGAATATTTAAAATATAAATATATATTTAAAATATATATTATTTATATTGTAAACAGAATAAATACCTAAAAATAATAATAATGGAAAATACAACAGAGAACGGAGTCGATTTGTCCGACTCGACTGTGATAAGTGAAACAGCTGAAGTTGACGAATCAGCTGTGATGAGTAGTCTCGACATACATTCAACACCGAATGTAGGTCAAGGCGACAAAACTCTGAACACAAGTAGTATAAATGAATCAAATAATACAGATGATTCGGGGATCCAAACGACCCCAAAATCGAATAGAGAAAGTAAAAATAATAATGGTGAAGTCAGCTTCACTGACAATAAAACAGAAAGTCAGTCGACACCAGTCCCGATTAAAAAATCTGAAGATCAAGATATAATGAAAATGATACAATTTCTTTGTACCAGTTTCAATAAATTTGATGTAAAGTTAGATATACAGAATGAGAAATTAGATGAGTTGAAAAATGAAATACAAGAAATGAATAAACATTTAGAAAGCACTAATGAAACAATAAAAACTAGTTTAAATAAATTAGAACAGAAGTTTGAGAAATTAGGTGACAATGTTTTAAATATGACAAAATGTAAAAATGACGAAATGGTAGACAAGTCTGAGAGTATAGTGGGGGTGAAGAATAATGTAGAAGCAAATGATGAAAATATAATAACAAATAGTACTGATGAAGTTTTAGAATGCGATAATGAAATGTTAATGAGTGTTTATGAGTTAGAGAGAGAGAGAAAAAATAATGTTGTAGTAGAGTGGGGACAGAGGGGAAATTTTCTTTTTATTATATATGATGATTTAATGTGGTCGCAAGAGTTTTTGAAGGGCAAGAGTCCCGTGTTAGTAGAAGATTTGAGTTTATTTTATTTGTATGATATTATACCCTCTGTGTGGAATGATTTTATAAGTATGAGATGGTGTTATGATGAGAGAGAATTAGAAGTATATAATTTAAAGAGAGATTATGATGAGTTGAAAGAAATATTAGAAGTGTATTTAAACAAGAATGATGTAATTGATGATAAAAAAGTAATTAACCCGATATTGGAAATATTTACTGACGGAGATTTAACAGAAATACTTAACGTAGACTTGGTGAATGATTATTATGGTATAACGGATAAATTGAAATTGTTTGGTTATGACACACAAGACAACAGTATGTATGTCAATATAATTGAACAGTGCTATACAAAACCAAGATTAATCTTTGACGATGGAGGGTAGACTGTAAGACAATAAAAGACAATTAAACATTATGTTTTATGGTTTGTTGACATGGCAGAATGGGACAATGAAGTGCGGAAAAACTGAACAATAAATAAGAGTGTGTAAATAAAATCTAGTGAATTTATATGTGTGTATGTAAGATGATTGTTGTGATAATAATATTGAAATACTTGCAATTTAAATAAATAAACCAAATTAATTTTGAAAACAAGTAATCAGAGAATTATAATTGTTTGGATGGTAATAAATTCTATATTGATAATAATTAATTTAATTAAAATAATTTGATATATTTTAATTGATTATGTAAATGTTGTATAATTAATTTTTTTTGTAAATTCAGTTTGTTTTACGAGATGGAAATTTGGTAAGGAATGATAAATTATTTAATTTAAATTAATAAATTTTGTGAAATGTTTCAGAGATGGTAGTGATTACGTTTTGTGGGCATATCATGTTAAATGGATTGTAAGTAGAAAAATTTTATAATCATGTGTAATAAAAATATTTACAGGTGTAATTGAGATTCTAATTCAGTAATAAGATGTTATTTGGAAATAAGTTGGTTCAAGAAATAAAGATAACTAAAAAAAATTTTTTTTAATAAATGAAAAATGGTATATAATGACTATTAAATAATAAATTTTGAAAATTTCAAGAAAGTTAAACGGTAAAAGGTTATGAATGGGTTAGATGATCATTGATGTAAATATTATATGATAATGTATACCAAAAAATTTTAATTAGTTGTCAATCGTAATTAGTTGAATATACGTCACTGGGATATTGGTTTGTAAATGTTACAAGTAATTAATGTTCAATGTAATGCTTAATGTACTACAGATATTTTGAAGTAAAGACAAAAAGGATATGAGAAATAAAATAACAATTTATGCAAATTAATAAAAGATAATTCATGGGTGATAAATGTTTTATGGGACATGCAGACCTGTCCAAGTTGAATTAAAAGTTGAATGTGAAATGATGGAGATGAATATAATGTAATGTTGTTTTTGAGTTAATGTATGTTATAGAATTTGGTGAAATATTGATGTTGACACAGTGGTAATGGAGACTTTAGGTAGATTTTGAATGATATATTGTTGTTTTTATAGTTAATGAGGTTATTTTGTGTATTTGTAGTAATGTAATGAGATTGAGATTTTTGGGGATGGCAATTTTGTATTAGAGGGTAGTGTAATGTAGGAGTCCGCAACAAGGGTTGGGACGGGATAGGGACCGATTGGCGCCGGAAAGGGTTACCTAGGGGGAGTCCAGGGACCAACATAAGGGAATGAGTTTTGGGAAGGAAACACGTATCCTATGTACAAAGGGTTAGAGAGTATTTTTTCATATATGTAGAGAAGGTGGCGTTTTGTGTTGAATGATAAGTTGGGGTTTAGAGTGTTCTGATTAGTAGAGATTTTGGTAGAGATGGGTGTCATGGGAGTTGCAGTTGATAAATATTAGAGTCAGGGGGAGAAAGTTTATATATGTATAGAAATCTCATACAGAAAAACGAGAATAAATAATTTACATCACCCACAGTATATTAAGGTAAGATTGTTGAAAAGACAGAGGAATTTATAATAAAGAATATATAATTGTTTATTTTTTTTCACCAGTGACAGAATTTTGATAAAATTTGAAAATAATGTAAAGTCAAGAATTGTTTGTTTTAAATAATTTAAATGTCAATCTGTTTATTATTTGTATTAATATTTTGTTTGTTTTAAATATTTTGTTTATTATGTTTTGTATTTCAAGGTAGGATATTACAGATATTCAAAGTGTTTTCAGAACTTATATATAACATATGTAGGTCAAGGGTTTTGGACTTGACCTAGTTTCGATCAGCTGATGGGGTCATACACCTACTAAACTTGTATAGTAGGAATCAAATCAAATTTTAATTTGTTTGTTTGATTAATTCAAACCAATATTTGAATAATTTTAATAGATGTTATTTAATAAATAAATTTAATAAAATTCATTAATGAATAAATTAAAATTTTTTTTTGGAATTTTAAAATTTTGAAAATTTTAATGTAAAAAAAAAAAAAAAAAAAAAACTTGATTTTTCGCCTGCCAGCGAGTGAATATTTTAGATAATGATTTTATTATGTGTGCATTAACCATGTTTCTTTTATTGTATTGCATTATATTGGTAGACTATAAGTGATTCTCCTGTTAGAATAAGGATGTGTTTATATTAGTAGAAATGTCTAGGTTAAGTCATTTGTAACAAAAATTAGAAAAAAGAGGAAGAGAATTTTTTGATAAACGATTATTTTTTGAATTTTGAATTTTTTAAATTTTTGATAAATTTTAAAAGAAAGTTTTATTCTTATGTGTTATGGTAATATGTAATGTTAGAGTGTGTGAGCCCAGTATTTGCCAAAGGCAGCCCAGCTTGCAAAAAGGGGATCCATATCGGCGGAGGAGCTGGAATGATTTTAGCCAGGGATTGAGGATTTTTGGGGGTAGTATGTTGAAGGGCGAGGTGGGCTATGGTGCGAGTCTGATCGATTTCTCGGTGTTGGGATCTCTTACGGAGAAGTCCAGTGATCTCGTTCAGATGAGTCCATGGTCGCTGAGCCGGGGGGGTCGTGTACCCATGCAGATTAAGAACCGGGTGGTTGTTGGCACCAGTTCCTCACCGATCCTCTTCGGGGTTATCGATGAGATTTCTTCTGTCGTGGACAGCAGAATTCTCATCGAGGGGGTATTGTAGCGGGTCGAATTTTGGGTGTTTTTATTTTTACCGTATGGGGCAAGTACATTTTTATTCATTTCATTTTCGGGCGGGTTTGGATAAAATATTACGAAATAAATGTATTATTGTGCAACGTATGTGTCAGTATAACAGTCAGTGTAACAGAACAGTGAAACAACGCAATAGGACGCAGTTGTTGAGGAATGCGGCAGGGCATTTGCACCTCCACAAAATTCTAAGAACTTTGTACCTGTGTGTGGCAGCGCACATACGCAACTGCTCAATCACGCTCCGAGTGACGCATCCAGACAAAAAACCGGATGTCCTGGTACTAACAAAATTCCGCAATGTGCTTTTTGAGCGGCAGGAAGTCATGGCTAAATCCGGTCTTTCCAATGACATCAGCAGAGCCAAGCCCAATATTAAGCTCTGGTCATCCACATATGTCAGCTCCATTCCCTATATAAAATGGTTACACGACAGCAAAGGAACAAGGAGCGACGACGAAAACATCGTGGCATTGAAGAACAACTTCCATGCAGGAACAGGTAGATGTACCTGTTACGTTCACAGCCACACAGTCGACATTAAGCAGAGACGCCATATAGTCAGCTAGAGCCGCACCCAGTTAGAGACGCTTACAACTCTGTCGGCGTCCCGGTCGGTGTTGTTTTATACGATGTGATGTGAAACAACAATATCGTTAATACCGACCGGGACTCGTGAATCAACGACGTAATAAACTAGTGTAGCGAAAGTGCGAAACGCCAAAAGTAAAATCGGACATTAAAACACGTGTTCGGTCGGCATCAGGACAGTTAGTGAATGTAACGAAACAGGAATGTATAAAGTCTAACTATTTTCTATATTGACTATAATATTTAAAAGGGGTTTAATTGGTGTGTTAGTGTGAGTGTGCAAAGCTGGGCGGCTTTCTGTGTATATTTGTGTTTGCCTTTTATGTTTGTGTCCTAGAAAAAATAAGGTAAGCCGTAGATTGTAAGTCAGATTATAACAGAGTCACGTGTTGCACAACACCTGAAACATGTATTTACTAAATGTATGTTCTTAATTTCACTAAAGTAACAGTAAAACATTAAATGGAAATTCTCTTCATATAAATGTGTTGTGCAAATTATTCTCACAACCTTAAGAAATTACGTCTGCATCCCAAACATACGTATGACGCAACCTTGAAGCCACGCAATGGTAAGTAGGAGTGTGTTAACAACAATTTTAAATTATTATGATATCATTTAAAATATAGAACGTTTCAGTTGTTACTCACGTACTTACGATGTGATTACAATTCAGTATGATTATTTAACAATGGATGTTTGAAATTAATGTTCACGTTTAAAAGAGTATTAGACTCGCTATTAGTTCACTGTATTTACCTCCCCACTTACCATCTGTGGATAACTTCACTCTTCTCGATGGCGACTTCTCTTACTGTAAACACACTTGACATACATGGATATTCCTTTTGAATATCGAGAAAATGCACATAAACAATAAAATAAATCAAATGTTCAGTTGTAAGTTGAATGATATCAGTAATTCAAATATTACCGCCACCTTATGAGGTAACTGTTTCTAAAAAAAATTAAACTACTGCTTCTATTCTATAGAAATTAAAACTCTGATTCCACTGATAATAAACTGAGGATTTTATTGACAGTGTTTAAATTCATCAAAACTCTTTTAAAAACAATTAATATGATATCTTCATAAACAACAACAAATTAAACAAATATTGAGATCTCTGCAGCTCAAGGCTGGTAACACTGTTGTAATGTACGATAGTATTGTGAACGAGGTTAGGTTCACTTTAGTTAATTATATTACCAATTTGCGTGAATTCTTTGAAGACACATGATACCAGATATAAAGATGTGGCTTTGAATAACAATGTTTACTTATCTACGATTATGGAAAAGAACAAAAATTTAAAATTATTAATCTTGGTACGATAGTCGATAATATCGTACTATCGTATGTTATGCAGAGGTCTAGAAAAACTAAGGTCAACATGTGCTTTTAACGTTGCACTGTTAAAATATTATTATTATTAATTCATTAGTTATCACAACCATGTACTGGAAATAGAAAAAATCTAAAGAAAAAAACTCTTATTATTGCTTTCATTTCATAAAAATCATTTAAGAACAGAATTGTTTCTTTGTGACAAAATATCTGCTTCGGTTCTAGGTTAGTTTGCCTAGGAACAAGTAAGTGATTAATTATAATAAGTAATGTTATTTATAAGATTCTTAATAATATAGTTACAGACACTTTATTTATAATTCATATGATGTGTAATTATCAGTAATGAAAATACTCGCACAAAAAAAATTATTATTTATTAATTCAAAAGTTATAGTCAAGTAAGCGACTATATTCACATATTAATGAGCGGTATTTAAGTTTAATTCCGCCGTTCTCAATTATTCTTTAAATATAAAATAATTATTTTTCAATTAATTATTGTCATTATATTGTGCTACAACTCCGTTCATAAAATTCTGATAATTGTCCATCGTTGTTTATTAAAGCACTCAAGCGTTACTTGACTAGTGCAGTCAAAACAATAACCCTCGTTCATCAACGAGAATTATTCCTTTTATTATTTTCTTTAAAATTATTAAAATATTGTACTCCCTGATTATATACACTGAACATGACCCTTATTATACACTGGTCATGTTAATTCACTTAATTCACTTGACACTCGGTAATGTGGTGTTGAGTAGAGGTTAATGTCTGTCTGTGTATTACTGTAGGTGACGCGCACATTTCAAAAAATATCTTGCTGACTTTGACATAGACCTCTCGCCGTGAGTGTTGCAGAACGATTATAACATTTCGCTAAAGCGTCTCTTTTCGTCTGGTCATTTTAAGCTATTTGATTGGTTCAAAAGGTCATACTCTCAACCCCAAACACTCTGGTAAAATAAAACTTTTAATTTTTAGCGTCAGTAAGTATGGGTTCGAGATTATCTCTGACGTGTACATGGATACTCAAAAATGATTGAAAAACTTATAATGGTCATAAGTTCCTTATTTCTTGTCATATCGTAATTTGGATAGTGGCATTAAATCGCGGACACTTGTGGCTTTATTTTAAGTCTAAACAAGCACTAATTACGTTCATTATTAATTCACTTGATCTTCTTGAAAACTCATATGGTGATTCTTAATACAAATAAGTCTTTTTCACCATATTTCGTCGTAATTACACTTTAATACTTATTACTAAACATTCTGAGTCCATTTCTCCTTCATGTTAGTACATAAAATGGTTATATTTATAGTTTAAACAAAATCTGTTAATGGCGTCTACACCAACTATGTTCGATTGTTTACATTTACTTGTAACGCCATTATTACTTACTCTACTACATATTTTTGACATTATAACACTAATAGGTACATTTGTTTACATTTGTTTACATTTGTTTCTACTTTATTTTGATAAAAATGTTATTTTGTATACACATATAGTATAATCAAAATACTTTCTGTTCTCATCTCTCCATTTTGTCACTTATTTAGTTATTTTAGTACACATGGGATATATTGTTAGTAATTAAAATAGTGTACAATTGTTGTACATTGTTAGTTCAATGTATTCATTAACTTTTTGTTATCTGAAAGCTCTTTAAGTTATAGTATGGTGGTTATTTACACCTGGTTCTATGATTGCAGTTAGTTAGTTTATAATATTTCACTTATTAAACCACTAGTATAATACTTGTGAGATGTTCTCATAGCAGTATTGAACATTTCTCTAACTACTGGTCACATTGGTTACACTCTCTTGATAAGTTTTGATAATGTTTTTTGACTAACTCTCTTGTCACATTGGGGTTCTGTCTATTTAACTTTATGATATTGTATTCAATCTGATTCATTTGTTGTGTCCTTCAGTACATATGGTATTCATTGGTTTGCATTTTTATTCTTATTTAGTCTCTGTTTGAAACAATTGTGGATAATTGCTTGGTTTAACTAATGTACATGATTTTATGTTATAGGTTCAACTCTTGTGAGGTTATGTGTCAGTTGTCTGACAACAATGTGCTACATACTTTTTTGGCAGTATTTAATTCAACTATTGCCATCTCATTATGGCATTCTACTACAATGGTTTATTATTAAGTTTTACACATTTTAACACTATTTGTTGACACAATAATACTGGTATTCTTAGTCTAATTATGTTACATATTTTGGTGGGTTGTACCTAGTCTTTGGTACATTGATTGGTTTATACTCAACAAATTAGTTTATTTGCTACTATTTGTTCTGGTATTCATTTACATTTTGTCCTGTCTTGCTATGGCATTCAGGCACATTTCATATTAAGGCTTACAAAGCTTTTATTATTAATTCCTATGAACAATTAATTTACTTTGCTGTCTCATATTTTTTGGTGGTCTTACTGATTATCTATGTGATTTTACAATCTTGATTAAACTTGTTACACTAATTGTCTGTGCATTTCACTAGTTAATCGTGGATTCTTTCACTTATAATGGTTAATCACTTTTCTCCGTTATAAACATTTTCACTGGTATTGTTTGTGGTGTTTACTTGGGGTAAAAAGGTTATCATACCACATGTTGTTACACTTATATTAAGTATTCACTGTCATTGTTTGTGATCACTTATTGATGCTCAACACTGGTTTCTTTGTTATTGGTATTCGAATAATCATTACATTTCTTCTGGTCACTATATTGATTTTAATTCCTTGTATATCTTGTGAATGTTGATGTCTTGTACTGTTCATACATAATCTTCATTCTTCATGGTACATTTCTTTTCCTCTTCTTCTTCTTTTCTTCTTCTGGTTAGTTGTTTCTCACTGTCGGTGTTCTCCTTGGTTACACATTATTAGTAATAATCCATGTTCCCTGAGTATTGTCATACTCTTCCATATTTTTTATTCATGATTATGGTAATCATTGTCCCATATTTATTTCACACTCATAAACAAATTAGTTTGTTTTATCACTATTGTGATTGTACTTGATTCGTCTCCTTTTCATGTTGATAATTATTTTTGGCCTATCCCCTCACTATTTTGATCTATTGGGCCTGGATGCTAACATATTATATTGGCTCATTGGTATTTTCTCTCTTTGTTATGCTCGATGATACACTTATTACTCTTCTTTCTTCTTCGTTGGGTTGGTTCAATATTATTCATTCGTATATACACATTTTATTTGTATTCTCCTGTTCCTTCTTCTATGCTCGATGAAACATTTTCATGATATCCTTTTATTTGACGTATTAGATAGTTATTTTATGTAACTGCTAATTTGGTACGTTACACTGTATACAAAATTACAAAACTTATCAACACAATCGCATAGTAAAAACATTAAAAACTATAGGAACGGATTCGATGCCGGTAAATATCATTTGTTTATTTACTTGTTACTATGGTAACATACCGATGACTGACACCCTACCTACCACGTTATATTATACAGAAATATAGGACAATTACAAAATATATAGACGTACCTGTATACAAAATTTCAAAACATATCAACACAATCACATAGTAAAAACATTAAAAACTATAGGAACGGATTCGATGCCGGTAAATATCATTTGTTTATTTACTTGTTACTATGGTAACATACCGATGACGGACACACTACCTAGCGCGTTATATTATAGATCTCACATTGGTTCACTTTCAATTCTTACTCTATACACTTTTTGGCTTACATCTATTTTACATGTGGTTTTTACCTTTGATATCTTGTTATACTTTTATTTATTATTATTATATTTATTTTGGGGTTTGGGTTTTATTTATAAGAGCACTCCTTCTTCTTGTGGATGCTGTCTTGTTCTTGTTTCTTCCTTGATCCCTTCTGTTCTTCTTGTTTCTTATAAAATTATTCCCTTCATCTTCTTGTGGATGTCATCAGATTTTCTGGGTTTCTTCCTTACCTACTCTTCTTGTTTCTTACAACATATTTTCTTTTCTTGTTGTGGGTTTAGTCATTTTCTGAGTTTCTTCCTTACCTACTCCTATCCTACCTGGGTATTGCCTTTTTTCTCATATTTAGTTTTTAAATTGGTTTTGATGATTCATCACTCCTTGTAACATTTATTTTACATGAACTTTTATTTTAATCAATGATTGTATTCCACGGTGGTTCTTAATTAATTCTTTATTTTATTTTGCTTTCTCGGATTTAACAATGTTATTATTTTATTTTTATGATCATTTTACCATTCATTTTTATGGGTTTATCTGTCATGCTACAATATGAAGAGGTTAAATTCAGATTTTTATTACTAATAATGCTGCCACAGACAGAATGATTGCTTCTCCAGTATGTTTATTGTTTTAAAATGAAATCGTGAACAAAATTGGGCTGCTTTGTAACAAACCCTTCCTGCACTCATAATATGTCAATAAACAAACTCTTGACAATAATATAATGAAATGTTTATATTGTTGTGTTGTCTGAACCTGTCTGCAACATGTTATGCTTACATTCAGCTGAGTAGTTTGTTATGTCAGTCCAAGTGATTAGTATAATTGCAATTGATGTAATTTACATTTCAATCTAGTCGGTAGTTTTTTAGAATTTTGTATAATAAAATTCAGTTTTATGTTTTAGTGATTTGTTTTCTATTTTTCTAGTGGATATGAATTGGCAAATAATTAACTGTTGTATACATTTTCTTTGTTTAACCTGTCAAAAAAATTTAAAAAATCTTAATTATCTACTATTAGTGACTAATAAGTGCAGAATTTGCACTTGACTAATAACTAATAGCACTTTTAACTAATGGATAATGTTAAATTTACTTCAATTGTCATTGGGGTTATGAAAAAGCGTCTTGTAATACATATTTTACTAACTTGAGTTATGTAGGTCAGTGAAATTTATTAAAAAATGAAAAATATAAGTAAACAAATCACATCATTTTGCACTTTGATTGTTATTTGTATAATAGTTTGTTTAAAATATCTATAAAACGGTAAGTGTGATTATTTTTTTGTAAATAAAAAATTAGTGTTTGAAAACTTACAAACCTGAAATATTTTGTTATGTTATATTTTGAAGAACACGTGTACTACAAGCTGAACAAAACACAAAGCTAGTGTATGAAATGCATAATTGTAAATACAGGAATAATAAAAAGAATAGTATTTAGTTTCAGTCACATCACACAAAGATAATTTGTTATAACCGAATTACATTCAAAAGTCGACAAATAAAAGTGAACTTCAATTCAATAACACAAGGAACATGCACAATATAGACATGTTATGAATTACAACACAGTATAAAAAAAATATTTCAGTCAATTTAAAGGGTATTTACTATATTTGAGCCACAGTAGGATTATGCAATATGGAACATTCTCAAAATACAATGGAGAATGTTGTTCTACAAGTATCTTGGCTATCCCAGCAGAAGCCAGCTGTAATGTTTGTGTGCGTATATATTGCTACTATGAGAAGAAAAACTATTACTGTGAGAATTATTATTATAACTATTAACTATTACTGTACTGTGAGGATTCATTGAGGCCTGTTTTGTCCAAATAGGTGTTGTACCTTCTATTAGTTACAGGATAATTTATACTCTTTCTGTTCTTAGTTCAATCCTGATGTAAACAAACCTACATGGCAAATCGGAAATGCTATTGGTCAGGGGCGTTGACATTGTTCACACAGTAATATATTATGCGCATGTGCTGAATGTCTGTATAGTCATGTGAGAGTTATCTTGCCACTTAAATCGGGGCACGTTGTTTTAAGACTTCCTCCTTATCACTATATTCAGAATTGTATTGAATTAGTATGGAGCCCATCACAACACATTAGGCACTTGATATAAAACAATTTATTGAGAAGGCAGTAAATGAAACAATGGCAAACAAGTGGAATCATTGTATGGAGCATATAATGAAGGAAAATTATAAGCTATGGCAAATGGCCTACATTACCAACGTCGTTGTGGACAATGAACAGTCTTATCAATAATAACGCTGACTCAAGTGATGATACAAGTTCAGACACAGATATGGAAGGCATTGTGTTAAAGTATTAACAATATATATATAAATAAAGTCACTAGTTCTTGGCGACATTTGTTACCTTACATTTATTAACAAATTTATTCTTCCCTTTTATTATTATCGTACTTACCATGTGAGTACCATAATTATGTGTTGAAGCACATGGTCCACTGCCATACATTACTTTCTCCATAGGGTCCAGAGTTCTTTAAAACCGAAATCAGAGACTGAGCTGGGTGTTGAAATAATGTTTTTAACAACAATAGTGGTGGCATAAAAAACTTGGTTTAATGACGCTAAATACTTTACATTTACGAATAGCAAAAATATGGTGTCTTATTACATCAAACAAAATGGCATCTTATAAGACTCAATATAACATGGCGGACCTCTACTTCCGCTTTATTAGTTATTAATTAATGGCATTTATCTGTTTCATATTTGTTGTAAATCCCCAAAACATTTTACTACTGCAGTATATTTAGATTTTAGTATTATCATAAAATTGTATTGTTTCAACATAAACCAACGCCTCATTTTTAATGGAAATGCCGGCATCTTTCACTCACACATTTACTCTGTATTCTCCCATTTTCTCATCTCTGGTACATTTTATTAATCACAGATTTTTTGAGCTCAATTCTTTAATTATTTTATAATTATTAATTTTGTCACTTCCCTGGGTTTGAAGAGGTAGTCTCCTGATCATGCGTTCATCTCGGCCAGTTGTTCGGCGAACTTCTCCTGTTTTGTCGGACTTTTCGTGCACTGAATTTACATTATAACTGACTGTTTACTGAATACAGGTATATTCTACCTTTGGATTACATTTTGATTAATTTAGAACACTTCAAACTGACAAAATTAAGCCAATTAATAATCGAACGTGTGTACACTCTGATGTGCTGTAATGGACTGAGAGCGGGTCAGACGCAAAATTTGCGTATGTAGTAGTGTCATGTCGTCACCGTCTTTTGTTTCATATGGCTGACGCCTTTGTTAAATGTCATTCTTATGACGTCACTTGTTTTATTACGTCTCATTATTGTCTTTCCATTGTTTTCATATAACATATGCGGCGGAACACACATAGGCTCTGACCTCGGATTCGATCTACACTGATGAAACTGCGTCGTGTTGTTAATGATTGGGAGAGTTGTTCTAACCATGTTTTATATATGAAAATACAATAAAAATACAATAAAATATTACCTTGTACCATAATTCCCTAAGGAGGACGTTTGTACCGTCACAAAACCCCCTCAATGAGAGGTTTTATGCCAAAG
Organism: Magicicada septendecula; assembly: GCA_034769895.1. Classification (NCBI taxonomy): domain Eukaryota; kingdom Metazoa; phylum Arthropoda; class Insecta; order Hemiptera; family Cicadidae; genus Magicicada; species Magicicada septendecula. The sequence continues at coordinate 280,737,553 of CM068373.1, forward strand.
CATAAAAACTCTCATTGACTCATTCACACTTCCTAAAGGGATCAGCCCAGATATGTCGCCACAACCCCCTGTAGTGTTTACAAAAAAAAAAAATACAATCACTTACCCTTGGTCCAATGATGGTGACAGTACCCATCTGACCTTACTGGACTTCTCAGGAGAGATCCCAACACCATAAGGCCATTTGGCACTTAACGCTCCTGCTCTGACGCACTGGCCAGCTCAGGACCGCCGTCACAACACCATCAAATTCTGAAACATTGAATACAACAATTTAAAATAGTGGCCTTATCTATTCCCATATCCACAACTGATATGTCTCCCCTTAGATGCATTGGTTTATGTTTTGAGGCATTGGTTTGCTTAACTCTAAAAATTCTTCAACAACCAAAACAAACAAGATTTAGGACAGAAAATCCATTTCCACTTTTGACATTCCTATATTTGTCAAAGCTTTCTGACTCCAGTCATTATTAACTTACTTCCTTCACCACAAGAAAACATATCCTTATACTAAGCATAACACATAAAACAAATTTTTAATTTTCAAAGCAACAACCGCTATCTCTATCATATTATATAAAATTAAAATATAACTATTATGGCAAACACTTCAAATATTTTTAAATTTTCTTTTTTCAGCTTTCCTGATACTCATATTTCTTTGCAACAGAATCAGAACGATATTTGTATATTCAATATCAATATCAATATTATTTCTCCAATACTTAACATTTGTTACCGTTGCTACCAATAACAATAAAACAATAAAACATTGAACATCAAACATTAACATTGTTACATTTACATTACATAATTCACATTTAAATAACTTGTATCAAAACTTTATAACATTATTATTATCAACTCTCTATTCAACTTTTAATTAGTTAACATTTATTATATCATTAGATTCTATAAAAAATTTCAAATTTATTATTAACCTTTCTGTTGCATCACCTTTCTACTATGAATTTTCTTTTTCTAACCTTTTCATCAATACTTATCTAGTTTGGGTGACTCTCTATTATTCACTATTATCTATATCTTATTTTGGTATTTATCTATCTAACCTTACTCACCTTTCTTCTACCAACCATTTCTACCAACCATTAACATATTATGACACCAATCTCTCCATAATAACAACCCCCTTCAACATTAATTCTATTTATACCGTTCACTTCTTTAAGTGAAATTTCTATTACCTCTTTCTACTAGGATGTGTGTACCCTACCTGGCAATATACGCGTTCATAACCTTTTGGCCTCCACCAAATATTGGCAAACACTCTTACCCTTCTCTAATTACGGGAACTGCCACACCTTACACCACTATCCTTACTACAAAATATCACCATCAACTATTTATTCTCTAATTACATATTACTCATCTTCTCTACATATAATCACTAACTACTGTGTCCCTAAATATCTAACACCCTCTTTGTGTATTATCTGTATCTCAACTTCTTATTCTCTCTAACTCCCATTAACTCTGATTAACTAACTCAAATGCCTTTATTTTAATAATTATCACCCAGGCTCTATCCCTTTTTAACACTTTACATTACTGTGATCATTGACAATTGCATTAGAAAATTCATCCCTCACCTACTAATAACAATACATCTCAATATCCAAATATATTACATGCTTAATCATTTATTATCCATTAGAATCTAAATCTCATAATTATTTAAAATCATCCTCACAATTAATTATTCTTCGATTATTTAAAATTCTACAGTACATGGTTTACATAAAATACCTATCATACACAACATCAAGAATACACAGATACATTGACATTGATACACACAAAAATATACAATCCAAATTATCATTTAATCATTTACCATAAATCAGTTCATAAAACAGTCCATCTTGAAATCACACTATCACATAATTAAATGTTCATAACACAATAAAATATTTATCCTCCATCATCAAACAATAGTCGAATCTTAGGTCTATACAACTTATCTTTACTTGAAAACATTATATTACCATCATTAATATAATACTTATTTACATCCTTATATTCTTCTACAAAACTATCACAATTAATAGGATTATTCCATGTCAATTTATCATACAACTTGTCATCATAGGGTATGGTCCTGTCACCTTCAGTATAATTAGTCACAATCAGGTAAGTTACAAAGTCATTATTTTCATCATCATCTCCTACTACTGCTATATCAGCTTCCACCCAAGGTAAGTATTTACTATAATTATCAACCATCTCTACTCCTAACCTTTCCATAAACTCTTCATAGTTTCTACTTATCTTAAAAATCTATATTTCTCTCTTTCTCTCTCTCTCTCCTTACAATACCTCTCTCTCTCAACATATGCAGGAGACACTAACTCACAACTGCTGCACCACCTGTGAAGTGCACTAAAAAAACCAGGGACAACTTTATTTGCAGACCTATCGTCTTCCAAATATACATTGAAGGCACTCTCGTCCTTCCTAAACACATGTGAAGTCTTTACTTCACCCTGCACTACACCATTAAGGGAAAAATTTACCCCTGCAATCCCCCTACAATTATACTTTCTCTCCACTTTCTATCTAACTCATCACACACTAACATTCCATCATTATCATATTCTATTCCCATTAAAATCTCATTATCACTACCAGTGTTCACATAATCATTTTCTAATACCATATTTTTATTTATTTTATCATAATTTTCACCACTACTTACCTTGTCTTTATTTATGTTTAATTTGTCTATTTCTCTCTTCTTTTCTAACCCCATTTCATCTAAACGTGTCTCTATTTCACTTATTCTTTTATCGAAATTATAATTTTGTCTTTTGATTTCCTTTTTTATGTCATTGACTTTCTCATCAAATTGGTTAATCTTATCATTAAAATTATAAAATCTTGCATTTTGTTCATGAAATTTATCGTCAAACTTTGCCTCAAGTTTATTAAATTTTTTATCAAAATTATTAAATTTGGCATCTAATTCGCTACTTTGCATTTTCATTAACTGGAATACATCATCCAGTGACATTTTACTACTGGTAGGTGTTGAGTTCGCAGTGACTCCACTCATAATTACAGATTCTGTTCCTGTAACATTTAGATTTACGCTTTCATTTACATTAAGGCTGATACTTTCACTATCGTTTGCCATATTGAATATAAAAGAACTTCTACTAACGAGAATAACTTTTATAAAGTTTAGTTTTGTATTGACTTAACCTTACAATATAACATAACCTCTATCTTGTGATACCTAATACACACTATCTCAATGCCCCACCCCGTCTCTGTATTTGGGTTTATTATAAAAATTTACTTTTTATAATGTCGCCAGTTCGGGCACCATTTGTTAAAGTATTATCAATATATATATAAATAAAGTCACTAGTTCTTGGCGACATTTGTTACCTTACATTTATTAACAAATTTGTTCTTCGCTTTTATTATTATCGTACTTATCATGTGAGTACCATAATTATGTGTTGAAGCACATGCTCCACTGCCATACATTACTTTCTCCATAGGGTCCAGAGTTCTTTAAAACCGAAATCAGAGACTGAGCTGGGTGGTGAAATAATGTTTTTAACAACAATAGTGGTGGCATAAAAAACTTGGTTTAATGACACTAAATACTTTACATTTACGAATAGCAAAAATATGGTATCTTATTATATCATACAAAATGGCGTCTTATAAGACTCAATATAACATGGCGGACCTCTACTTCCGCTTTATTAGTTATTAATTAATGGCATTTATCTGTTTCATATTTGTTGTAAATCCCCAAAACATTTTACTACTGCAGTATATTTAGATTTTAGTATTATCATAAAATTGTATTGTTTCAACATAAACCAACGCCTCATTTTTAATAGAAATGCCGGCATCTTTCACTCACACATTTACTCTGTATTCTCCCATTTTCTCATCTCTGGTACATTTTATTAATCACAGATTTTTTGAGCTCAATTCTTTAATTATTTTATAATTATTAATTTTGTCACTTCCCTGGGTTTGAAGAGGTAGTCTCCCGATCATGCGTTCATCTCGGCCAGTTGTTCGGTGAACTTCTCCTGTTTTGTTGGTCTTTTCGTGCACTGAATTTACATTATAACTGACTGTTTACTGAATACAGGTATATTCTACCTTTGGATTACATTTTGATTAATTTAGAACACTTCAAACTGACAAAATTAAGCCAATTAATAATCGAACGTGTGTACACTCTGATGTGCTGTAATGGACTGAGAGCGGGTCAGACGCAAAATTTGCGTATGTAGTAGTGTCATGTCGTCACCGTCTTTTGTTTCATATGGCTGACGCCTTTGTTAAACGTCATTCTTATGACGTCATTTGTTTTATTATGCCTCATTATTGTCTTTCCATTGTTTTTATATAACGTATGCGGCGGAACGCACGTAGGCTCTGACCTTGGATTCGATCTACACTGATGAAACTGCGTCGTGTTGTTAATGATTGGGAGAGTTGTTCTAACCATGTTTTATATATGAAAATACAATAAAATATTACCTTGTACCATAATTCCCTAAGGAGGACGTTTGTACCGTCACAATTGAATTACTCTCTGACAGCAACTGATATTATTCAGTACACTGGTAATATTATCACAGCTTCTATTTTTGTTTTAAATAAACTATACTTTTTTGTTTGTTGCGGTATTTAAACGGTTATTAAAAAAAAAAAAAATCACTGGTGTTATAACACGTTTCACTGTCAGTCTGACACTGTCACAACAATTTTACTTTGGTCAGAACAAATTATTACAATTTACGTGTGTTTATACAGTATCAGTATTATATGTACACTGTCTGTACTGCTTCTGTCAGAGTGAGACGCCTCTAATGCAAGCAGCAAATAGCGTTTCAAATGTGTCAACGCCTGTTTGTTTATATCAGGATTGAGCGAAGAATGGAAACAGTATACAAACATATAATCCACGTTCTTCCATAGGTGTGCAATAAAGACTCATTTAGGCTGGGCAGCCACCAGAAGTGGAGCAGAGCGGAGTGGACTGAGCTTGTAAAATCAAAATGTTGTTCAATGAAAGGGCGGTCACCGAAAGCGGAGCTGAGCGGAGTGGAGTGAAGCGACGTCGCTCGGGTCAACTCCGGTCAGCTTTGCCTCGGCCGAGGTCTGGTTGGTAGCTGACCCTGCTTCCCCCACCACACCACCTTCCCACTGACAACCATACTCGGTCGTTATTTTTGTAACTTAATAATTGATTTCTGTAAATTTATATTGTGTTGTAATTAATGTATATATAAACAATGTTTTTTTCAGACAATATATCTACTTCTTCAGGACAATGATTCTTGTTTTCACAATTTTTGTAACTTAATAATTGTTTTCTGTAAATTTTAATTGTTGTAATTAATATATAAATAAACATTACCTTGAAACAAATTGCTAATTTCTCTTTTGGTCCAATCGCCTTCCGATAATTAGTAACACCTGGTGTTATATCATTATGAATAATATCCAGAAGTTCGTTAAACTGGTCACATGACATTCTGAAATAATTTTTAAATTGATCAGCGGTCAAATCATCAAAAAGAGTGTGAATTTACTGCAGTCATTTCGTCTTCTCAGATAAAGACTTTCCCACTCTTTTTTGCGCTTAGTAGCTAACACAGTCCAAACATGATAACTGAATTCAGTGTCTGAATCATCAGATTCTGAATTAAGTATCGAATATTCCATCTGTTTGAAATTTAGCACGTCTGACATTGCCGAGGTTATAAACGCAACTCAACTACACTTCGCTTTCGGTTGCCGCCCCCTAAGTGACTCAGCTCAACTCCGCTTCACTCCGCATCTGGTGGCCACCTAGCCTCAGAATAGGCATACCCTTCAGGTATTTACAGATGGAACTGATGCATAGGTGATAAGCAGCCATGGAACTTAACATTACACCAAGCAGTCTTCATAATGAAATGTTATAAATTACTATGGCTGACGATATGAATTTGTTGTTCAGGCATGTTTTTAGCCTTTCAAGACAAACTCGTGAGGTAAAATATCAGTAAATTACATCAGTTTACTGAAGATGAAATAGTAGGCAGTTTAAAAACATCAAACACTAAAATACGGTACTTCTAAAATCGGACAGATTACTGTTCAGGAAAACCTAATAAACATATGAAATTAGAAACCAGTATAGTACACATGTAATAAATTTAAGATAAAATAACTATAATTAAATAGAAAGGTGTGCGTGAGCGTGTGTGTGTGCTTGACCTATTTTTGATAATTATACAGAAGAACTTGGCTAATTCGAAGCTGAAGGGACCAGTAAAAAATTCGAATTATCCAAAAATTCGAGTTAGGAAAGTTTTAATAAGGGTAGAAAAATCAAATCAAAAACCGAAATTCAGTAAAGCAATATGTTATTTTATTAAACAATTTCCTTATACACATGTATTACAAACGTATAAACACATTTCAGTACAAAATATAGCATTTACAGTTTTTTAAAAAAGCTAGAAACTTTTGATTGCATTTTGCAGTTAATACACTGAGTTGTAGTAAAACTCTTCAAGTTTATTAAGTGCTTGGAAAATAGCGTCACGTTCTGCCGTCCTTCAGCAAACCATCTCAAGTCTTGAATGTAATTTGATGCCTGTGAAGCCGTTGGAATCGGTATCTCTGGAAGTTCTAGCTGGTCCCCTTCTTCATCTGAAGATGCACCATCATTTCTTTTGTTCATAACATCAGCCACGATCTCCGCATCTGTCTGTTCACCGCACACCGCCAAGTCTTCATCCATGTTGACAAACTATTCATAATGAATGCCTGCGTCATGTCCAACATCTTCCCAGTTATCCGCAGTGGGTACGACTTCTCTAGCAGCTTTATTCTCCTCTTCACCTTCAATGTGGCAGAAATCACCTTTACGAAAGCAATTAGCAATTGTTTTTTGTGTAACTTGGTCCCAAGCACTGTTGCACATGCGGGCAGCTTGAAGGATGTTAATCTTGATAGTATTTTCGTGCACATCTAAATAAGCACCTGACAGAATGTTTTGGACCACAAACCATCTGTAAAAATGCTTAACATTTTTTATTACACCTTGGTCCATAGGTTGAACTACTGAAGTCATGTTTGGGGGGGAAAACACAACCTTTACATTTTCCATCACAGGAATAGTGGTGTGCGCTGTACAGTTGTCAATAAACAAGACAATTCTGTTTTGATTCCAAAATTTCCTGTTGATTTTCAAAAGCCATCTTTCAAAAATTTTACCCGTCATCGAAGCTTTATTGTTTGATTCACATATTCAGTTGGTTTTGTTTTTACATTTTTGAAACAACGTGGGTTGGCTGACTTCCCTATCATTAGCAAAGGCAGTTTTTCTGAGCCATCCATGTTTGTTCCGACTAAAAGTGTTATGTGCTCCTTGCTGTGGTTGTGGCCACTACAACTTTCTCCTTTAAAAGCAAGTGTTTTGTCGGGGGGGTGCATTTGAAGAATAAGCCCATCTCGTCTACGTTAAAAATGTCTTTAGCGTCTCTATCAGAAATCATTTGCAACAAATCGTCTTCCATGAATTTGTAGCTTCAACGTCAACAGATCCACTTTCCCCACAAACAGTTTTGACATTTCAGATTTCTTTTTTTGTCCCTTTTCCACTTCCCAAATAACGGTAACTTTTTTGGCAAATGTCAGTGATTTGTATTGGGTCCGTGTTGGTTTTGAAAGGGCCATGATGAACACACAACACAATAAAACTGCACAATAAGCATCACTAAAACACACCATTCTGTATATACAGTACTGTATAAAGAAAGGAACAGCATCTCACTACAGGACACAGCTCGCACAGTAGAAACTCAAAAAGACAACCCTTCCACGAATGCAGGCAGACTGAACTGAAAGCAACAGTGAGGGTGGCTGACTGACGAGGCGTGGAACAAGGGACAATGGTGGACGGTACCGTTACACGAGCCAGTCACGTGTCATCGCGAGATACTGGTGCCAATTCCATGAACTTGACACAAAGGGCAAGCGTCTGTTCACAAAGGGCAATGCCTGCTTGTTTGTTTCCAGTTGTGTCTCTATTGTTACGTGGTCTAGCCCATACTGCAGGCGATTTTTTGTAGTTTGACCAAAATTTTTATTTCAAATTAACCAAAAAAAGTTCGAATTACAGACGATGTTTTTGCACGGTTTTACATAGAATATTCAAGGGACCACGGTAAAAGTTCGAATTATCCACGAATTCGAATTATGCACGTTCGAATTAGCCAAGTTCTACTGTATTTTTAACATGCAAGTTGATTGTAGACATCTATTCACACAATATATGTTTTGTTGAAAAGTGGATAAATATATATACTAAACAATTGTTCCTCCATGTCTTGATTGAGGAATGTGAGTGCTTAGTTTTTACAAAAACCATTTGGCTTTGTCTGTCTATCTGTTTGCGATATGTCTCTTGATAACTTTAGAACACAACCGAGTTTTGCAAAACTTGGCATGTGTGTCCATAAATTTTCCCTACAGAATTCTATTGTTATTTAGTTTGGTCCATCAAAGGATATGTTGGTGGGAGGTCAAAATGTGTGGTGGTCAAAATTTTGAAAAGAGTATAGTCCACGTGGAGGTATAAAATTTAAAATAGAATTTTTTACCAAAATGTGAATTAAGCTAATTTTTAAAAATTTCCAAATTTTGATAATGCAAAAAATGTATGTGGCATTCTAATTAAACAGAAATTTAACTGAAATCTGAATGTAGTGTTAAGTTTTGGAAATTGTCGTAAGTCAGATTGTGTTAAATTTTTAGTATTTATTGAATGATTACTGTACAATTGTTACTTCAGTAAACAAAAATAATAGGATAATAATAATTTCTGTAATTTTTTTTGATAAATGAAAACGTATTTAATATAAAAATTTATCCAATAATACACTGTGTGCAAACTGATGAAACTCCTGCATACTTTTCTTATGAGTGAGACATCTGCTTGAAAATAATATTGTGTAAATATTTTTCAGTGCATGTCAAATGGAAACAGCATTGGAAATAAACACACTACTGAAGGAGATATTTGTTATACACTTTGTGAACGGAAAGATCATAACTCAAGTTTACTGAAAGCTAATTATGATTCATCAGGAACGTACAGATGTGATAATTGTCACAAAAGCTTTAGAGACTTAAAAACGATGTCTCATCATGAATTATTGTGTAGTGGTTTAAATTCATACCAGCCTGTCATTATCAGTAAGAATTATCAATGTGAAATATGTTCCAAATTTTTCTCAGAAAAGAGTAGCTTCTCAAATCATATGTCAGTTCACAGTGGAGTAAAGAATTATCAGTGTGAAGTCTGTTGCAAACTTTTCTCACGAAAGGGTAATTTGTTGGCTCATATGTTAATTCACAGTGGCATAAAGAATTATCAGTGTGAAATCTGTTGCAAACCTTTCTCACAAAAGGGTAATTTGTCCTCTCATATGTTAATTCACAGTGGTGTAAAGAATTATCAGTGTGAAATCTGTTGCAAACTATTCATTGATAAGTGTGGGTTGTCAAAACATATGTTACTTCATAGTGCAGTAAAGAATTATCAGTGTGGAGTCTGTTGCAAACTTTTCTCACGAAAGGATAATTTGTCGACTCATATGTTAATTCACAGTGGCGTAAAGAATTATCAGTGTGAAATCTGTTGCAAACCTTTCTCACAAAAGGGTAATTTGTCCTCTCATATGTTAATTCACAGTAGAGTAAAGAATTATCAGTGTAAAGTCTGTTGCAAACTTTTCTCACAAAATAGTAATTTGTCGGCTCATATGTCCATTCACAGTGGTGTAAAGAATTATAAATGTGAAATATGTTACAAATTTTTCTGAAGAAAAAGTAGCTTGTCAAATCATATGTTAAGGCACAATGGAGTAAAGAACTATCATTGTGAAATCTGTAGGAAAGTCTTCGGACTCGAGGGCGACTTGTTAAGACATACGTTAATTCACAGTGGAGTAAAGAATTATCAATGTGAAGTCTGTTGCAAACTCTGCTCTGATAAGGGTGGTTTGTCAAAACATATGTTACTTCATAGTGCAGTAAAGAATTATCAGTGTGGAGTCTGTTGCAAACTTTTCTCACGAAAGGGTAATTTGTCGACTCATATGTTAATTCACAGTGGTGTAAAGAATATCAGTGTGAAATCTGTTGCAAACTATTCATTGATAAGTGTGGGTTGTCAAAACATATGTTACTTCATAGTGCAGTAAAGAATTATCAGTGTGGAGTCTGTTGCAAACTTTTCTCACGAAAGAATAATTTGTCGACTCATATGTTAATTCAAAGTGGTGTAAAGAATTATCAGTGTGAAATCTGGTGCAAATTTTTCTCACAAAAGGCTAATTTGTCGGCTCATATGTTAATTCATAGTGGCATAAAGAATTATAAAGTGTGACATATGTTCCAAATTTTTCTCAACAAAAAGTAGTTTGTCAACTCATATGATGTCAATTCACAGTGGTGTATAGAACTATCAGTATGAAATCTGTGACAAACTTCTATCATTAGTATAGAAGTGAGGCAAAAAATTATCATTGTGAAATCTGTAATGAAGTGCTCATATAAACAAATCATTTGTCAAGTCATATCGTTTTTCACAGTCAAGTAAAGAATTATCACGTAAAATCTTTAAAAAACTGTTCTCTTCTGGTAGTAGTGTTAAGATTTAATTCATAGTGGAATTGAGAAATATTGTAACTTTACAAATAAACACAAGAGAAGATACTTACCCCCGTTTACTGCGATCTTATTTCGACTTACCTTTAACAGAAAATTTCCAACACCATAAAGCCAGGGCCACCACTAAATTTTGAGGAGAAAATGTAGAAACCAATTACAATCTTCCCAAAGAAATAATTTAGATAATTAATTAAAATCCCTTATATAAAAAAATCTCCAGGGTCATTTAGACGAGCTCTTGGTACAGAAGATAGGTTAAGGTAAAATGATGTATTAATTACTCTAACACATGATTATGATAAACAATTTGATTTTATTGTATCAAAACACATTATTAATTTCTTTATAACTTTATATAAACTTATTGACTTCCCAATATTGTATCTTTTTACTAAATATGCAAATCAGTACTTAGTTCTCTTTCTCTTACCCCCCTTTTTTTCTCTCACATGCTCTCACTCTTTCTCTCTCTATTTACCCCCTTTTTTTTATTGAGATCTTATTTTACTTCAATACTTTTGTTTGACAAATAAAATATAATTTGACATTAAATTTGAATTTATTCTGGCCAATAATTTGTTTTATAATTATGTTGTACAGTTACTTAGCTTGCACGTAGTCCCAATCATTGCACCACCACTTGACGCTCACTTTAGATTCAACAAAATGTTCTGTTAGTACTTATTTACGTCTTCCAATACATTTTTCCAATGCCTTTCAAACTGGTTTCAAGCGGATTTCTACCCGTGTCCCGTCCTGGATGCTGAAAACTGTGTTTCACTTTTTCTCCCCACTTCGCTGATAGACTGACTGTGTCTTTGGAAACATGTGCCATTTGTATGATTCACTGGTTGACAACAACATCACTTGTTACCTTATATGGCCATCAAATACCCCTACTTCATTAGCTACCTACAGCCGTTGAATATTGTGTCATAAGCCACGTGCCTTTTCTGTGATTCACTAGTTACGGATTGAATTTATCACCATATGCCCCCTCCTTCTACACTTCTAACCAGATACATTTCTATGATTTTTATTATAAATTATACATTATTATAACATTGAAAATTATTATAAAGGATGGTTTTACAAATTTTTCCCCGTTACAAGACCCCCCCCCCCAATGAGAGGTTTTATGTACAATAACATAAAAACTCTCATTGCCTAAACCTAGGAGGACCGGCGAGGATATGGCACCCTGGCCCCCTTGTTTCCTAATTAAAAGTTGGGTACTCACCCCCCCCCTAATCCGGTGGATGTGGCCACACCTGCATGACTTTACTAGACTTCCTACATCAGGATCCCAATACCATAAAGCCAGACAGGCAATTGGCGACCCTGCCCTGATATGCTGGCCAGCACAGGTTCGCCTCCACAGGCCCTCCCAGATTCTGTAACAACCAAGTAAAAACATTAGCAAATGGTCTTTCACTATTCCATATCCTTAACCGATTTGGGTTCCTCCTAGAAGTACTGATTTCCATTTACCAAAGGACTGATTTGTTATCTTAAATATTTTAATACACAAAGAATATATAACTCTTCAACAAGAGGTATCCTTATTGCTAACATAATACACATGATTCAAACTAAATACCATATTGACATACATGAATATCTGTCCATATATCAAAGTACAATAGTAAATCATCTCAAGAACAAATTTTTTCTCATAATAATTCAAATGATCAATGAATAATTCTCAAATTCAATTATAAATTCAACTTTCTAATACTTCCAGTTTAATGATTCCAATTAAAAATTCCATTTGAATCTCAATTACCTCATTACCAACCATATTATAAATGTTTTATAACTACTCAAAAATACATCGTATTAAAATGACCATTACCAACATCACATTAACATAACCATTTCAAATTTGAATTTGAATAAAAATTACAAACATTACCTAACTTTAGTTTTAATTTTCTATTGAATATTTCAATTGTCACATTATAGTTTTAACTCTGATTTTTCTATTCAACATTTTAATTATCAATTTTTTTATCATTTACAATTTATTACAAAATTCTGAAATAAAATTCTTTGAATTTATTACCAAAATTTACATCTTAATTTTTTTCACACTCTTCAAATTTTCAAATGCACACCTTAAACAATTTAATTACATAATAAAATTTCAGTAATGTCTATAATTATTAATAATCAATTATCATTATTATAATAAACTCACTCAAAATTATAAACATTGAGTACACAAAATACAATGTACACACAACACAATGTATCCTCAGGTACCCTACCATAACACTAACATAACCTAATGCACAATACATTTAACCCCATTATATATTTATATACAACCTACTTCACATAAAATGTCATTGTTCTCCCAAAATCATTATATTATTAGGTCACGTTGTAACATCATTAAGCTCAAATAATTAAATGCCCATTAACAACATATGTTTAACCCCTATCATCAAAGATTAGTCTTATATTACCCATACACATTTCATTTTGTTTAAATTCATTATATTACCTCTATCAATATAATCATCATTTAAACTCTTATATTCTACCACAATACCATAATAACCCACCAGATTATTCCATATTATCATATCATATACCTTGTCGACATTATGTATAGTCAAGTCGCCCGTAGTATTATTTGTCACTATCAGGTAAGTTACAATATCATCATCATCTACTGCTACACCAGTTATCCCAGTCTCATTACCAGGTAAGTCATCAATATCATCAACATTATCATCTACTGCTGCACTAATTACTTCACAATGTAAGTCAATTTTCTCACCCCTCTCAATATCTAAACTCTGCACTAACATTTCATAACCTCTATTAACTTTAAAAAAATCTCTATCTCTCTTTCTCCATCTCTTATCACAATGCCTCTCACAACCCCCCTCTCACTCCATGCAAAGGGCATCACAAAATCACTAAAATACTTCCTGGCTTTACCAGGTACATCACAACAAAAACTTAAGGGACTATTTGGAGACACTATGTCTCCCACATAACCTCTGGAGGAACCTTTGTCCTCTGAAACCACATGTGGAGTCTTTACTCCACTTATACCACAGGGAAAATTTGCCCTCTGCCCTACATACTCACCTAACCTCTCTTCACGCTCTCTCTCAACCTCATTAACAACTACTACCCCATCACTCATTTCTACTCCTACTAAACTCTCATCACTACCATTATTCGATATTTTATTCTCTGATACCACATTTTCAATTATCTCACCATTATTACTCGTCATATCATTATTATAGTTATCACTATTATTTTCACTATCAGCATCACTTACCTTATTATCCCTTACCAGATTATTTTTATTCTCCTTAAATTTACCTGTATCTCTTTTCCACTCTTTCACTTTCTCAATCATTTTCTCGATAATATTATCACAACGTTTGATCATTTGTTTGTGTGACTCAATTACCTCATCAAAACGTTTATCAATCTGTTTTATTACACTGGTATTCTCGCTCATTTTTTCATTTAGTTCATTGAAATTACTTACGAACTTAACATTTCGTTCTTTTATTTCATTAAATTTTACATTTTGTTGCTCTAAAATCAATTGTAACATATTCATCACCTCATTGTTAGTTTTACTACTTTCTTTTGTTGACACTGGGGTTGAATATGCCCCCGAGTCACTCATTATAACAGAGTTGGTTAACTAGTTTTGTTTTCTTTATCTTCTATCTTTTTCAAAAATAAAATTTTATAAAAAATTTTAATCACAATGTGTTATATCATAACCTCTAATCATACACACTTCGTAACTTCTACGAATTATTCAAACAAATGCCATCAACCCAAAACCTATTTCTGTACCTCAAGTAGGCCTAACTTATATAAAAACATTTATATAAGCATCCTGGCAGGGTCGCCAATTGTAACTTTACAAATAAACACAAGAGAAGATACTTACCCCCGTTTACTGCGATCTTATTTCAACTTACCTTTAACAGAAAATTTCCAACACCATAAAGCTAGGGCCGCCACTAAATTTTGAGGAGAAAATGTAGAAACCAATTACAATCTTCCCAAAGAAATAATTTAGATAATTAATTAAAATCCCTTATATAAAAAATCTCCAGGGTCATTTAGACGAGCTCTTGGTACAGAAGATAGGTTAAGGTAAAATGACGTATTAATTACTCTAACACATGATTATGATAAACAATTTGATTTTATTGTATCAAAACATATTATTAATATCTTTATAACTTTATATAAACTTATTGACTTCCCAATATTGTATCTTATTACTAAATATGCAAATCAGTACTTGGTTCTCTGTCTCTTATCCCCTTTTTTTTCTCTCAAACGCTCTCTCACTCTTTCTCTCTCTATTTACCCCCCTTTTTTATTGAGATCTCATTTTACTTCAATACTTTTGTTTGACAAATAAAATATAATTTGACATTAAATTTGAATTTATTCTGGCCAATTATTTGTTTTATAATTATATTGTACAGTTACTTAGCTTGCACGTGGTCCCAACCGTTGCACCACCACTTGACACTCACTTTAGATTCAACAAAACGTTCTGTTAGTACTTATTTACGTCTTCATGGTTCGACTACACTTTATTTTAACGATTTACTATTATTTGTTTGACATTTGTACACTTTTGTATAGAAATTCGGTAGGCGTAGGCTACTGTAATTGCTTTGGCCTACCGTAACTGCCCGCGGGCACTATCAGTACATGTGTCCCGTATGCTGGACAACGGAAGACTGGGGCGAGCCTAGCTGGCGTGGGTACGCTAGTCCCGTTTTTCCAATGCCTTTCAAACTGGTTTCAAGCGGATTTCTACCCGCGTCCCGTCCTGGATGCTGAAAACTGTTTCACCTTTTCTCCCCACTTCGCTGATAGACTGACTGTGTCTTTGGAAACACGTACCGTTTGTACGATTCACTGGTTGACAACAGCATCACTTGTTACCTTATATGGCCATCAAATACCCCTACTTCGTTAGCTACCTACAGCCGTTGAATATTGTGTTGTAAGCCACGTGCCTTTTCTGTGATTCACTAGTTACGGATTGAATTTATCACTATATGCCCCCTCCTTCTACACTTCTAATGAAGTGTATTATTTACACTTCATAGATATGTTTCTATGATTTTTATTATAAATTATTATACATTATTATAGCATTGAAAATTATTATAAAGGACGGTTATACAAATTTTTCCCCGTTACAATATCAGTGTGGTATCTCTGAGTTTTACACAATTAAGCTCATAAAATAACACACGTGGATGAAAGTAATAGAGTGATGAGTGTAACCATACTATCTCTGATAAGGGACAGTTATCAAACCACATATTAATTGCTCAGTGAATTGTGATGATATTGTGATTTAATTCTTGCACAAAATATTTTCTATTTAGTGTTTTGCTAGTAAAGAAAGCAATGAATACTTGATTAACACATACAGTCCCTTAAAATGCATTCCAAGCATATATACCAAATAATGCAATTGCTATGAAGATTGAAATAAATTGTTTATCAACATAGTTTTTCTTTTGACATTATCTTTTTACTCTTTCCCTTAAGCTTCATATCTCTTACCCCCTCCTTTGTCAAACCCCCCACTGCCACCAACATTCCTACCTACTACTACCTATCCGAAACCCACATGTGCGCATGGATGCACACACTCATTTTCTTTTTGCCCCTTTCTTAAGACACATTTTGTTAGTACATAAACCTCCTTTTTATCTGCAAAACAAACAAGCGAACAATGACAACCCTTTGTGTAATGCTGCGCTTACTGTATGCACTTTGCCCGTGATATCATATGTAAGGTAACAAGATCCCCCTCTTTAAAATAAATGTATATAGTTTAATTTAAATTCGATTGTAGTTGAATCTCGTGTTACAATTTATAACGTTAATATGAACTCTCTTTACTTTATATGCAGTAATTCTCTTTAGTGATAAATGGTAAATATTGTTTATGTAATAAAGTGTGATAATTATAGTAGATAATATATTAATCGCTGGTCGGTGACTGAATGTAACCGTAGCGTCGATCTTGCAGTGGGACTCCTCTTCTTGGTTAAGTGTCGTCTGTGTACGTACCGTCAAGTATCGTCTGGACAAATAATTTATAATAAAAAACACTTTCACGTACCTGTTAGTGATACTGGAAGTTCTGACGTTCACTTACCCAAAAATAAACTGTCAAGATGCTCTTATGACCAGCTTACTTTATAAACAAGGTTATACTACTCCTTGTGTGCAATATGGGTGCCACATGGGTTTACTTTAGGAAAAGTTCCCATGAAAAAACAAATTGATAAATTTTAGAATTATATAGATTCACTTTATGCTTCGTTTAAATGCTTGATGCATTTACAACAATTCAAATATAATATAGTAAAGTCTCTACTCAGAGTTATCTCACTGTACTCAATGTTGAGTATTATTTAGCTATATGAAATAAATGTAATCCAAGTTTATACTGAATAAAATCGTGGGTTTATTTTACCCTTTAAAACAATTCAACAAATAAAAATACAATAATTACGTTAACACAAACTTGATGTTAAGTTGCCCGTCTACAGTACGGCCTAGCTCAGTTTAGAACAATAAAACTCTTATAACTATTAACAAATTTGACTTTTAATATATAATTTACCTCATGGGTAGGCTCTTTGAAATACAAATAGAATACTATCAAATGCCTTGACAGACGTTAATATAATGATAAATCGTAATTTGGCCTCTATTTAAAAAACTCTTAATTATTTTTTAATTTTAGCGATCGTTACGCTTACTTATATACTAACAAATATTATGATGCTTAATACTAACACAAATATCTTACGTCGGATTAATTAATCCTCTAAATAAATTGATTCTGTGTATCTTATTGAAAGTTTTGTTGTCCTTGTGTCAGTACAATGTTGTTGAAAATTATGATCAGCGCAAACAGATAAGCAATATAAATGGTCACTGTGGTACCTTATTTCTTTTAATCGTATAGATTAAAATTTAAAAAACACTCCAGTGATCGGATTATAATGATCACTGGTTAATTACACTTTATACGCACTTGCAACGAGGAATCTGCCCTCTTCTTAATAAAACTGGGCTATTTAAATTACTGATTATAATACTCTCGCTCGTTCCGAACACACGCACTAATTAAAATATTCACTTATTACTGTCGAAGCACTTTCCGTGTGGTTAATCGCTGTACTGCTAACTGTCTTGAAGAATTTCGAAATATTTACTGTTGTTATACTATGTTAAGTCATAAAAAATATTACGCTGACGAGCGGCGACTGTATCGCTCGAGTGATGTGACAAATTGTGACGAATTTCTCTGCGCTGCTGGTTATATACCCCTTTGCTGCATCGCGCTTAGAGAGAAAAGTCGTTTAGTAAACTCTTTTTTGATTGGCTCTGATAACCGTTACAATGACGTATCGTTTTTTCTAACGGCCACCGGAGCGAACGTTGTACTCAGCTTTCGTTGTTATTGGTTTTACTTGGAAAATTTCTTAATTTTAATAACAAATGATGCTAACACGCACTATGCACTTATTATAATTCCAATCTCGAGGTTATTACCATCAACTTAAAGTTTAGTTTCTGGGCTTTTATTTGATGTGGCTTAACACTGGTTTTAACCTCGTTTTCTTTGACAATGCTCATAAATAATGTTTTGAAACATGGTTTCTCACTGTCGTCTGCTAGCAATGCATAATGCGATCATTTCCTATCTTTTTACATTTAGTGATTTACACTGCGTTTTCTTTAGAACGTCATTGTTTGAACACTAATACATCTATGATTATAATTAAGAGCTATTTATGACTGTACAATATTAATTCTTAACATAATTATGGTAATACACTATTATAAACAATCCTTATTCTCTAAATACATTTTTTCGGGCCTACTCAATTTAAAGTTATCCCTTCATTATTGAGTGGTGGTATTTCACATTTCGCGTAATTATATTGATCGTTCAGTAGATTTTATGTTCACTAGGAGTCCTGTTTCCCTATTAATTTACTGACAAACATTTGTTTAGGCATGGGCTAGACACATTCTTAGTACTATGTTTATGCCTTTATAATGGTTACTAATTTCATTTTGTCTAATAAGGAAGTTACTCATCCATATAAGATTTCCTTTTATAACTATTTTTACCCACTAATATTACATACATCTGGGCTTGTAATGCTAGTTTTAATATACAGTGGGGCCATAGCTATTCTAGTCATAGGCTTTGTTATTTATTGGTCATGGTTCTTTTACTTTCAGCCAAAATGCTGTTACTGATATTACATTATTTCAGTCATTATTTAGTTAGTTTTACTTTTACATGACTCTACATTAATGTCATGGACTGGCTCGTTTGACAGCTTATTGTGAACTTTGCATGTCCATTAGTTAAAGTCAGTCATAGTGTTTGTTGTAGTGTCATGCAGTGTATTCATCACTGCTTCTTGGGATCCTTCCTCTTCTTTCTTCTTTGCTGGTCCTTCTCTTCTTTGCTACATTCATTATAAATGATTCACTTTTATCACTTTAGTGTAATTATTTACCCTTTTGGTGAGTGTCTAGGTTATGTAACATTTTGTGGTGTTACACATATCTTTGTAGATACTCAGTACCAATTGTCTACAGTAATTTGTCTTCCATTATAGAGCAAATTTTTGGCCAAATGATTACCACACGCTTAGATGCCGGTAGATGAAAACTGTCTAGGTATCTGGAATTTTACATATATCCTTGCTGATGTGTAAGGAAAGATTCCAAGTATATCCCTGAAACATTTTATCACTCTGACACAAACAAAACAACTTTAGACCAAATCTGAAATGTTTGTCTAAATCCTGTTTGTCACAGGACAAATGGCGCCAATCGTACACATCTTTGGTGACCATTTGAAGGGTTGTGTGGCGAAAATGGTGTGATGGTATGTTATGCCCGAGCCACGCTGAGATGTTCGGCGGCTTTGCCCACTGTTCGTGGCATACGGCAGAACTCCTCTTCCTCCATCATCGGCATGTAGAGCCCACTGCTGACCCAGCGATGTCCATCGCTGATTCATCACAGAGCAAAGAGTGCGAAGAACTTATTTTCTTCCTGTTCCTTCCAGCTAGCTCCGATGTCATCCGATAGAGGAGTGGTGATGGAGTGCCAGTGCAGGGCGATGGAGTTCACCAAAAAAATCTAGCGGCGCTCTTTTTATGCCCTGACAGGTTATGCACCATGAGCCTATCAGATGGCTGCTGATCCCTGATTGACTCATTGCGTACTCGTCAGGTGTCACGTCTCAGCTGGTACCAAGAGCAGATGTTTGCCTTGCTACCATCACAATGTATTGTCGGAAATTAAGTCAACTGACGTGACATGAGGAACTCATCAACAGCAAGTGGCTGTTGTCTTTACGATTGTCAGTAGCTTCTTCTTTACGAAATACTCGCGACTTGAAAAACGCAAGAATTTCAAGATTGAAAGGAGGCTATTGCAATTCGTAATTTTTGAATTCAAAACGTTAGGGGCCACTATAGAATATGCTTATGACCAATAGTCTACAATTGCTGGCAGTTTCACAGTGCCCATGAGAAATGAATACATACACTTTGTCCATTTGAACAAGACGCCATTTTAGTCCACACACTTTTATTAGTGCAGTTACAAGTAAGGGACAGTTTTACAAAGATTTAAAAATAGTCAACAGCAGATGTAGCATCAGAAAGCAAAAGGGCAAGATGAATATCAAACTGTTTGCAATATCCACTTAGAGAAGTTTCATGATGATCAGAAAATGAGTCAGTAACAAAAGTCTGATCAACTACTGTTTTTGCACCCATTTTGTCTTCTCAAGCATCTGAAAAATCACTGTCACTGGATTCCAGCGTATCATTGTTTTCCAGCATGTAGCTTTCGTCATCTTCACTCTGGCCTCTTTCATACTCCATTATAAGGCAACAAATAAAATGTATGTTACAATAAAAATTTTAAATATCACGTGTAATATAAGAAAATTCTTATAGTATAACAAGCAATGATAAATGAACAAAAGACCAAAGTCTTAATCTGTAGTTGGAAGGAAGAATATCCAGTCAGAAGAACTCTTGGAAATAATGTTCTCCAGGCAGTTAAAGAATATAACTATCTAGGAAGTAAAATCAGAAGTGATGGACGTAGCAGTAAGGAAATTATAAGCAGAATTAACCAGGCTAAAATTCCTTTCAACAAACAAAAAAACCTCTTCATTTCAAAAACTATCAGCCTAAAAATAAGGAAGAATCTAGTAAAGACATACGTGTAGAGTCTTGCCCTATACGGGAGTGAATTTCGGAGAATTGGAGAAAGTGACAAAAAAAAGACTCCAACCATTTGAGACCTGGTGCTATAGAAGAATATTCAAGATAAGCTGGAGGGAGAAGATTATGAATGAGGAAGTCTTTAGAAAAGCTCAGGAGGAGAAGAGCTTTCTGCGAAATTAAAAGGTAGAAGAGCTAAGTTTATAGGGCATATACTCTGATACAATGGGTTGGTTAAGAGAATAATAGAAGGAACAATTGAAGGGAAGATACACAGAGGTCGACCCCGTTTAGACTACATGAAACAGCTTATGGTCAGTATGAACTGCACATCATATTGTGAGTTGAAAAGAAAAGCAGAGAAGCATGAAGAATGGTGAGCTGCTGGCAACCAGCCTATGGGCTGTTAACCTAGAAGAGAAGAAGCAATGCATTAAGTAAGGGCTGTAATATATAATACTTGAAAGATAAAATCTGTACACTGTAAATACGCATCCCCTCCCCCCCCAAGGACAACTATGTGATTGCTCCCACCAACGAAACAATACAACGAAGGTCGAACATCTATATCTTACATGTTAACAGGAAATATGTACCAGGTAAATAGAAAGCAATAGCACTAATCCAGTTATTTGATGTACACACCCTAAGATGTCTGGTAATAGGCTCGCAAAATGCATCATATATGGTGTGTACATCATGGATACGAAGAGGTTAAGTTCAGATTTTTGTGCTAATAATGCTGTCACAGAGAGAATTATTGCTTATCCAGCATGTTTATTGTTTCAAAATGAAACAGTGAACAAAATTGCGCCCCTTTGTAACAAACCCTTCCTGCACTCATAATATGTCAACAAACAAACTCTTGACAATAATATAATGAAATGTTTATATTATTGTGTGTTCTGAACCTGTCTGCAACATGTTATGCTTACATTCAGTTGAGTAGTTTGTTATGTCAGTCCAAGTGATTAGTATAATTGCAATTGATATAATGTGTATTTCAATCTAAAGGGTAGTTTTTTAGAATTTTGTATAATAAAATTCAGTTTTATGTTTTGGTGATTTGTTTTCTATTTTTCTAGTGGATATAAGTAGGCAAATAATTAACTGTTGTATACATTTTCTTTGGTTAACCTGTCAAAAAATAAATAAGTAAAATTTTTTAATTATCTGATATTAGTTACTAAGTGCAGAATTTGCACTTGACTAAATAACTAATAGCACTTTGCGATTTACATTTTAACTAATGGATAATGTTAAATTTACTTCAGTTGTCATTGGGGTTATGGAAAAAGCCTCTTGTAATACATATTTTAGTAACTCGAGTTATATGAGAGCTGATTCTGATTGTACTACCCTCAAAACATGAAGGAAAGTAATTTTTCAAAAAGCTAGGATGTCAAAATCAAAAATCAAGGCAATTCTGATGTTTTTTTTTTTTGACTCACATGTAATTGTGCTCCAAGAATGGGTTTCCCAGGGTCAGACAGTTAATTCTGCTTACTACCTGGAAGTAATGAAATGTCTGCATGAAAGAGTTCGCAGAAAGAGACCAAATTTGTGGCAAGACCAGTCGTGGGCGCTTCACCATGACAACCGCCCCCTCTCACACAGCCATCATTGTCAAGCAGTTTTTACCCAAAATGGTCACCACGGTCATTGAACACTCTCCCCCCTACTCACGGATTTGGCCCCTTGTGATTTTTTTTATTTCCAAAAATTAAACAAAAATTGAAGGGCACCATTTCAGACCCTGAAGGCCATTCAAGAGTCATCGTCAGAGGCGCTGTCAGGGGTAACAGAGGAACAATTTCGCGAGTGCTTCAAAGCCTGGAAAAGGCGAATGGAGAAGTGCATTACAGCTCAGGGGGACTACTTTGAAAGGTGCAATGTGTAATTATATTACTTTTTTCAGTAATGATTTTTATAGCATTAGTCCGTGAACTTTATTGTCATACCTTGTATGTTATTGACCACAGTACTGTGGTTAAGGCTGAAGAAAGAAGTAGTTTCTATGGAAATATTTCATTTTGAAAATGAATTTAAATATAAATCTTAGAACATGGAAGTAATGTATGGTTCTCCATGCCGATATTTTCTAATGAGATGGAAGAGATAGTTGACTTTCATAGAGGACCAGAGTTTCTGATAAGATTCATATCCTCGTTACCTGGACCTATCTTGAAAGATGATAAAATTGGGTCAGACTTGGTTCAATTCTATTCTGAATAATTTACTTTTTGAATTACATGCTCCTGGATATAACTTTCTAGGACCTGGCAACAAAAATAAAGAAGAGACTTGCTAGAAGAGACACAGGTATTGATATAGACGCTGCTAGATTGCACGATATACGGTACTGTAATCATTCTAGAGGTAAAGATATATGGATATCTGATAACAAACTTCCGGAGAAAGCATGGGATAGAGTTATCTCTGAGGATGCTAACTTAAATGAAAAACCACTTGCTCTGGCAACTACTGGAGGTATGTTGCTAAAAAGAAAATTAGGATGTGGCTTAGATATAGAACCTGGATTGAGTTTTTAAATTTAACTTAAAATTTTCTCTAATATAAATAGAGTATATGAATAGTATCTATACTGTTATGCCATTACAGAATGTTCTACATGTTTCTCGGCTGTCCCAGCAGAGTCCAGCTGTAATGTTGTGTGCATATGTGACACTTAACATGCGAAGCAGTGTTACGTAATAAGGTTAGTGTCTCATACATTTGATAGTGTTGTTTGACAAGCTTCTCAACTCGCCCAATGGTGGGTGTTTCTGCCAAGGCCGCAGTGAAGTATCCTCTAGAATTTTCAAGTGTTTGTTAAGGGCGCATATTATGGAACCCTGGAGACTACAAGTAGCCCACATCTGCTGCTTAGTTTTCAGTTTATGTCGGGCGATTTACACAGTGTGTCTCAAGTGGCATACTAGTGAAAAGTGATTATAGTGTGGAATTTTTTATAGTTGACATTATTATTTGTGTGGACAGATTAACTTCAATTATTGTACGAGTATATAATCTTGTTGAATAACTTGTGTTGATTACAAACTGTTAATTGTGATAATTAAAGCTGGTTTTTAGTGATTTCATTGTTGTTTTGTATTTTGTTTTATACTGTACAATACGACGATCAGTTAGACCGTTGTAACAATACACCTGTAGCAGTTACACTCTCAGATAATCAGAAACCTAAATTGAAATCTGCTTTCAGAGGTAAATGATGAATTACTACTCAGTTTTCTTTAGATCAACTTAAGGATGATAAAGACAGGATATTACTAACAGACAGAATAACAAACTTGTAAAGCATAAGAAAGATGGCAAATGAATTAGCATTGAACTTTTGTATAAACAATTAAAAGAAATTAAAAAAGTAGTTATTTATGTTAGGAAAGCAGCACCAAAAGTTATAAATGATATTACAACTGTTAGAAATATTTTAAAAGGATGGATCACAACCTACAAACCCATATTGTATTTATCGACTTAACTAAAGCACATGACAGCGTGGCGCTTGCAATATTATGGAGAGCTATGCAGAATCAAGGAATAAGTAGTAAATATATAAAAGCAACTAAACAACTACATAAAGATATGACAGATCAAGTTAAAAGAGGGAAAAGGATATCCATCAAGATAAGTATTATAGTAAGGGCTTGAAACAGGGTTGTTGCATAGTTCCGACTTTGTTTAAGATCTATCTAAATGAAGCCCTAACATCATGGAGGAAAAAATTCCGTAATATGGATGTACCAGTTCGAAGTGACCAGATGTTTACAACAAACTTTGCAGACGATCAGGCTATAATTGCAAAGGACGAAATTGATATAAGTTATATGCTTAGGAAACTAGCAGAAGAATATGCAAAATGGGGTCTCAAAATAAATACCTCAAAACTGAGTACCTTATAGCAGGCGGTGAAGGTTAAGACCTAGAACTAGGAACAAAAGCGATAAAAAATATTAAAAACTTCAAGTTTTGGGTGTAACAATGACATTGGATGGTGAAAGCAACCAAGAAATAAATTATGAATAGGACAAGCTAAGACACCAAAGAAACAATTAAACAGTCTGTTTTGGAGTCCACAAATAACAAAAAACAATAAAATGAGAATATATAAAACTATAGTCGAAAGTGTAGCCCTATATGGAGCAGAACTGTAGGAAATTAATAAAAGAAATAAATCCAAAATAAGAGCTATGGAGACGGATTACTGGCGGAGGTGCTGTAGAATAACAAGACTAGACGGAGTGAGAAATGTAGAGATAAGACAAGTGATGGGAATCGACCTTGACATTATAAAACAATATAAGCATGAAAACTGAATTGGTTCGGACACCTAAAAAGAATGTCGGATGAGAGATTGCCAAGGAAGGTATGGGAATGGACTCCACCTTCCAGGAGAAAAAAAAAACAGGAAGACCTAAACATTCATGGAAAATGGACATCAAAGATGCAATGAATGCAAGAGGACTTACAGAACAGGACTGTTTAGACTGGTGCGAGTGGAAGCTAGGATGCGAGAGGCGGCGCCAGCCGTAATTAAATCGCAAAAAATAAATAAATATCATGCACTCTAACTCAGGCTGATGGAAATAATTATCCTAATTATCCATCTGGCAGTAGCATAAAATTGATAATTTTGTATCTTTCCTGTTTAGAAGAATTGAAGCTAGGAAACACAATAAGAATCTACATGAGATCAAATATCCAGGTATAATTAGCACAAATTAAGGAACAAACAATTTCTTATTTACAACCTAGAAACATGGCCCTACTAAATTCTGATTTTGAGCCTATGTATAATGGTGGCAGAAAATTCACTGAGAAAATTTGTCGCCCCTTGAATTACGCTTCTATGAGGACATAGATACCCAATATATAAGGGCAGTTTCACATTGCTTATCACAAGAGCTGAGAATGTTGACACTATCTGTAGGACTAAAAAGACCCCTACTTATGCTACTTCATTACCTAAATCTGGAAAGGAAATAAGGATCTGGTGGTGGATTAATAAGTTTATAAAGGTCTCATTGCTTGAATTCAAGGTGATTACCAAGATAACTTGGCAGAGCAGGAAAAAGGGCAAACATAAAGATAGGGCTAGACAAAATACAACAGGTGGAGTTGTTTAAATATCTTGGAAGCTTTATAAGTGAAGATATGTCCTACATTCGAGAAATTAGAGCAAGAACTGCTATAGCGATAGAGGCATTTAATGGGAAGAAAAGACTGCTGTGTGGCAAAATTAATAAGAATTTAAGAAAAAGTTGGCCAAATTTCGTGTGGAGCATTGCTTTACATGGTGCAGAGACATGGACACTGAGGAAGGAGGATGAGAAAAGATTAGAAGCAACTGAGATGTGGGTGTGGTGAGCAATGCAAAAAGTGAGGTGGGTTGATAAAGTAAGGAATGATGAAGTTTTAAGAAGAATAGGGGAAGAGAGAAGAATCCTGAAGGTAGTAGAAAATAGGAAAAGGAATTGGTTAGGTCATTGTTTAAGAAGAGACTGCTTGTTTACAGCTGCCATGGAGGGTGTCATAGAAGCAGAAAAAAGAAGAGGGCATAAAAGAATGAAGTTAATAGATAGCATTAAAATCAGAGGGTGTTACAAAGAAACGAAAAGACTGGCATGCGATAGGACAGCGGAGAGTTACCATTTGAAGACCTGCCTTAGAACCTGCAGAAGAATTGATCAATGCTCTGAAAAAATGAAACTCTAGAGGTCGACATATGATATTTAAGTTTAGACACTGGCAATGTATTAATTTACACTTACCTGGCAAAAGACGTACATGTACGGCTTATGTAATTTCATAGTTTTGACAAGAGCTGTAAGTGTACGTCTTTCAGTATAGCACTGTTCTACATGAAGACACTGATTTACGCTTTCCGACCATGTGTAATTGTATAACTAAAAAGACTGACATTAGTAGTTCCCAATTCTGCACCTAGATCACAGAAGTGTAAATATAAATTTCTATTCACTATGCTTTGTATATGTCTTTTTTTAAAGACATGCCATACCAAAAAAATTTTTAGTGAATATAAATATAATTGTCTTTATATTGTATACTAACAATATTAGTGAATATTCAGAAGATAAGTTTCAGTAGTTTTGTGACAATATGTTGTGTTATAGCATAACTGTAATAATATCTCAACTTTATTTATTTGCAAAAACATGGCAACTTTATAATAAAAAAGAAAAAATGTTACAGTAGAGCATCGATTATCAGAACATCTATTAACTGAACTATCTATTATCCGAACTCAATAAAAGTACATTTATGTACTGTACTATACAGTAATGTACTGGATACAGTACAGCACATGTAGGCGTATTAGATATTTATTAAACATAGAAAATTGTATACTATACATTGTATTACAGTACTGCACAGTAATAAATTAATGCTGGAGCTATACAGCCTTAAAATCGATAAACACACTTGCATCAACAAACTTCCATAAACACATTTACAATTAATTGATAAACAAACTGTGTCAACGGAAGTCTCTGTCACTGAATGCCTGAGTCACCGATGACATCATTCAACATCAGTCTACCATACCGGCTCTTGTTCAGTTTGCAGGTGTTGGTAGGCTGAGTTACGTTAGTGCATTCATTAGTTGCTGTTCTTTTTACTTTAACTGCTTTACAATGTCTGCAAAAAGAAAGAGTGTAGTGCTGTCAATAAACGATAAACTTAAAATTATTGATCATCTGAAGAAAGGAGAAACAGCTAGCACATAGGCTTCTGAATTTACCATTGGTATCAACGATTACTGACATTAAAAAAGTGAACTTACACTAATCTCTTACAGTGGTAAACTAGAATCTTTGGAAGGTGCTACTTCCAGAAAAACTATGAAAATAGATGAAAATAAAAACTTAGATTGTGCAGTGTACGTACACATGGTTTGTGCAACAAAGAAGCAAGGGTGAACCTGTATCAGAGCCTATCATCTGTAAGAAGGCACTTATAATAAACAAAAAACGAGGCGATCCACACTTTAAAACTATGACCGGCTGGTTGCAAAAATTCAAATCGAGACATGGTATACGACTGCTAGATATTTCAGGCGAAAAACTTCTAATTTTGAAAGTGCTGATAATTTTAAGAAATGATTTTTGATTATTATGAAAGAAAAAGGGTACAACACTGAAAATATCTACATGCTGATGAGTCTGGGCTTCACTGGAAAGCACTTCCAAAAAAGACATTAGTGTTAACAAAGTAAAAATATGCTTTTGGGTTCAAAGTTAATAAAGAATGCGTTACAATTAGGGTTTGCAATCCCGCATTCCCGCATGCTTTTGAGACCTGCGGGATTTCTTGAACAATAAATTTGTACTTATACATCCATCCATCGATGTAGCTATATATTCGTACTCTGTGGCTCGGACGTCACTAGTGCGCTTCACGTGTCGCGACAGTTTCGCATGTATCTCTCCCTTCCCCGGTACCTGTATCGAACAAATGAATCGATTGAGCGAGTAGTTTCTTTCAGTCATTTTCTTGCCGGCGCCGGTCTAGTCAATCATTCAAACAAATATCGCTCATTCGTTGTTTATTTTCGAACGTAAAGTACCTAGTCGTAAAGTGTTTGTGGTTTGTTATGTAAGTAATAAAAATGTTATATTTTATACTTATTTAACTATTAGTTTACAAGTTTTATTGTACTATAATATTGGTGTAGTCTGTAGTATATTTTCGCAAATTCATACGCTCAACCTAACACACATAACCCCATCTTTCTTCAACTTAAGTGTTCCTATTTTTTTATTAAATTAATTTTACATAAGGATACAAATGTTACGCAATTTTTTTAAATTTTGACGTCTTATTCTACAGGTACAAATAGCCAAACATGTCATACGAAGCAGGTAAACGTGAGAAAGATATTTGGAATTATTTCGTAAAAACAGGTGAAAGTGCGAGATGTTCTATGTGCAATAACATTTTGAAAATAAGTCAACGATCGACGAAAGGTTTGAAGTATCATTTGAAGTCTAAACATTGCATAGATTTAGAAACTTCTAGAACTCAAGCATCCGTACAACCACGACCATCAACTTCAAAAGATGACTCAATAAAAATGGTTGATCGTCGATGTGATGTCGAAGATCCAAACATACCAAAGAAAAAGGCCAAAACAATTAATATTATTGATACCTATTTAATCAAAGAGCACTCTAAAGAGTATATGATATCTAGAATGGTGGCAAAAGACGGCCTATCTTTCAGTTGTCTCTGCACTTCTGAAGATTTAAGATATTTATTTTCGAAAAGCGGGTTTAGTCTACCTACATCTCCTAATACTATAAAATCGATTGTTGAACATTTCTCAGAAACAGTTAAAGCTGACATCATTAAGAAACTACAAAATCTTAAAATACATGGACAAAAATTTTCTTTGACTTTCGATGAATGGACGTCTATAAAAAATCAAAGATATTTGAACGTGAATGTACATCATATAGGGACACATTTTAATCTCGTGTTGATTCGAATCCACGGCTCTTGCAACGCAGAACATTGCATCCATTTAGTCAAAATACATTTAGAGAAATTTGGTCTCCATCTTGATACTGATATTATCGGAATTTCTACTGACGGTGCGAGTGTCATGAAGAAAGTTGGCAGATTGATGCCTTGCTACCAACAACTATGTTTTGCACATGGTATTCAACTTGCAGTTGTTGATACTTTATACAAAAAAAATATACCTAGCAAGGAATCGGAAGTATGCCATTTACTTCAAAATGAGGAAGTAGCCGCACCTGATTACTCAGATGATGATGATACAAGCGATGATGAGACAAGTGAGGAGCAGGTCTTGACTGCTACTCATTTAGAGCAGTCTCCCGCAGAACTGATACCCAGTTACAAAGATTTTATTAATAAAGTGAGAAAGGTTGTAAAGATTTAAAAAAAATCTCCAACTAAAGATGCTTGCTTGCAGAAATATGTACGAGAAGATCTCGGAAAAGAACTGAGCTTAATCCTAGACTACAAGACCAGGTGGAGTAGCCTGTATAATATGTTGGAGCGTTTTCATGTTCTCAAAGGGTGCATAAGCAAAGCTTTAATTGACGAAGGAACTGAGATAAAATTCTCTGACGAAGAATGGACCAAGCTCAAGGAATTGACTCTTAGTTTGCAGCCGGTTAAACTGGGCATTGAAGTCTTGTGCAGAAGAGATTAGACGCTTTTAATGGCTGATACAACTCTTCGATTCATATTGAAAAAGTTGGATAAGCAACAAGGTGAGGTGAGCGCTGATCTAGCCACTGCTCTTTGAGTAAGAATCAAAGAGCGTCGGATCGTTTTGTCTGGAATAATTCTCTACCTACATAATCCAAAGAAGTACGCGAGCTATCTAAACACCCCAGATGACACATTTCCAGTTCCTAAAAAGAGTTGTGTTTGTCTTGAAACTAAAAAGATTTGTGAGAGAATGTTGACTTTGGACAAAAATATAGATGCTAAGGCGGAAAGTTCAGAAGATGAAGAAAGTAGCATAGAAGTAAATTTATCGCTTCAAGAAGAATTAGAAATGCAATTAAATAAAGAAAAAAAGGATGCTTGCAGTGTAAATATGGATGAAAGAGGTAAACATTTTGAAAAAAATATTAAGACTGAGATGACTGAATATGAATGTAGTAGAATAAAAGGCAAATACTTATCCCTTGTTCATGAATATTTGAACACTATAACTCCTACAAGCGTAGAAGCAGAAAGGGCTTTTTCTGCAGCCGGATATATCTGCAGTTCTATAAGAAGTAGGCTGGGAGACAAAACATTAGACACTATATGTTTTTTGCGCTCTTATTTTCAGAAAAAGATATAACTTTTTTATTTTTGTTGTAAAGATATTTTGTGATTTAGTTTTATGTAACTCACGTAACTTAATACGTACCTATTATATGTTACCGGTATGGAACTATTTTGTTTAGTTGATTAGAGATTATACAGTGTTTTGATTTATTTTAGACCGGATAAACGGGACCAGGAAGACTAATAATTTTCGATGTTAAGTAAATAATAGTTACAAACGGTCTCGTAAGTAAATTAGTTACAATAAGTTTAATTCATATTATATAAAAATGATTCTGTGTTTGAATTTTTGTTTATTTGTCACATACAAAGAAAGGCTTATGTTGGATTTGATTAAATAAAAATAATAGAAGATTATGGCTCTCTTATTACCTTTAAATTTGCATGAATGAAAAATTTTATGGAAATACTGCGGGATCCAGCGGGAATGGCTAATTTCCCGCGAAATTCCTGCGGGAAAATAAAGTTTGCGGGATTGCAAACCCGAGTTACAATTGTGATGTGCGCAAATGCAAGTGGTTCCCACAGATTAAAATTGGGTTAAAATTGACTGTTATAGGGAAATCTAAGAAACCTAGATGTTTCAAGTACATTAATATGAAGTTAATTAATTACAACAAAAAATTGCGTGGATAAAGTTTGAAAATTTTACTAAATGGTTTAATGATGTGTTTGTCCCTGCAGTAAAAAAAAGAAAAGCGGAAAAGAAAATTAGTGGTCATGTATTGTTGCTATTGAACAATGCCCCTTCACATCCTTCAGCTGATTCCTTACCTCAGCATGAGGATATTGACATGATGTTTATCCCACCGAACGTGATAAGTATATTACAACCCATGGACCAAAGTGTTATAGAAACAGCTTTACCGCAAATCTTTTCTCTGGTACCTATTAGTATTTAATGAAAGTGAAGAAGGGTCCAAACAGTTAATAAAAGAATTTAGCTTAAAAGAAAGTGCATGATTGCAGATGCCTGGGACAGGATAAAAACTGAAACTCTAAAAAGAGCTTGGGGAAAACTTCTAAATCAAATATTAAATGAAAAACATAAATCTGATACTGAAAATCAAGACAAAAATATTGAAACCATGCATCAAATGCTACAGAATATTCCTCAATTGAAAAACTGTAACAAATAAGATGTTAATGATTGGATAAAGGTGGATGAAGCCAATCCCAGTTTTCAGTTATTAACTGATGAAGAGATAGTTGAGTCATTAAAGGAACGTAATGAAAACGAAACAGATTCAGATGAAGACGGCGAGAATGCTACTAATACAAAACCACCAATGGCAGCAAAAGCTTTTGACACACTTGAGACTTTTCTAAAGTGGGCCAAAACAGAAGACGAGATAGATTGTATTCAGCTTGTGAATCTTAAACAACTTCACTTTTTAGCAGCAAGAAAACGGACAGTTTCAGTTTTAGCATTGGTTTGAAGCAGACAGTGATAGAACAGTTCTTCAAAAAAGTGTAAATCCATGGTACTGTATGTTTTGTTTTATTTTTAAAATAATTTTATAGTACATTGTTTGTCATTAAACTCTAATTTTGTTTAAATTAACATTTGGTTTGTATTAATTACATTCAGTTTTAATTCAATAATTTTTAGCCTTAGTCATACATTAGAGTACAGTATACATGTGCTGTCATTATATAACAGTATGTTAGAAATGATTTTGTAATAAAAACCTTTGTTTTTGTAAAGAGAATAAATGTTTTCAATTTACAATCTATTATCTGAATGGGCCCTCAGCCCGAGAGGTTCGGATAATTGATGCTCTACTGTATTTAAAATGCAAGTTTCACTTTTATGTAGTGTTTTAGGGAATATTTTAATTTACAAAATAAAGCTTGAATTACTTATAAGTATATTGTTGATTATGTACTATGTCAATACGTATGAAAAAAGGCCAGACGTGACGTATGGACAGACCTAGAATCCCTCAGCCAGGTAAGTGTTAAGAAGAGAGTACAGGAATACATTTTCACTTGATATAAGGAATATTTATGGACATATATTGAATCCAAAGTTTATAATAATTGGGCTGTAGAATAATTCAACTGGGTTAAGAAAAGGATCCTAGGAGGTTAGATCACCTAGATTTTAAGAACATGTATGTGAAGATCAATGAGAGTTCTGGATGAAATTGAAGAATTAAACATTGAAGACAGAAACTATGCTTTACTGTATGAAATGTAACAAGATTATAGAAAAGCTTACTGTGTGACTAATGGACTTTATCTCCAGCCTAAGGAGTTTATAGAAAAGCATCCATTATGCATAATTGATATGTCTTCGAGATCTTCTACTTGAACTAACTCTGAAAGGATATTAAAAAGTAATCACTAAAAATTAATCATTAGAAAACTCTGATAAAACAGATTTTTAAAATTAAAACTATTTTTGCATAGCATGTTCTTGTAGATGATTTTATTGCCCTTTAGTCCATATTATTAGACAAATATTGTTAGGTTGGCTCACTAAATTGTGCTAGGATCATATTAATATATTTTCTTTTATAAAATTGCTAAACTGCTATAATTGTTATTATTTAGACAAAGCTTTTCGCCATCACTGACATCTTCAGGTCTTAAACAACGTCTGTCAACTGTACGTTGTAGGCTTTTATACTTTAGGCCCCTCCCCTTATGTCAATTCCTGTTGGTTCTAGCTGCTACCGCTCTTCACGGGAACTTTGTCTATATTTTTCCGTTAGGCATTTTACTAACGTCCGTCAAATTGTTTCACGAATCTCCCGTTAATTTCTTCATGTAATATTTTACTTTCTGACTTATAATCTGTTACATTTCGTCATTTTTAGTGTGTTATTCTTATTATTTTAATTTATCTTTGTTTATTGTTTAATATATAATAAAATATTTCTTCATTTGTAAAATCCACTTTTATATTCATTAATTTATTCTTATCTTCTTTTTTAACTTTTAGTATTTCTAATTCTTCTATTAGTTTTCTTTTTTGCGGATTATTTTCTATTTTGATTATTTCCATATTTTCATTTGGATTTATAAATTTATGGCCTGATTCATTGAAATATCTTGCATATAGTGAGTTCGTTGTTCTAACGCCTTCTCCTTTTGCATGTTCATTCATTCGAATTTTAAATTTTCTTCCAGTTTCGCCCAGATATATCTTATTACATTCCCCACATTTTAATTTGTATACGCCGCTTTTTTCTGTTAATGGAATTTCTTCTGTTTTAGCATTTTTTATATATTCGAATACATTTTTCGTTTTCTTTATTCCTATCTGTATTTCGTATTTTTTGAAACATTTTTGTAACATTTTTGTTTGATATCCTATATATGTTATGCTCCTTTATATTTCTTTTCTTCATTTGTTTTTTCTTTTTTGTTCTTTTCTATTTCTTTATTTTCCTCCTCTATTTTCTTAACTATTCTATTAATTATTTTAGGGTTGTAATTATTATTTTTTGCTATTTGTTGTATTTTCTTTAATTCTTTTTGTTTGAGTTCTTCATTTTCTAGATAATTTATAGCTCTATAGCAAAATGAATTTAATGCTGCCATTTTATAATTGACTGGATGATATGATTCTTGTGGGATTATTAAATCTGAGTATGTTTCTTTCCTATATATATCGAATTTGAGTTTGTTATCTTCAATTTTTATATTGATATCCAGGAAATTAATTTCTAATCCTCCAATTTCTTCTTTAAATTTTATTGTTTTTTCTGTGTTATTTAATTCTTCCGTAAATTTTTTAAATTCATTTACTTCACCTTCCCAAACTATTAGTATGTCATCTACATATCTGATCCATTTTTTAATTCTTCTTTCTTTATCTACATCTTTTAAAATTTAGATTTCAAAGCTATTCATGAATATCTCTGCCATTAATGGTGAAAGCGGTGATCCCATTGGTAATCCATTCTCTTGTATGTAAAATTTGTTATTAAATCTGAAGTAGTTCTGGCTTATGCATAATTCTAATCCTTCTATTATTTCGTTTTTCCATTCTACATTACTTAATTTGTTTTTCTTTATTATTTCTACTGTTAATGCTATTGGTATATTGGTGTACATATCTTTTATATCTAATGACATTAATTTTGTCTTATTTGTTATGGTTATTTCTTTTAATCTTTCTATTACCTTTTTGCTATTTTCTATGCTGTGGATTTCTTCTTTTTCGTATGCCATTTTGATTCTTTTACTTATTTCTTTTGATATTTTATATGTTGGCGAATTTATAAATGATACTATAGGTCTTAATGGCATTTCTTTTTTATGTAACTTAATTTGACATCTAAATTTTGGAGCTTCAGGATTATGTTCTATTTTTTGTTTCTTTTGCCATTCTGTTAAATATGTTGTCTTTTTTATCAATTTCTTTGTTTGTGCTTGAAATTTACTTGTGTAATCATATTTTATTTCTTTAGATGGTCCTTTTTGTATAAATTGTTCTGCTTTTTCGATAAAATCTCTTTTGTTCATTACCACTGCTGTGTTACCTTTATTGGCTTTTATAACTATCAAATTGTTCTCCGTGATTTTCTTTTTTAATTCTCTTATATTTCTTTTTATTTGTGTTTCGTTTTTATTTCTTACATTTTTGTTTTTCTTACATATTTTGTCTACTATTTCTTTTACTTCACTTCTTAATTGTTTTTTAGTTTCTTCATTTTTTATTTTATTGATTATTTCTTCACATTCTATTATTGTATTTTCTTTATCTATGTTTGTTTTTGTTGCATATTTTAAACTTTTCCCTAATAATTTATGTTCATTTTCTGTAAACTTTGTTTCTGTTAAATTTAATACTTTTTCAGCAAATCTTATTTCTTTTATATTTTTCTTTATTTTTATTTCTTGTTCCTTCTATTAATTCCTTGAGTTTCTTGTTTAATCTCTCTTCCATTTTTCTTATTTTCTTTTCTATATATTTTTCACCAAACTCTTTTCTCATTTCTTCTATTTCTACATAATTGTAACTTGTATATAATTTTTGATATAATTGATACATTTCTTTGTTATATTTATTTATTTTACTGTATAAGTTCTTTATTTCAAGTTTTATCCATATTTTCTCCGCCATATTTTTCACTTGGTTTGCTACTTTGCTTTTGTTATTAATTTTAATTTTTGCGTATTTTGGAGTTATTTTATTAATTAAACACTGTTTATTGAACCAAATTTCCCTAACGTTTTTTTCACTTTTACTTTGATTTTTAAATACTTAAAAAATTCCCTTACATTTTTATATTTATCTGCTTGCAATTCGCATGTTTTATTCTTCGTATTGTTTAAATTAGCAGCCATCCTTACTTTTCTTTTATAAAATTGCTAAACTGCTATAATTGTTATTATTTAGACAAAGCTTTTCGTCATCATTGACATCTTCAGGTCTTAAACGTCTGTCAACTGTACATTGTAGGCTTTTATACTTTAGGCCCCTCCCCTTATGTCATCACCCTTCCTATTGGTTCTAGCTGCTACCGCTCTTCACGGGAACTTTGTCTACATTTTTCCATTAGGCATTTTACTAACGTCCGTCAAATTGTTTTACGCCATATAATGTTTTACATTGGTATTATTGTGTGTAGGTTTGGTATACTCTTTCCGTTCTTAGTTCAATCCTAATGTAAACAAACCCATGTGGCAAATCTGAAATGGTATTGGTCAGGGGCATTGACACTGTTCACACAATACTGTATTACGCACATGTGCAGAATGTCTGTATAGTCATGTGAGAGTTATCTGGCTGCTTACATCAGGGCACGTCGTTTTAAGACTTCCTCCTTATCACTGTATTCTGAATCGTATTGAATTAATATGGAGCCATAATATGAAAGGGTATGTTGCCCGTCACAACACAGCATTAGCTGCTTGATATAAAACAATTTGTTGGGAAGGCAGTAAATGAAACAACGGCAGACAAGTGGAGTCATTGTTTGCAGCATATAGTCAAGGAAGATGATAAGCTATGGTAACTGGCCCACATTACTGATGGTGTTGTGGACAATGAACAATCTTATCAATAATAATGCTGAATCATGTGACGATACAAGTTCAGACACAGATATGAAAGGCATTGAATTATTCTCTGACAGCAACTGATAGTGTTCAGAACATTGATAATTATCACAGTTTCTATTTTCGTTTTAAATAAACTTCACTTTTTTGTTTGTTGTGATATTTAAATGGTTGATAAAAAAAGCCATTTACTGGTGTTATAAAATGTTTTACTTTGGTAAGGACAAATTATTACAATTTACATGTGTTTATACAGTATCAGTATTATATGTACCCTGTCTGTACTCTTTCTGTCAGAGTGATATGCCTCTAATTCAAGTAGAGGCAGGATGATGTAAATTGAACACTAGGGTCTCGATGTGCAGTAGATAAACAACTCTTTGGGAGGCTAACAAAATTTTCATTCACTTCGCACATGCGCAGAACAGTTTGGTGCAGTATTTCTTAGCGTGAACATCGGCTGCAACAAGACTGATGAGAACAACATAAGCATGTGTGTAACAGAGAGGGAAATAATACGGAAGTGAGACAGTGAAGATTGTAGCGTTGTCTCCCCTATCTTCTCTCTAGATAACTTAGCTATACTTGAAAGTATAGCTGGGGGTACTTCATGTAATTGGGTCGGTGCAGATGACTGTTCAGGAAAGGCTGGCGGGCCTACAGCAAATAGCATTTCAGATGTGCCACACTTGTTTGTTTACAGCAGGATTAAACTAAGAACAGAAACAGTATACATATTTTTGTTTTTTGAATGTTTCCAATGTTAAGTGTTTTGTGTAAATTTCCATTTGTTCTGGTATTAGTTTGCTTCATGTTTAATGTATTTTATCAGTGTTATATTCGTGATGTCTGAGAATCCATGTTGTATATTTGTTACATGTGTGGCCAAATTGGATTTATAAATGTTTGATTTTTGTATATGTTCAAAATAATGTTTTTTTTTTCTAGCCTGTGTAACATCTCTTGAAGTCTTTGCATTCATGTTTCTATATTCCATCATTCATTGTATTATCTTTATTGTGTCATTAATTTTTTTATTATTGAAGTTTGTTTTGTAAGCAATGTTAATGGATGTATTTTTAAATAGTTTTGTACATTTTGTCATCTTATTGTTTATGTATGTGTTTGTCACAGGACAAATTGCGGCAATCATACACATCTTCGTTTTTTGGTGACCCTTGACGTTTTTTGGTAGAAGGGCCGTGTGGTGAACACTAAGTCTGATGTATGTACTGCCCGAGCCACACTGTGATGTTCGGCGGCTGCATCCGCTGTTCTGGTGTACTGCAGTCCTCCATCGGTATGTAGAGCCCGCTGCCATCCAGGCGGTGTCCATCGCTGGTTCGTCACAGGGCAAGAAAGTGAAGAAAGTCCATTCGTCTCTCCTTCCTGTTCCTTCCGGCTGGCTCCACATGGGCTGATGGAGTGGCAATAGAGAGCACCAAAAAATTCAAGTGGTGCTCTTTTTATGCCCTGACAGGTTGTGTACCATGACCCTATCAGAGTGCTGCTGATCCCTGATTGGCTTGCTGTAAGTTTGTCAGGTGTCATGTCTCAGCTGGTACCGAGATGTTTGCCTCTCTGCCATCACAGTATAATTCATTTTGATCATTTCTTATGTTTTGTATTCAGTTGATTTTGTTAGGTTTTTCTTTTCCTTCTGTCAGTTGTACATTTATATACAGGAAACCACCTGGATTTCTACTGAATATCTTTACACCTCTATTGTCCATTGTTCTCTGTACACAACCTGCCCACCTAATTCTAGTCCTTTTAATCTCAATAAATTATATCTACGAGGATTGTTCAATACAAACATGTTTGATCTGCGCAGCCGTGACTTTGTCGCCATGGCAATGGAATTAATTTGTTTATATTGTCTGTTTAAATACTAGTGATGCATTTGTCAAAAATATTTGCAGTTTGTTCTTTTCTAAACATTGTGACTGGATTGAAAAATGGCATCTATGATACAAAATCCATCCAAAGGTAATCTGCATGCCGTTATTCAGTCTTTGGCTGCTGAGGGGCATCAGCCAATAAAAATTTATACAAGAATGAAAGCTGTGTATGGTGACTATAGATATTCTCATACGGCAGTGGTTGAATGGTGCAATAAGTTTCCATAAATAAAGACGAGAATCCACTAAAGATTTGGCCCATCCCAGACCTGCATGTGTTGCAGCGTCAAATGAAAACGTGAGACAGCTGGAAACTGCATTACGCGCATCAAAGTTAGAGAACTGCTAAATGTTGAGCATCAGCATGGGAACTGCTCATTCCATCATTCATAGTCTTGGGTATCATAAAGTTCTTGCTCAGTGGATTCCACGACTGCTTACTGATGAGCAGAAAAATTTGCGTTCGGCCTTATCATTACAGCATTTGATGAGCTATCAAGAACAAGGTAATGCCTTTCTACACCAAATTGTTGCTGGTGATGAGTCTTGGTGTTATCACTACAAACCAGTATCCAAACGTCAGAGTATGCAGTGGAAGCATGCACAATCTCCGAAGGCGAAAAAATTCTGGTCCCAACCTTCAGCAGGAAAAGTAATGGTGACCGTATTTTTTTTTATTATCAGGGTGTGCTGCTCTTAGATTTTAAAGAACCTGGTGTCAACATCAACTCTGAGTGATATGCACACAGCTTAAAACGCTTACGGGTCAGTATCAAGTATAAATGTCCTGGTAAACTCACAAATGGTGTCATTCTTCTGCATGATAATGCTCGACCCCACATAGCCCAAACGATTCAAGATCTGCTTGGGTGTATGAAGTGGGAAGTCTTACAACATCCACGTTACAGTCCCGGCTTGTCCCTGTACGATTATCATGTTTTTGGCCCATTAAAGAAATCACTAAAAGGATGGCCGTCCATTTAAATCGGACGCTGAGGTAGAGTTTGCTGTTAGTGAATGGTTCCGCAAACAGCCGCAAGAATTTTACCAGCAGGGAACCTACAGATTAGTGCAACAGTGGGACTCATGCCTTAATGTTAATGGTGACTTCTTTTAAAATCATTGAATAAAAAATGCTTTACAGCCTCTAAACGTGTTTCTATTGAACAATCCTCATAGCTCCCTGAATTCTCACCAGCTCTTCCTATACTAACCTGGGGCTGAACACATGCTCTACATGTTACCTTATCTTTTCTTTATTTATTTCAAGATCGACTT
Source organism: Magicicada septendecula (assembly GCA_034769895.1). Taxonomy (NCBI): domain Eukaryota; kingdom Metazoa; phylum Arthropoda; class Insecta; order Hemiptera; family Cicadidae; genus Magicicada; species Magicicada septendecula. The sequence goes on from CM068373.1 coordinate 280,777,652, forward strand.
TGTTACTGTACTTTCTCACTCACTGTTTAAGCATTCAGCACACATCATCAATGGATGCCATGCATTGAACCATTCAACCTAATATGGTACTCCTGGATTTATTTTGCACATTTTCCAGCACCAACTTAAAGAGATTCATAGAGAGTACATCCCCTTTGCCTAAGCTCTTGTTTGCCTTGAACTCTAAGATTAATTTTCATTCGTCACTCTTAGGTGAATGCAGAATCATTTTACCACGCTCAATAAGTTTCTTCTAGTGATGCTGACAAACCTGTTTGTAGTCAATAAAAACAGATTACAGCAGTATGTCAAACTCTGTTTTTGTAACATTTGTGTTAACATAAACAGATGGACAATGGTTAACCTGTCCTTACAGAATCTGCACTGATAGTCACCAATAATTTTCTCTGCAGCCTCGTTGAGTGTTTTGGCTGAAATCTTGGAAAACACCAAGTATCCCACATTCAACAGAGCAACGACTCATATTTTTATCGTTTTGTCATTCTTCTCATATACAAGACATATTATTCCCATCAATCATAGGTGGGCACATACGTACACACACACACACACACACACACACACACACACACACACACACACACACACACACTTTTTAGGTTTTTTTTTAGTATTATTATGCGTAAATCATTCTCAAAATGAGTTTACGCATATAGGATATATTTAGAATTTCACTCGGCTATTTTGAGCTGGTATGTAGAAAAGTACTTTTGCTTTGGTTCGCTATTGGTGTTTGTTGTGGTGTTGTAAATGCTTTAAAATATTTTTTATTTTGTAAATTCTTTCAACATTTAAAATTTAATTTTTCTTATGTTCTTTAACAAATTCGATTTGTTTGGCTCCCAGATACAGTAATTTGATCACAAACGTTGTCTAGTGCCTTTATACATGTTTTGTTAATGTCAGGTTTGTGACAATTGTAAATTATTCCCAAACTAATTCCAATGTTTTGAATAGCTAACACAATGTTAATGTCAACTTTCAATACACTATTCAGCACAATGAATTAAACAACTCTAAACAGCAACACAATAGTGAAGGAAAAAATATAGTTCATTAAATTACTGAACAAAATAGATAAAATGAATCTAATGAAATGTATTTTAAATGAAATATAAACTAAAATATTAAAAGTGACCAGGGAGCTCACCAAAACAAATATGCATATAATAGTTAGGGTAACCCAAAAGTAAGGTCTCCAAAGGACTAGAGCCGCAGGGAAATATTTTGGGCGGCAGTTGGCAGCACTGCTGTGTGCGGCCATCTCCCCTCTTTCAAACAAGCGGTCGCTGAGCTCGCTCGGTCGAGTAGTCTTGGCTTGGCAGCCGTTAAGAATGGAGCTCCCAATTGCTGTTCCCGCCAAGTGCGGACTTCGCGAAGTCATTCGATTTCTTAACGCAAAAGGTGTTCAGCCTATTGAAATCCATAGACAGTTGATTGAAGTGTATGGTGCGGGGTGTATGGATGTCAAAAACGTCCGCAAGTGGTGTAGAGAGTTTAAAGCTGGTCGTACAGAAATTCATGATGACGAAAGAAGCGGGAGACCGTCAGTGTCAGACGAGCCGATCAGGAAACTTGACGAAGTCGTACGTGAAGATCGGAGGATCACTATCCACGAGTTCTCTTGTTTCCTTCCTGCAGTTTCGAAATCCACCATTCAGAGGATTGTGACTGAAAAGTTGAAATATCGGAAGGTGTGCGCAAGGTGGGTTCCGCGAATGCTCACAGAAGACCACAAACAGCAACGCGTCGAAGGTGCCCGCGAATTTCTTGAGCGCTATGCAGACGAAAGAGACGACTTTTTGAATTCCATTGTCACAGGTGACGAAACGTGGGTTCACCACTTCACACCTGAATCCAAACGAGAATCACTTGAGTGGCGGCATCCAACTTCGCCAAGGCGGCGAAAATTCAAACAAACCCAGTCTACCGGCAAGATCATGGCGACTGTGTTTTGGGATCGGAAAGGTGTATTGTTGATCGATTTCATGCCTACTGGGACCACAATAAACGCAGACGCATATTGTGAGACACTCAAAAAACTCAAACGGGCGATTCAGAACCGGAGAAGAGGAATGCTCACCAAGGGCGTGTCCATTCTTCACGACAATGCTCGCCCTCATGTCGCCCGCGCAACCGCCGATCTTCTGAACCAATTTGGATGGGACATAATCACCCACCCCCCTATAGTCCGGACTTGGCACCTTGTGACTATCATTTGTTTACACATTTGAAAGAACATTTGGGATTTGGAATGCGATTCGACGACGATGACGAGGTGAAAGACGAGGTCAAACGCTATCTCAATGACATGGCGGCGAGTTTCTATGACACTGGCATACTAAAACTGCCACAGCGGCTCGAAAAATGCATTGAACGTAAGGGCGATTATGTTGAAAAATAGTGTGTTCTTATGCTTCACATAGTATAAAGTGTTACACTTACATATCACAAGTATAAAGTGATAGGTAATATTAACATTCAAATACAAACATCAACAAAATACAAAACTATGCAAACACAAAAACATTGTCAATATACAAAAAATGAACAACATATAAAACAACAAAAAATCATCTACAATATAGCATTTGTAAAACTGAGAGCAAAGATTGAAATAATTTTATACAGTATAACGGCTGTATACTATCTTTTATAACTTCTGTATACTATTTCCCTTATAACCTCGGAAGCCCGGTTAATTGGCATCGGTCAATTAAACAGGCTGCCATAATATTCACAAAATGTTATATATTTAATTAAAATCCAACGTAACAAAACACTTAATTGGAACCTGTGACTTAAGGAATATTAGATTCGTGTTGCCAAATTTATTCACGCATATTTACGTCCATGACATCTCTTTATTTACATACCTGGTAATTAGCATACAAGACAATGAGTTACTGTCTTATTATTAAAACTCAATTAGGCTTGTGATTTGTATTGTTAAAACATACATATTATAACGTCACCAAATCTCAATGATTTGGAGTTATATGTTAAAGTTTACTATATTAATGCTTAAACAAATTTAAAACGTTGAAACTCAACGTTTATAATGTAGCGTGCATCTCAACGCATTGTACAGGTGCACACGCCAATGCCAGCTGCCGTTACGTAACGCACACACACTATAAACCAATAGGGCCACGCCCAAACTTCCAATTATTAATATTTCGGAAACCGGTAAATTTAGGAAAAATCTAAAATAGCCAAAATGTTTGCCGAAATATTAATAATAGGGTGTGCGAATTTTAATTAATATAATTAAACATTAAGGGAGATAATTGATTTTATGTTAATAACTTCCTTAGTAATTGAGCTACACAGAAGAGCTTTTAATATGTAATAGTCATAACAATTTACAACCAATTGTATATTTTAGAATTAGCATAACTTGGCTTGCAGCCAAGAAAATCGCAATATAAATTGCGACCGGACGTCCGCACCGACACTCAAAATCCGGTGTGCTAAGAATATTAAAAATAATATAAATTCTCAGACTGTGGGAATCAGTTTTAACTCACGGAATGGGGTGACCACAAAATTCGAGTAGAAGGGAGAGTGTGTCAGCGAATCAAATCATTCAAAGAAATTGGAGCTAACGCGGAGTTTTCGGCTGACAAAACACTCGACTGCCAGTACTCAAGAGGAGCACACGTACATCTTCAATCGTCTCAGTAACACACATTTTGCATTTTGTGAAGACACATCTGTGAAGACTTGAGGTGTCAACACGCATTATTACGACCGTCTTATTTAACAGATCAACTGTAACGACTCGTAATAATAGCGACTAATCAAGATACTGTTTCTGATCATCAAATAAGCGTATCGCGCATTACATTAACTGTTGGCGTACGCACGCAAGAGATCAACTACACTTCAAGAGTACAACAGAAGAGGCCGTCTATATCCAGTGGTACGAGCAGAACAACTGACAAGCAGAGCGACAACCCGTGACGAGACACACACGCCGAAGTGGAACGTGAATCGAACGAGGAGCCTGACGCAGTTGTAGCAGCTAAAACTACAGACGTAAAACCATCACCAGTTGCAGAAGGAGCAGAGTGTTGCTGATTCCCGAACTCATCACCAAAATCCAGGACGCTCAGTAGATTATCTTCTCTAGCAGATTGTACCAGGACAGCGAGGGATTCCCGGAGCATCTCTAAATCCTCTTCAGAACCAGGGAAGTCAAAAACAAATTATTCACTTCTCCAAAGAACAATTCTTCCTTTTTTTAAAATCATTGTAAAACAAATAATTCAGATGCCATTATATCAAAGACTCTAAAGTAATAAGTAATATTCAATTGTGATAATCTGTATAGCATGTATGAGTAACCAATAAGCCCTAGATAAGCATTAGATATTAGACAAAAAGAAAAGCGCTATACAAATCTTATTAGAGAATTAATTGATTGCTTATACTGCAGTATACGAGAGTCAAATCACTTGAAATAAAGCCAAGTTGAACTAGACTCACTGCTAGTTTATTTCTGAATATTTACAAGAATTTTAGAGTATTTAAAATCATTTTAAAGTCATTGCTAATTAAATTAAATTAAATTAAATTCATTAATTAAATTATTTAAAATTAACTTCTTTGAAATCAAGTAAAATACAAGTAATATAATTTGAAATAATAAGCTCTTTTGCTGAAAAATACCAACCATTCAGAAAATATCATACTAAATTTTATTTACTGTTTTAGTTAGTAAGAATTATTGTAACTGTAAGTTTTTTCATTCTTATGTGTGTTTAGTATAATAAACCCCGATTGTTATTACCCCACACTGTATTTTTATTGCTGTACTACGCAGCCTACCAACCTCACAAAACTCTTCACTATAATTATAACAAGATTAGTGTTCTGTTGTTGTACACTCGAGATAACCTACTTGCGAATTCAAATCCAAAATCCACACGCCCATAGTCGGAAGAATCCGCAAGAACGGACAGCAGGTAGGTGCTCATTAAACACAGAAAACATTACATTGCAACGACACACGTTTAATATAGTTATAAATGGCGCTCCAAGATCGTGGGACTCGATAAATTTAAATTATATAAATTTAAATTAAATTCATTTTACGTTAAAACAAATTTTGCTGTTTTAACTAGTAAAACAGCTGGCGTCCAACTCTAAAATCCCTGAAGAGAGTTTTGTGAATTGGTAGTGGTACAGCAGTGAAGTGTTTGAAACTATTGTGTAAAGATGGATACCGAAAAAATGCTTAAACATTTATTGCAAGAAATTAAACAAAACGCGGATAAAGCTGAGAAAGCAAACGCGGATTTAACTGCTAAAATAGATGCGAAATTTGAACAAAGTGCAGCCAAAGCTGAACTAAGTAACGCGGAATTAACGGCTAAAATAGACGCGCAATAAGTAAGTTTAACCGAAGCACTAGAACATAGTAACGCGGATATAAATGCCGAAATAAAACAAAGTAATAAAGAAACGACCGCAAAAATCGATGAAAGCGTAAAAAAATTAGATGCTAAAGTCACGGAAATCGGAGAAAAAGTTCATACAGTAGAAACGAAAATAAACGAACGGTTCAAGGTTTTTGAGACCACGATGCAGAAATCGTTTATTGAACAAGTTACGCGTATGGAGGGCCGATTCAAAGAACACATCGGTAGGTGTGAGAAACAAACTGCCGAGGTTGCGAAAAAAGTAGAGACACTCGAAGTAAGAATTCAAGCAGACGTGACGGAAACACAACGGCGTGTTGATAGGCTTGATGCTTCGATAGTAGAGACCCGTTCTTTAATATAGATTCGAATAAAGAAAGTGTATTGCAAACACTTAATGACGAGCTATTAAAAGTACGACAGGAAGTACGTAGGAGATCCGCTCCTAATATCCTAGTACAGGGACAAACCGATGAAAAGAATCGAGTATATTTCACGGGGGAAAATAATGAAAACCCGATTGAATTCTTATTAACATGTGAGAGGGAAATGGCGAGAGTAGGCTCGCGGTTAGATGATCAAGATCGCATTCAATGGATTGTAAACGCGATGCGTGATTCTTCGCGAAAATGGTATAATATTGTACGTGATAAAATTACCACATACGCGGAATTCAAACAGAAGTTCGAAAGCCGGTATTGGAATTCACACACACAGAGACTTCTAAGAAACGAACTCGAATACGGACGTTACGAGAGGAAGCACGGAATAACGCCCGAGAATTATATCATTCAGCAAGTAGAGCGCGCTAAGCATTTAACGCCAGCGTTTGCGGAAATCGACATTGTCACTAAATTAGCATATCATTTCAATCATAACATACGTGCAGCCGTGTTTACACAAGGGATACGCACGGTTGACGAGTTGCTTATTTTAGTGTCACAAAGCGAAACAGTTTTTGATTTAGGCGGGTGGCGATATAACCCGGACTTTCGCCGGAATAACGACGGTCAAAGTACACGGGTACAATACCATACCCAACCTGATCAAAGACCCAGTACTAGCGCGACTCCACCCCAGACACCTCCAAAACCACCAAATAAACCATTTGACTATAAGGACAAGCCAAATATCGGTAGACCCAAAATGCAAAATAAAGGCAATGAGGGGATCCTGATGAGAACAATTCAAACAGTCGATGTATCGAAAAGCGATACGACCGCGCAAGAGAGCGAAACACAAAGCGTTAGGGACCCTAGCGAAAAACCAAAACGCCATCAATATCCAAAAAACTTGGCAAGGGGCGCCTCAGTGGGGACGCGCCATAAACTTTGCAAAAATACGTAAAAATAAGAATATTAGAATAGGAATAATAAGTTGTGTAAAAAAATATGTACTTTAGATGATGTAATTCAGGTACCAGGTAATAAGGTGTTCCCACCGGATGGTACAGAACCATTGTTAGACTTAAACACAATACAACAATGCACACCTAACATAACGCGTCCGGTAGTACAGGAACAGGGAGACGGTGTTCCCACGCAAGGAGCCTGGGAAGCCGCTAGTGTGGTATCCGGGAATAGCGAAGGACTCGATGAGTGGCTTGAAGAATATTGTCGAATCACTCATAAAGACCGTTACCAAATATTAGAGGCACTTTGAATGTAAAGTATAGTGTTAGAAATAATGTAAATATTAATAATCATTATTAAAATAAATTAAATGTAATAGATATAATAATAATAATAATAATTGTAAATAAGTTGTGAATAAACGACAATTCATTTGTAGCGCGGTAACTAACCAACAAACGGGCGCGGCGAAGCGAGCCACGGCGGCCGGAAATTGTTATACAATGCAACATAGCTCACAGCTGATTTGAAGTGTAGGTTAATAGGAGACGGGTGCGCTTTGAACAAAGTGTAAACAAACAAAGTACATTCCTGCGCGCGCGTGCCGCTGTTGCGTTGTGCCGCTGTCGCTATCAGAGACATTTCGTTCATTAAACGTTGCAATTAAGTACTACCCGTGCTACAAACATTTGTTACACAATAATTTCAATGCACAATGTCAATATGTGTTATTCAATTAGAATTAAGCCATATGATAGAGAATAGTGATATCAGTGTATATGTTAGTAGATAAAAAATACAATGTATAATTTGTGAAGCATCATCAATGTATGTTTAAAAAGATAATTGTAATTTAAATTGAAAAAAAAAAATTGTATATCCTACACTAATTTTTTTTTTAAACGGGTGGGGGTGTATATAACGTCACCAAATCTCATTGATTTGGAGTTATATGTTAAAGTTTACTATATTAATGCTTAAACAAATTTAAAACGTTGAAACTCAACGTTTATAATGTAGCGTGCATCTCAACGCATTGTACAGGCGCACACGCCAATGCCAGCTGCCGTTACGTAACGCACACACACTATAAACCAATAGGGCCACGCTCAAACTTTCAATTATTAATATTTCGGAAACCGGTAAATTTAGGAAAAATCTAAAATAGCCAAAATGTTTGCCGAAATATTAATAATAGGGTGTGCGAATTTTAATTAATATAATTAAACATTAAGGGAGATAATTGATTTTATGTTAATAACTTCCTTAGTAATTGAGCTACACAGAAGAGCTTTTAATATGTAATAGTCATAACAATTTACAACCAATTGTATATTTTAGAATTAGCATAACTTGGCTTGCAGCCAAGAAAATCGCAATATAAATTGCGACCGGACGTCCGCACCGACACTCAAAATCCGGTGTGCTAAGAATATTAAAAATAATATAAATTCTCAGACTGTGGGAATCAGTTTTATTCTCACGGAATGGGGTGACCACAAAATTCGAGTAGAAGGGAGAGTGTGTCAGCCAATCAAATCATTCAAAGAAATTGGAGCTAACGCGGAGTTTTCGGCTGACAAAACACTCGACTGTCAGTACTCAAGAGGAGCACACGTACATCTTCAATCGTCTCAGTAACACACATTTTGCATTTTGTGAAGATACATCTGTGAAGACTTGAGGTGTCAACACGCATTATTACGACCGTCTTATTTAACAGATCAACTGTAACGACTCGTAATAATAGCCACTAATCAAGATACTCTTGTGCCGTGTTTTGGAAAAACTCGGCTGTTTTTTTTATGTTAACGAGAACGGACAGCATCGAATTAATTAATTAAGTATTACCGGCGTCCGTCTTGTTATCTTTCGGCCGTGCCGATCCGCGCGCGCTCTGGGTCTATAGCTTCGTAAAATTTTTCAGTTGTTGTAACAACCAGTCCACTTTTAGCGTTCAACGTAGTAGCTCGTCTGTATTCGCCTGGCAGCCTCGACTTGGGATTTTACCTACTATATATAACTATGCCTAGATAAACGACTACGCGACTCTCCGGTAAGTGTGTTTAAGGTATATTACTTACTATTTAATAAAACTAAATTGTATTTTACTTAATATCAACGCTGATGCCGGGCGATATATTTGCATAGAGTCAGCACGTGGCGTGCATCAGGCTAATTTATTCATGTTTCAAATGTTAACGCTGGCTAACAGATAGTGTTTTACAGTTTTTGTGCCTGTTTATTTAATTCATTATATTAGAATGGGGCGTAAGTTAATTATTTTGTGATTTTGGTGATACGAACGTACCTCACGAACCTGTTAAAGTTTGCTAGCTCATGTCGAAAGCGATTAAGTGATTGACGAAAAGTTATGAATAACTATTTATTTGAAATAATTTATTATGTTGAATGAGTATATTTGAATATATTATATTATTTAGATATGTTATATTTGAAATGATTTATTTAATTCAATAGGGTTTCAATGCATAAGTAAATTTTCTGGAGATTTATGTCGTGAAGTGTGGGTTCAGCTGGGTGAATGGGGTATTGTGATTTATTGAACCTGTTAGTAATTACCCATATAATTGTGCAGGGTTCCCGAATTAGTCGTCAATCTGTCTCGCTCCAGCGGATGGCCGATCACCTGCCTTCCATGAAGTAAATCCAATCACTTTCCGTCTAGCTGTCAGGACGAATGGACGGACACACACGACAAGATCCTCAAACCTTTTGCTGTTAACCAGGTGACATTTATGCCTTAAAAAAAAAAAAATGTTTGTGGCCGCTACACCTTACATTGAGATATTTTGGAAATGCTCCAGTTTAGAACTTTGTTGCGCACAAGTCCAACGGGACATTTGGGGTTACATATTATCTTTTCCTTTTTACTAATGCTTACGCCTCAGAGAATTTGTAAACTCAGCCAGGGTCATGCATCACCCGAATTGATGTTAGTCTTTTTTTAACTGTAAATATGGGCGGCACTGACTGTCACTAAGTGATATTCGCGTTAAGTATGCATGCACGGGTATCTCGGTACCTTGTAGGGGAATTTTCGTGGTTATATACATTTTCATTTAATTGGGTTTTGATTTGGTTATTAATTAAGGGTTTGGGGGAGGTGCTTTAACTTGTGGACGACGCCTGTTGGTGCCGTTATCCACAGGTCCATAACATGTCATAGTTTGTTGGATCTAGTCCGGGCGCATGACCGTGCCTGAGGTCAAGTGGGTTCTTTATGAACACCTCCAGTATGTTTTATCAAATTAAATCCATAGATTCTGCTTTATGAAATTCATTCCTACTGTTTAAATAATTTTGTAACCACTAAACTTTTGCCATAGCCAGCACAAGAATTGTTAAGTTTTCTTTTTTTTAATAATTCATAATAATAATTCATTGATAAATGTTAAAGAATGTAAAACAAATCAATACCAGTTCTAAGTTATTTATGGGTGGTTACATTCCACTGATCTTGCTTGAAAAATTTTTTTTTGGTAAGAAAATAAAAGAAATAAGAATATGCAGTTTATGCAACCGGGCAGCCATGTTGACCTCGTGATGGCACATTTATTATTATTTGGGGTACGAAATTGATATTTACCTTTTATGCTTGGTACTTGTGTGCCGTTCTGACTATTTTACCAATTTGACTTTGGCCTTTCACATACTTAGTATTTTTGGGGTGTTACAACTCTGGTCTTTTGTGACTTATTATTTGGTTTTGGGTTTGTTAATTGAGAAGTTTTAAGGTGGGCCAGGTACTTGATCTGATTAAGGTGGTTTGAGGGTGTTACGATGACAATATATATATGCTGTTAACCAGGTGGACATGGTGTGTGGTATTTATATGTAGATGTGTATATATATTTTCTTATGTGTATCTATGGTAATTATATGTTGTGTGCCATGCCTTTATTTGATTGTTAGATTGTTTATACGTTGTTATACATATATATATATATATATATCATGTTTATGGTCTATGTGGCTTGCTGGGAGGGTCGATACTATGCGCCATTCTTACATTATTTAGAAATAACTGTAAGCTGCAGTGATATCAAGGTCAATTATTTGGCGATGCCTATGTTTAATGTTGAATTATAACAACAATTTTGAGCTATTCTTATGAAGTGAAAGCACTTGTAATCCTAATTTGATTGTATGAAGATGCAAATATGTGCATATGTATAATATTGAACTCTATTAATGAATTTGATCTATTCTATGGATTGTGTAAGATTGACCTTAATTATTTGAAGGCGCAGATATCACATACTGGGGAATTGATTGTACAAAAGAAATGACTCTAATAAATCTTGTTATTGTTGTCTTAAAGCAGAGTTTCATTTGCAAGTCCCGTCATACTGGACCCAGCGCATTTTTGGCTTCTCTAGGCTCTTGCCTAGTTCTAAATAACTAGTGGCCTCTCTTTCAAAAAAGGAGGATGTATATTTTTTTATAAAAAAAAAAGGGGGGGAAGTTGAAAGAGGGGTTACACTCTTTCTGATCATCAAATAAGCGTATTGCGCATTACATTAACTGTTGGCGTACGCACGCAAGAGATCAACTACACTTCAAGAGTACAACAGAAGAGGCCGTCTATATCCAGTGGTACGAGCAGAACAACTGACAAGCAGAGCGACAACCCGTGACGAGACACACACGTCGAAGTGGAACGTGAATCGAGCGAGGAGCCTGACGCAGTTGTAGCAGCTAAAACTACAGACGTAAAATCATCACCAGTTGCAGAAGGAGCAGAGTGTTGCTGATTCCCGAACTCATCACCAAAATCCAGGACGCTCAGTAGATTATCTTCTCTAGCAGATTGTACCAGGACAGCGAGGGATTCCCGGAGCATCTCTAAATCCTCTTCAGAACCAGGGAAGTCAAAAACAAATTATTCACTTCTCCAAAGAACAATTCTTCCTTTTTTTAAAATCATTGTAAAACAAATAATTCAGATGCCATTATATCAAAGACTCTAAAGTAATAAGTAATATTCAATTGTGATAATCTGTATAGCATGTATGAGTAACCAATAAGCCCTAGATAAGCATTAGATATTAGATAAAAAGAAAAGCGCTATACAAATCTTATTAGAGAATTAATTGATTGCTTATACTGCAGTATACGAGAGTCAAATCACTTGAAATAAAGCCAAGTTGAACTAGACTCACTGCTAGTTTATTTCTGAATATTTACAAGAATTTTAGAGTATTTAAAATCATTTTAAAGTCATTGCTAATTAAATTAAATTAAATTAAATTCATTAATTAAATTATTTAAAATTAACTTCTTTGAAATCAAGTAAAATACAAGTAATATAATTTGAAATAATAAGCTCTTTTGCTGAAAAATACCAACCATTCAGAAAATATCATACTAAATTTTATTTACTGTTTTAGTTAGTAAGAATTATTGTAACTGTAAGTTTTTTCATTCTTATGTGTGTTTAGTATAATAAACCCCGATTGTTATTACCCCACACTGTATTTTTATTGCTGTACTACGCAGCCTACCAACCGCACAAAACTCTTCACTATAATTATAACAAGATTAGTGTTCTGTTGTTGTACACTCGAGATAACCTACTTGCGAATTCAAATCCAAAATCTACATGCCCATAGTCGGAAGAATCCGCAAGAACGGACAGCAGGTAGGTGCTCATTAAACACAGAAAACATTACATTGCAACGACACACGTTTTAATACAGTTATATATATATATATATATATATATGTATATATACTTAACCTACTTCTCGTTTACTCTATTTCGTTCAACTGATTAGTTAACTATAAAAAAATAATAACTGCATAATATATTTATTAATCAACTTGGTTAATTATTTATAAAACTTTGGTAATTCATACCCTCGGATCCGAGATATATCCTTTCTTTATATTAAAGTTAAACAATTTACTTTTGCTGCCATTTGAAGAATGGACTAATTAATATTAGCATGTTATAGTCATTAAAGCTAAATACATCATATTGTTTATCACAAAGTTACAATGGTAATTTAATTCGGCCAGTCTTTTGTATTATTATATTAATTTTATTTTGGTGGCAATTGTCTTTCATATTTTTATTAAGTAATTTCTGAACTACAGAAATTTGACTTCTGTGTCACCTGTATGTAGCATCCTCGGCGAATCGGGGTTGTCTGTAGTAAATGTGGCTATGCGGCCTCTGGTCTATCCTGGAGGTCTGAAGAAGGTGTAATAATGGAAGGTGTGGTTGTCTCTCTCTTTTTGCAAGGTTTATCAGATTCTGGTGCTGGCGGTGGTGGGAAACTTTCACTTGAACTCACTTACTTCAGTTTACCGCACTTTTACCTTATAGTTAAACTGTTACATATTCTGTGATCTCTATCACGTTGACGTGATATTAAATCAACTGCAGAGATGTCATAAACAAACACTTAAAACGCATCAAAGATGTTAAACATATTGAAATTACTGATAATTATTGCTATCTGCTTTACTAAGCATTATCTTAAAGAAACTAAGAGAGTGAACGACATATTCTTTCATTCTCTATAATATTGTAGTTACTGCCTACATGTTCAACTGTACTGTTCTCGCGGCGGAGTCTGAGTTACAAGTATTTTGGGGCGCACAGCTGGCTTAGCGATATGCTTGTCCGTGCGTGTTGTTATTTACTGGCGCGAGAAATAGTTCTTAATTTATTAATTATTATTTTTACTTATTTTAAGTTGCTGGTTTATTACGTCTCTCTATAATTTATTACTCGCTGATGAAACAGGAGGTGGTTTACATATTTATTTGTTTAACATTATTTAGTTTTCTATTTATTTCATTCGCTATATTTATTTTTCTGTTATGGAATTCATCTAAAAGTATGCATGTTTCTACTGGTTGGGGTACATAGGGAGAGAAATTATGTAGTTTCATTTAGGATTATATTATTTTTACCTTTTTTTTATTTTGTGCTATTTAACCCTATTAAATCGTCACATTCTCTTCCACTTAAAGAAGACAGTGGGTCGGTGACCGATGTGTATTCAACGGGGAAATAGCTAAGAATTACAATGGGAATTTGGTACGATTGATTCACTCATGTGATAATCGACTCAATACAATTTTTTTTTTCATCTAAAAGATACGATACCATACTATCTCTAAAATTTATCTTAATTCTACTACTTAATACTACTACCGGTTTTTTCGTTTAGCTTTTTCTAACTCGTTTAGTGGAGTTAGTCTACACAGAGTATGTTTTTCATACTTACTGCGTTTCCTTTCCTTTTTTAATTGTTCGCCGACAATTTTATTTTAGTACTGTATTTTTCTGTGGTAACGTTACCTTTATTTGTCAGTTGACTTTACATATCGCTTTTATTTATTTTTGGTGAATAGGATCTAAGGTTGATCAGGCCTCATTCTTATTCATACCTTACGATTTTGTAATTAAGTATGGTTTACAGTGACTTAATTACAATATAGGAAATATACTTCGTAGTACATTTATTGTTTTTTACTTCATTTCTTTTTTTGCTCACTAGCAGAACAATTTCCGTGATAATATTTTATGTGGGAAACATGACTCCTTTGTACATAATTATCAGTAGTAGGGTCATACAGTGCTACGGTTACAGGCGTTAAATATTTGTGAATCCTGTAATGGCCACACCATCGGTAAGATAGCTTGGAGGTGGTCTTATCAACTGCACTACTCGTCGGATGAGTTTGGTACATCACTAAGTCTCCGACTTGATACTTAATTTCTTTACTATCACACTCGTGATATTTTCGCGATTTTCTTAAGTTTACTCTCAGATTTGCGCGAGCTTCGTTCCATATTTTTTATATTTTTAACACTGATTTCGCAGGGTAGCAATTCATGTATTTTCCACTTTGTGGATAATGGGTGATTTGGTTTATATTTGTACAACAAATCAAAGGGTGTAGATTTATGTCCTTCGTGATATGCTGAGTTGAAAGCAAATTGGATCCAGGATAGGTTCTGGTCCCATGATGTCTGGTCGTTTGCATATAGGCTATTAAAGCGGATTTTAAGTTTCGCAAGTACCTTTCAGCGATGTTTATTACCTTGTGGACGGTACTCTGTAACAATTATATGGTCTATGCCTAGTCTGAAACACATGTCCTTGAATTCTTTGGACTTTAACTGGGGTCCGTTATCTGACACTAGGTGTACTGGTGTACCAAAGTCTTTAAATAATCTCTCTTGTAAAATTTTCACTGTGGTTGATGCTAATGCTCGTCGCATGGGATACATCAAGATGAATTTGGTAAATGAATCTACGCAAATGAGTAGCATGGTGTTACCGGATTTCGAACGTGGATAAAGGCCAGAAAAGTCTATGTAAATTTTTGAAAAGGGTGTTGTGGGAGTCTCTGAGATTAATTTACCAATGTGGCTGTTTCTCGCGGGTTTGCTCAGTGCACACAATTTACACCCTTTACGAACTTAGCTATCTCGCTGTTCATATTTCCCCAATGATATTCTTTTCTAATACGATGTATGGTTTTATTAATACCCATATGAGCTCCAATGGTGGATGCGTGGTAGTATTGCATAAGCATTGGTTTAATAATGTCCGGGGCAATTATTCTCAAGGATTTTCCATTTGCTAGTTTATAACATAATACTCTCTTACTCAATATATATTTATCTGAAGTATATCCTTTATTGATCTGTTCTATTATTTTACTTAAGGAAGGATCTTGTTGTTGATACTGGGCTATGTCAGTAAATGCCAGTGGGAATTCAGTTATTAGGGTATTTATTGATGTTTCACCTCTTTCATTATGTTCGGATTCCTTACTCGGCTGCTGGAACATACGGGATAGTGTATCGGCTACTACATTTTGGGTGCCACGAATGTGTTGTACTTTAAACTTGTAACAATTTAATCTCAATACCCATCTTCTGATACGACCTAACTGTTTAGGGTGATTTAATAACCATGATAAAGCTTGATTATCCGTTTCTAACAGAAATTCTTTATGTTCTAAAAATGGCTTGAATTTCTCGAATGCGAATACTACGGCTAAACATTCTAATTCGTATGCGGAGAATTTCTTTTCCTGATCGGTTAGGGTTCACGAGGCATAACTGATCGGTAATCTAGAATTATCTACTTCCTGATATATGACTGCTCCTAGGGCTACACTTGAACTATCTGTCTGTACGATAAATAGTTTCATGAAATCGGCCAGTTGTAATACTGGAGGTTGTATTATACTTTCTTTCAGGTTGTCGAATGCTGTTTGATGTTGAGGGGTCCATTCAAATTTTACTCCTTTTTTTCTTAACGCATTTAAGGGTGCTGCTATATCAGCTAGGTGTGGAATATACTTGTGGAAGTAATTTATCATTCCCAAAAATTGGGCTATTCCTTTCGTATCACGTGGTAGTAAAAATTCTCTGATTGCACGGGTGCGTTCTGGGTCTATGCTTACTTTTCCGTCGGCAGATACTATGTGACCTAAAAATGAGAATTGGTTAACGGCAAAATTTACTTTACTTGGGTTTTTATGGTTAATCCGGCTTTCTTTAGTCGGGATAAGATTTCGCGTAACTGATGAAGATGTTGTTCCATGGATTCACTATAAATTACTATGTCATCTAGGTAGTGGTATACGAATTTAAATTTTACGTCATGGAATATTTTTTCTAACAATCAACTACAAACAGAACTTCCTTGGGAGATTCCAAAGGGTACTCTTGTAAATTGGTTCAGGTTGAACGGAACTGCGAAGGCGGTTAGATGTTTGGATTCTTCCGATAATGGTATTTGGTGGAATGCTTGATTGAGATCCATTATGGTGAAAACTTTAGCTTTTGTAAAATAGTGGAAGGCACTGTGGATGTCGGGGAGCGGTATGGACTCGAATTCTGTCTTTGTATTTAATTGTCTATAGTCAATGACTAATCTTTGTTTATCAGTGCCTTAGGGTACTAAGAACACGGGTGATGAATACAGTGAAGTGGAAGGTTCTATAACTTGTTGTTCTAACAATTTATTGATTTGATTTCTCATGATTTCCATTTTTGTAGGAGATAACTTATATGGATGCAGTCGGATTACTTTATTATCGTTCAGGTTGATCTTGTACTCTATTAGATTCATTAAACCTAACTTTGGGGTTGAACGGTGGAAAATTCTTTTATTAGATTTTGTATTTTTTGTTTATCTCTACTCTCTAAATGATCTAGTGCAGATTCGTGGTGTACTACATGCATTGCGGATGTTTCTGTACCTTTACTGTTATTTACATCGAAGTCAAAATTATATTTTTGGGTACGGTCGAATCTAAAATAATACTTCTTATCGTACATGTCAAGAATAAAATTATACCTGTTTTACTGATGAAGTCTGCTCCTAATATTAAGTTTGGTCCTAATTCTTCAGATACAATACTGGAAAATACCGTGTTAAATCTTTAATTTTTAGTTTGATAGTAATGCTGAGTTTTATTGTTAATTTTTGGTTATTAGCGGTAGTGCATTTAATATTTACTGGTTGACTACGTTTAACAAGGTGGTGTTTGGCTAATGTTTCGGCTAACTGTTGGCTAATTAAGCTCTGTGTTGATCCGGAATCAATTAATCCTAGTGTTTTCGTAATGCCAAGGTCTACTTGTATATATGGTAATTGACACACCCTGGATTTGCATGTAGTAATTGAGTTGCATCTATTGACAAATCTTTCTACGTAGGGGTCTAATTTTTTTTATTTTATTTTTTTTTGGTTTTGTACTTCTCGGTTTTACCTACTCTTACGACGCGGCGGGAGACACAGCATTTCGGCACTCCCTGCCTTACATGTTTTTTGAATGAGAGGATTTTTGGTAGTGCTGTTTCTGTTTACAGTACCTACTACAGCTTGACAACTCTTTCTGAAGCCCTGGCTGGCAGCGCTAGCACCGCGTCTGTGGGGAGGGAGTAACCCTACTTTGGAGTGAGACAAACACAAACACATCAGCACGTCACACCCAGCGCCTGTGTTGTTAGTGTGACGTCAGACTGCCGTAAATCAACACCAGAGCGTGATGTAGCCACAAGAATGCCACAATGCTCGCATTACGGACCTTTACCGTGGGACGACTTGGAATGGAATGAACATATTGTAGTATCTGACAGCGCTGCATGAACAGCACACGAAACGAGCTCCTATTGGCTCGCGCGGCAACAAATAGAGTGGCTCGAGTAACATGTGGACTGGAAGGGCGAAGGGAGGCTCTTCAGCTTCGAATTTCGTCCGGGGACTCAGATAAAGTTGGCAGACTGTAATGTGACCTTGTTTACCGCAGTTATAGCATCTTTTTTCTCTACTCACTGTGTCACTCATATTCGGTTGGGATTTCAGTTGATAATTTTGTGCAGGTTGGTAGTGTGAAGGTTTCGGAGTTCTAAAGTGTCGACTATCACGGTGTATTCTCGGGTCCGATACCAGGGGTGGTGTTTCGTTTCTGCGTTGTGTCTGAGGAATTAAAGCACGTCTGTTTTGGTCCGAATACCATACGTTTGATGAGTGGATACAGCATTGTTCTAATTCTGCAAAAGTGTTGGGTCTATTGATCAGTACTAATCGCGATCTCTCTTCTGGGGATAATCCTACCAGAATCGTTTCTACTAACTGTGGTTCGCTCAAATTTACCTTTAGTAATAATGAAGATTCTCTTATTACTGAAATATAGTGTGTGTCTCTCGTGCGCTCCTTGTACTCTAAGTACTGTGTTCCGTTTCAATTCTTCATAAATTCCCGTTGGAATAAAATGTCTTATTAAGGCAGAATGTAGTTGGTCTACAGAATGCTAAAAATTCATTGACTCCTGTACACGGTCTTTTAATGGTGGTCTACATTTAGTGATAATGACTGGCAATATTTGGCTATCGCTCAGTTGCTGTAAGTCTTTTATTTGTAAAAGGTGTTTTATGAACACTAACAGTTTGGTAATACTTAATCCATCGGTATATTGGATATCTGATAAAATCTTTTCTACGGGATGAGTTATCTTTCCGTATAGGTTAGCACTAAAGTTCATGTGAGATTGTATTCTCGGGTGTCTCAACACTGAATTAGTTATCGCAGAGGGTGGTAACACACGATTACTCATTAAATCATTATTATATGTGAGACTATGCTGGGCATTTGGAGGTGAGGATTCCGCTGTTGGTGTGGTATTCACATTTCTATTATGATCTGCATTCGGTTCTACACTTGATACTTGTGGAAATTCGAAAGTCACGGTAGTGGGTCTCTGTTCTATGGTGGGTGATTGAGATGGTGTGATATTTAATCTAGAAAGAGATTCTTCTATTTCCTCCATTTTAAATGAGTGATTTACGATGTAGGTTTCTTATTATCGTTGGTAATTGCTGCAATGCTTCGTCTGCAAATTTTTGCACGTCACGGGGTGTTACAGTAGCTCCGGGCCAGTTTAGTAAATTATTTATGCGACGGGTTAAATGCTCTATCCGATGCGTGGTACGCAATATTATGGCGGGTGATTTTTCGTCGTGGAGGGTTTGCGATATTGACGTAAATTCCCTATATTTTGCACAACACGTTTCTACTTCGCTTTCAAGTTCTATTTCGTTTAATCTATCTAACTGGGTAGGTATATTTTGCTTGTTTTAGCGTAACGTTTTGCGTAATTCTGCGACCGTTACGTTTGCATAAGGTAAACCGCGTAAAAGTGCTTCATAGCATAATTCGTCTTTTAATAACAAATCTGGGTTAAATTGAGACATTGTCTTAATATGCTAATTGTAGTAATCTACGTATACTAATCAACATCAGTTTGAGTATATTAATTATATCACTGTATATGACTATCTTTAGTTTTGTGGAATCAAATACCTTTCAATTTACAGAGAGAATAATAGCTCGTATGCAGATAGAGAAGGGAATCTCACACAGAGTTCTACAGGATGTGACATGAAATATTATGACTACTGTTGTTGTTAGGCGATAACATTCCTATGCAAGGGGAGAGATTACGCGTTTGTATTCGACTATTGTCTCGGTCAACGGTAGTTTATTCAAGGTTGTTGCACATACGCTTATAACAATGGCCTAGTTTATACAGTTTCTAACACGTTAATATATTTCCTGTTTGTTCTTGCTCTCACGCTTACTTTGGGGTGTGACAATCTGTGCACGCTTCAACATGGGTTTACAGAATTAAATTATCATTACATATATTATTTTTGTTAATAATAATTGCAAATCTTTTGTACTAATATATTATTGCTATTCTTGTCTTATTTACTCTTTTACTACTTTACTTTCTGATTAATATCCATTTCTTATTATTCTTTCTTATAATTTTTATTTTTATTATTAAGCTTTTTATATGGCCTTTTTTTATTGCAGTAACTCCAATTAGTCTTTTATTTATTAGCAAAGCAGAGTGGCGCATCTTATAATGGCTGTATACTATCTTTTATAACTTCTGTATACTATCGCCCTTATAACCTCGGGAGCTCGGTTAATTGGCATCGGTCAATTAAACAGGCTGCCATAATATTCACAAAATGTTATATATTTAATTAAAATCCAACGTAACAAAACACTTAATTGGAACCTGTGAATTAAGGAATATTAGATTCGTGTTGCCAAATTTATTCACGCATATTTACGTCCATGACATCTCTTTATTTACATACCTGGTAATTAGGATAAAAGAAAATGAGTTACCGTCTTATTATTAAAATATCGGTATGGAGAACCATACATGACTTCCATATTCTAAGATTTATATTTAAAATCATTTTCGAAATGAAATATTACCATAGAAACTACTTCTTTCTACTTACTGCTTCAGCCTTAACCACAGTACTGTGGTCACTAACGTATACCACCTCACGTTAACGCACTCGATTTTCACTGATGATGGAAGTCGATGGCATTGCCGAAATGTCTGGTTTTGTAGAAAACATTGGACTACGGCCAAATATCCCGGGAAGGAATTTTAACAAAAACTACTTCTTTGTTGCCGATAACGTTGTACACATATATATCAGTGGCAAAGTTACATGGAGGCAATTGAGGCAATGCCTACCCTAAAAAATTCTGTAGAATAAAAATTATAAATACGTATAAACTACATAACGTAAAGATTATACATTGTTACTGCGACTGTCAAATGTATTAAACCGAAACGTGCTTTATTGAGCGACCGCTAGATGGTGACAGGTGAGATTCGGCATAGTTCGTTTAAAGCAAATGAGGCAACCTGAACTTGCCTCAGCGTTTTTTGTATACATCGTATGTAAACAATGTAGCGGTGTGATAGGGAAGTGTAGGGAGGGGGGATTGTCCCGCGCTGTACACATAGAGCGTTGAGGCATGCCTCACTTCTGTGGTCCAAACAGTTAAGTTAAAGCGCCTGTGTTGTTTCTAAGTGTTTATTTTATGCGGTTATTAAAAGTGTCACTGTTATTCCGCTGAACTAACAGATGATCAAGATTGTTATTTGAATTATTTGTAACATTAAACATATATATAGAAACTAATCAAGTTTAAAAATTTGAAGTTCAATCAGTTGTATTATTGTGTATGACTAATACAAGGATTGTTCAATAGAAACACATATAGAGCCGTAAAGCATTTTTTATTCAACGATTTTAAAAGAAGTCTCCAATAACATTAAGACATGAGTTCCACTGTTGCGCTAACCTGTAGATTCCCTGCTAGTAAAATTCTTACGGCTGTTTGTGGAACCATTCGGTTACAGCAAACTCTACCTCAGCGTCCGATTTGAACCACCGTCCTTTTAGTGATTCCTTAAAAAAAATTAAGTTAAGATTTTTGCCTACCCATTCATTAACTACTAGCTTCGCCAGTAAGCAAATTGATGTCCATTTTTTCGGCTTGCACGCGTTATGTTGGTGTGGGTTTCGGCACTTTCCATTTAAAAAGCGTGCAAATGTAAGAAAATAAACATGAGTGAGGCCAGAAATAACGTGAATTGTGTGTGTGTGTGTGTGTGTGTGTGTGTCTTACCTGCCTTTTTATTGCTGTATTAAATGAAAAAGATTATATTACGTTAAAATGAAAAAATTATAATTTTATTGCCTGGCAACAAAATTATTTTATTTTTAACAATTACCATTGTTTCAAAAAGTTTAAATAAATTTTCAAGTACTTTACTCTTGTTAAAACGTAAAAGGTTGAAGGTAAACTACCCCTTCCCCTTAACCGATCTTCACCAAAATCGAAAGTCCTTGAGACCTCTACAATTCAGGGACGTATGCAAAATATTATTTGATTCTGTTTGAATTTGCGGCTGTTATCGTTTGCCATAGAAAATACGCTTGATAAAAAAACGTTGCAGGTAAACTACCCATTCCCCTTAACCGATCTTCACCAAAAACAATAGATCTTGAGTACTCTACAAATCAGGGCTGTATGCAAATAATCTTTTGATTCTGTTTGAATTTGCGGCTGTTATCGTTTGCCATAGGAAATACCCTTGTTAAAACATAAAACGTTACAGGTAAACTACCCCTTTCCCTTAACCGATCTTCACCAAAAACAATAGGTCTTGAGAACTCTACAATTCAGGGCTGTATACGAAAAATTATTTAATTCTGTTTGAAATTGCGGCTGTTATCGTTTGCCAAAAAAAAAAAATTCCCTTGATAAAAAAAAACCGTTGCAGGTAAACTACCCCTTTCCCTCAACCGATCTTCACCAAAAACAACAGGTCATGAGTACTCTACAAATCAGGGCTGTATGCAAAAAATTATTTAATTCTGTTTGAATTTGCGGCAGTTATCGTTTGCCATAGAAAAAAAATCTACACACAGACAGACACACAGACAGCCAGACACACAGACACTTTTCGGAAAACGACTTTTTTTCATGTTTTGAGTGTAGTGCAATCAGAATCTGCAATAATCTCGAACACGATTTTTTTTGCCATCACCATACTTCCATTCCTTAAGGAATATGGAAGTAAAATCAATTAGGCTTGTGATTTTTATTGTTAAAATACACACATATATATATATATATATATTACTATAATACTTATAACTATTTTACCTCAAGATGTATTTTTTCTTTAGGGACATGTTTCGGGAGATCCTGTTCTCCCATCTTCAACCTTCGCCATCTTGCTTGGTGGCGAAGGTTGAAGATGGGAGAACAGGATCTCCCGAAACATGTCCCTAAAGAAAAAATACATCTTGAGGTAAAATAGTTATAAGTATTATAGTATTATATACATCAAGAAACGGACTGTAGCAGAAAGTGATTGAAATATATATATATATAGCGACAGTACAAATAAGTGATGTACTGAGCATTGAATATAAAAATTTAAATATACCTAATAAACTGTAAATAATTAATAATGTATTAGAAATAAGCATGTCAGGGATTGCAAGCTTGGCTCAGACAAAAATATGAACAGGTGTTTCGACCTGAATCGACGTGCACACACACACACACACACACACACACACACACACACACACACACACACACACACACACACACACACACACACACACACACACACACACACACACACACACACACACACACACACACACACACACACACACACACACACAAATGTAACTGAAAGTGTGTACACCAGTATTTTGCTAGTGTGTGTGAACACAGGTCTATGCAGGCGAGTTTACCACCCCAAGATGAATACTTGCATAATTACTGTTTTTTCGTAATTATTCATAAACTATAATTAAGAAATAAAATCCAAAAACACAATAAAATGTAAGAAAATTTACTAAATACTGTGTACGAAAACCACGTGAAAGTGCCACACTGTACGAGTGTAATAGTGAAATAACTGTGTACAAATCGAAAGGGTTAAGTTGCAATGTCCAAAATTACAGTGAACATGTGTTATAAAAATAGTTATAAGATAAGTATAAGAGTATACTTACAGGACTCTACAATTCGCAGAAATATAAGAAATAGCGAAATTGACAAAGAGTGGGGGAACTGAACCCAAAGACAGTTTCTGACATGTCGATTTCGTACCACTGCAGGTGTTGACCAAGACATGGGTATAAATAGGACACACAAGCTACAGTGGTTCTCTTTCTTAAATCATCCACGGTGCAGCGGGAGCTTCTGCCCGTCCGCACAGAATATTTAAATTTTTGTAAATAGTTTTATCCTTCCAGTTACATACAGTTATGTAACTGGATTGTAAAACAAACAATTTTTAAGTAGTAACAAAATTACATAAGAAGATCAACTGACGTCCGAAACAGCACGAGGAGAAGTTCCAGAGAGCGATACGACGCTGGACAAGGAGAGAGTCAATGCTGGACAAGAGGAGAAGAGAGAGGCGATGCTGGACAGAGAGGAAGTCGACGCTGGACAAGAGGAGAAGAGAGAGGCGACGCTGGACAAGAGGAGAAAAGCGAGTGATGCTGAAGTTCAAGACGAGGACGATTACAGAGGGATCCAATGATTGAGGACGAAAAGGTGATAAACAACTTATTTATCTCTTAATCGAACAATTAACGTAAAGACAATTAAGGACATTCTTGTTCTATTTAAAAGTAAGAGTCAATGTTTATTGTAAAATTTGAATTAAAATCATAGGTGTTATTGAAATAAGATTAACGTAAACAAGAGCTCAAATTATTATTGAAATGAAAGAATACAAAGCATTTAAGTAAAAATTAGCGTTTGATATAAATCAGTACTGAGAAACAAAAGATAAATTCAGTAACTATTGATATTTTTGAGTTACATTGCAATATATAAGAAAATATTTAAATATTGATATTTTGAAGCACACTAATTGACTGAGTAGTGTGGAAATGAGATTTTTTGTTAATACAATAATTAGTAGAATAGAATATTTAGTCAGTAAGGATGTATATAGCATAAGCCTTACGGCATAATAACGAATGTTTTAAGTCGAAGTAAGTGCCATGTGCACAATTTTATTAATATCAAATAAATTTGAAATACCGTTACAAGTTACATAGAGTTCTTATTACAGATACACCTGAAACCCAAATTAAATGTTATATTGTTACATAATTTGTCGCTCTTGAACGTGAGGCCAGACACGTCTATTTTTATGTATATCGTATCGTTGCATAAGAAATATCGCTTCCAACATGGGGCATCACAAATGTAAATTATATTATATTTGCAACATTATATTGTTACATAATTTTGTCGCCCTGGACGTGGAGCACAACGTGCCTAAATTTTTTGTACAAAAATTTGTTACATAAATTTTAGCCCATGAACTTATGGCCCGATCCCCATCATTTAACTATTAAAATTTTTTACGTAGCTAAATGGTTGCTCTAAAATATAAAGAGTGTGTTAAATGAAAAATGTATAATATGTAATAATTATTTATATTAAGCAGTAACTGAATGTAATGTTAATTATTGTGTAATCACACAGCTGGCGCCCACGAATAATATTGTTTGTATATGTAATAGGTGTAACTGTAATGAGCATTAATAATAACTATTAATAAAAATAAATAAATAAATAAATAAGTAGGGAACAGTTATCAATAATAATTGTTAAAGAATTACTACTAAATAAATATTTTAATAATACTTCAACATGACGACTCCAGAAAATTTAGACGTAGAAGCATTCCAGACGATGATGCGTGCCTGGGTCGATGAATTAAGCACAAAACAGACAGAAAGTTTAAATAAAGAGACAGAAAATTTAAATGCTAGAATAGATGAATTTTAAAGAATCTAATAAGAAACAATTAGAAGAACAAACTGAAAATTTTAGACAAGACACCATAAAAATTTCAGAAAGTCTAGAAGAGTTAAAAATTGATAATCTTTAAATAAAACAAAGTATAATCGACAGTAATGCATCATTAACAAAAAAAATTGTTAATACAAATTTAAGTATTGACACGATCGCAGAAAATGTCTGTGAAATAATTAATAAACAAACGGAGATAAATGCGAAGAATTCATACTAATTGAAAATACGTGTGTAATTACTAACGATAAATATAAAAAAGTAATTAACATTAAGGAAGAAAAGCAAATTAAGGTTAATAAAACGTACCTTATTAATAGCGATATTCCAAGTGTGAAACACACACACAATAGTAAGTCGCACAAGATGACACATATGAAACACTTAAGACACCACAATTACGGAGATAAATATCACTGTAGGCCTAACAGGAAATGTAATAAATTATATAGACGAAACACTACACAAAATTGTGGTAAATATAACTGTAGGTATAAAAACTACAAAGATTATTATAGGCGATGCACGAGAGCAAAACGCATACAAACTAGTAAAAAATGCGTTCGTCGAAAGCAGCTATGCGGAGAGAATGAGAGAATTATGGAATGCGACCGTTACGAGAGAAAGAGAGGGAGGATAAAGTTTTCACCCTATAAACAAATGGATCACACGATAAAGGCAGCAACAATTCAACGCAGCGACGAACAGGTGGCTTATACGATCAAATCAAACCTTCACATGGTAAGCACGAACACTAACATCACAGTAATACAATAGAAAGTTGCCGCGAGGGTGAGCACAATAAATTTCCTGTGTACAACAACCAATTGTTATAAAAGAGGGGTGTCAGTTCTAACAACACACCGAACCGAACTCAATACCCGAAAATAAATAATTATTTTTAAATAAAAAAAAAATTACTGTTAATTATTAATAATAATATAAGAGAGTATAATTAAGAAATGTATTATTAATGGTAAGGAATGATAATGTAGAGAAATATTTAAGAAAGTAATGGTAAAAGATGCTGTTGTTATTAATATGAAGAAAGGGTTAGGAATGGAAAATAATTGCCATAATTGTTAGAACGACTGATCAAGCAAAAACTTAATGGAGATACAAGGACACAGAAGAAAGTAAGAGTGAAAAGTCAAAAAGGGCAGAGACTACTTAGGATTAAAGACTTCGAGAAAATATATCGTTGTTTTCCAAGACAGTTCCTCTGTAACCGATCATGCGACACACTACAAAGCTAAAAGAGTATTCTGTTACGGAAGTGTATTTCAAGAAAGTAGTAGCGATCAGAAAGGTAATGGTAAAGAAATGTAATAAAAGGTAATGAATGTTAATGTTTTGTATAAGTAATGTATTAGATAAAGTAATGTCATGTTAAGAAAAGAGTTAAGAAAGATAAAGAAGGAGGTAAAGAAGTGTTATGAGTGTCAAACGGCGAAAGGACCGAATTTACACATACGTAGAAATGCAGAGCATCCAAGGGAGAGCTAATTGCAGTGGATTTTCTGGGAACACTACCACGATCAAGTCGAGGTGTGAAGCACATATTGGTATGTATCGATGTGTTTTCCAAGGCAGTCCAACTGTACCCAATTATGCGACCCACAACCAAAGTTGTTCTAAAGATACTACTGCAGAAATATATTCCGTCATATGGAAAAATGAAGAAGGTACTCAGTGATCAAGGTGTACAATTCCAAAGTGAAAAATGGGAGAGGACGTTAAGGGAAAATGGAATACAACCAGTACTCACATCCATAAGACATCCTCAAGGAAACCTTGCTGAGAGAGTTAACAAAGAATTAGGTAAATATTTACGAATATACTGCCATGATCAACACAATAAATGGGCAGAATATTTACCATTTCTTGAAAAAGCCATCAACGAAAATTATAGTGAAGCAACAGGATATACTCCCATGGAATTAGAAGAAGGTAAGAAGTCAAACAGATTTTGGACTAAGTATATAAACAAACCTAATAACCAAAATGTATCTGTACCAATAAGTGTGAAAATTGAATACGCAAAGCAACGGATAAGAGAAAGAGGTAACAAGAGAGTAGAAAGATTTAATCTAACTCACAAGCTACAACAATTCAACATGGGAGAAAGTGTACTACTCAAAGCTAATCCAGTGGGAAAACGGAGTGATAATACGGCGAAGAAATTCTTCAGACTTTATAATGGACCGTATACGTTAAGACAGCGAGTAGGACAAAACACTATCATCATATATGATGAGATACAGAAGAAAGAAATTGGTAACTTCCACGCAACATCATTTAGGAAATTCTACACATGAAAACAACAAGGTCAATGAAACCAGTCAGATCAGCTGTTTGTTGAAGCCACCCTACTACAAGGTCACGAGCAGTGAGCGTATGAGGAGGGGAGGTAAGACATTTGTATACACTCAAATTAAGGGTGAAATGACGAATATTATTCTTTATTATTTGTCACATTTTTTTTCAAGTGTAATAATAATAATAAAAAAAATTTTAATAAATTAATTTATTAAATTTTGTTTGTTACCAAGCAGAGGGATAATGCGACAGTACAAATAAGTGATGTACTGAGCATTGAATATAAAAATTTAAATATACCTATAAACTGTAAATAATTAATAATGTATTAGAAATAAGCATGTCAGGGATTGCAAGCTTGGCTCAGACAAAAATATGAACAGGTGTTTCGACCTGAATCGACGTGCACACACACACAAATGTAACTGAAAGTGTGTACACCAGTATTTTGCTAGTGTGTGTGAACGCAGGTCTATGCAGGCGAGTTTACCACCCCAAGATGAATAATTGCATAATTACTGTTTTTTCGTAATTATTCATAAACTATAATTAAGAATTAAAATCCAAAAACACAATAAAATGTAAGAAAATTTACTAAATACTGTGTACGAAAACCACGTGAAAGTGCCACACCGTACGAGTGTAATAGTGAAATAACTGTGTACAAATCGAAAGGGTTAAGTTGCAATGTCCAAAATTACAGTGAACATGTGTTGTAAAAATAGTTATAACTATAAGAGTATATTTACAGGACTCTGCAATTCGCAGAAATATAAGAAATAGCGAAATTGACAAAGAGTGGGGGAACTGAACACAAAGACAGTTTCTGACATGTCGATTTCATACCACTGCAGGTGTTGACCAAGACATGGGTATAAATAGGACACACAAGCTACAGTGGTTCTCTTTCTTAAATTATCCACGGTGCAGCGGGAGCTTCTGCCCGTCCGCACAGAATATTTAAATTTTTGTAAATAGTTTCATCCTTCCAGTTACATACAGTTATGTAACTGGATTGTAAAACAAACAATTTTTAAGTAGTAACAAAATTACATAAGAAGATCCACATAAGAAGACCAACTGACGTCCGAAACAGCACGAGGAGAAGTTCCAGAGAGCGATACGACGCTGGACAAGGAGAGAGTTGACGCTGGACAAGAGGAGAAGAGAAAGGCGACGCTGGACAGAGAGGAAGTCGACGCTGGACAAGAGGAGAAGAGAGAGGCGACGCTGGACAAGAGGAGAAGAGCGAGTGATGCTGAAGTTCGAGACGAGGATGATTACAGAGGGATCCAATGATTGAGGACGATAAGGTGATAAACAACTTATTTATCTCTTAATCGAACAATTAACGTAAAGACAATTAAGGACATTCTTGTTCTATTTAAAAGTAAGAGTCAATGTTTATTGTAAAATTTGAATTAAAATCATAGATGTTATTGAAATAAGATTAACGTAAACAAGAGCTCAAATTAGTATTGAAATGAAAAGAATACAAAGCATTTAAGTAAAAATTAGCGTTTGATATAAATCAGTACTGAGAAACAAAAGATAAATTCAGTAACTATTGATATTTTTGAGTTACATTGCAATATATAAGAAAATATTTAAATATTGATATTTTGAAACACACTAATTGACTGAGTAGTCTGGAAATGAGATTTTTCATTAATACAATAACTAGTAGAATAGAATATTTAGTCAGTAAGGATGTATATAGCATAAGCCTTACGGCATAATAACGAATGTTTTAAGTCGAAGTAAGTGCCATGTGCACAATTTTATTAATATCAAATAAATTTGAAATACCGTTACAAGTTACATAGAGTTCTTATTACAGATACACCTGAAACCCAAATTAAATGTTATATTGTTACATAATTTGTCGCTCTTGAACGTGAGGCCAGACACGCCTATTTTTATGTATATCGTATCGTTGCATAAGAAATATTGCTTCCAACGTGGGGCATCACAAATGTAAATTATATTATATTTGCAACATTATATTGTTACAATATATATATATATATATATATATATATATATATTGCAATGTATTTACGTGTGTGAATTTTTATATGTACTTTAATTTGTATAGCCCCACGTTCTTTGGGAGCCAAATATGCAACAATACATATACATAAACACATATACATATACACAAATTTAGCGTGACTGGTCTCACGTTCAAGATTGACAAATTATGTAACAATATAACATTTAAATTGGGTTTCAGGTGTATCTGCAATAAGAACTCTACGTAACTTGTAACAGTATTTCAAATTTATTTGATATTATTAAAAATTGTGCACATGGCACTGACTTCTATTTCAAACATTCGTTATTATTTTTTATTCGTTATTATTTTTTATTATGCCGTAAGGCTTATGCTATATACATCCTTACTGACTAAATATTCTATTCTACTAATTATTGTATTAAAGAAAAATCTCATTTTCAGACTACTCAGTCAATTAATGTGTTTCAAAATATCAATATTTAAATCTCTTTTTATATATTGTAATGTACTCAAAATATTAATAGTTATTGAATTTATCTTTTGTTTCTCAGTACTGTTTTATCTCAAATACTAATTGTTTTCATTTAAATGCTTTGTATTCATTTTATTTCATATTAATTTGAGCTCTTGTTACGTTAATCGTATTTCTAAAACATCTATGATTTTAATTCTACTTTACAAGAAGCATTGGCACTTACTTTTAAATAAAATAGAAATGTCTTTAATTGTCTTTGAGTTCATTGTACGATTAAGATATAAATAAGTTGTTTATCACCTTATTGTCGTCAATCATACTCGATCATTTTTGATCCATCTGTAGTCGTCCTCGTCTCGCACTCCAGCGTCGGCTGTCTCTCTTCTCCTCTTGTCCAGCGTCGTATCACTTCTTCTTGTCCAGCGTCGAATCACTCTCTGGAACTCTCCTCTTGTCCAGCGTCGTATCACTCTCTGGAACTCTCCTCATGCTGTTTCTGACGTCAATGGATCTTCTTATGTACTGCTGTTATTATTTAAAAATGAGTGTATTTACAACTTACTTACATAGTTGTAGGTAACTGGAAAATTTAAACTATTTACAAAAAATAAATACGCCGTGCGGACGGGCATAAGCTCCCGCTGCACCGTGGATGATTTAAGAAAGAGAACCACTGTAGCTTGCGTGTCCTATTTATACCCATGTCTTGGTCGACACCTGCAGTGGTACGAAATCAACATGTCAGAAACTGTCTCTGGATTCAGTTCCCCCACTCTTTGTCAAATTCGCTATTTCTTATATTTCTGCTAATTGCAGAGTCCTGTAAGTATACTCTTATACTTATCTTATAACTATTTTTACAACACATGTTCACTGTAAATTTGGACATTGCAACTTAACCTTTTCGATCTGTACACAGTTATTTCACTATTACACTCGTACGGTGTGGCACTTTCGCGTGGTTTTCGTACACAGTATTTAGTAAATTTTATTACATTTTATTGTGTTTTTGGATTTTAATTCTTAATTATAGTTTATGAATAATTACGGAAAAACAGTAATTGTGGAATTATTCATCTTGGGGTGGTAAACTCGCCTGCATAGACCTGCGTTCACACACACTAGCAAAATACTGGTGTACACACTTTCAGTTACATTTGTGTGTGTGTGTGCACGTCGATTCAGGTCGAAACACCTGTTCATATTTTTGTCTGAGCCAAGCTTGCAATCCCTGACATGCTTATTTCTAATATATTATTAATTATTTACAGTTTGTTAGGTAAATTTAAATTTTTATATTCAATGCTCAGTACATCACTTATTTGTACTGTCGCATTATCCCTCTGCTTGGTAACAAAAAAAAATTTAATAAATTTATTTATTATTATTTTTTTATTTATTATTATTATATTTGCAAAAAATGTAACAAATAATAAAGAATAATATTTGTCATTTCACCCTTAATTGGAGTGTATACAAATGTCTTACTTCCCCTCTTCGTACGCTCACTGCTCGTGACCTTGTAGTAGGGTGGCTTTAACAAACAGCTGATCTGACTGGTTTCATTGACCTCGTTGTTTTCATGTGTAGAACTTCCTAAATGACGTTGCGTGGAATTTACCAATTTCTTTCTTCTGTATCTCATCATATACGATGACAGTGTGTTGTCCTACTCGCTGTCTTAACGTATACGGTCCATTATAAAGTCTGAAGAATTTCTTCGCCGTATTATCACTCCGTTTTCCCACTGGATTTGCTTTGAGTAGTATACTTTCTCCCACGTTGAATTGTTGTAGCTTGTGAGTTAGATTAAATCTCTCTACTCTCTTGTTACCTCTTTCTCTTATCCGTTGCTTTGCGTATTCAATTTTCACACTTATTGGTACAGGTACATTTTGGTTATTAGGTTTGTTTATATACTTAGCCCAAAAACTGTTTGGATTCTTATCTTCTTCTAATTCCATGGGAGTATATCCTGTTGCTTCACTATAATTTTCGTTAATGGCTTTTTCAAGAAATGGTAAATATTCTGCCCATTTATTGTGTTGATGATGGCAATATATTCGTAAATATTTACCTAATTCTTTGTTAACTCTCTCAGCAAGGTTTCCTTGAGGATGTCTTATGGATGTGAGTACAGGTTGCATTCCATTTTCCCTTAACGTCCTCTCCCATTTTTCACTTTGGAATTGTACACCTTGATCACTGAGTATCTTCTTCATTTTTCCATATAACGGAATATATTTCTGCAGTAGTATCTTTAGAACAACTTTGGTTGTGGGTCGCATAATTGGGTACAGTCGGACTGCCTTGGAAAACACATCGATACATACCAATATGTGCTTCACACCTCGACTTGATCGTGGTAGTGGTCCCAGAAAATCCACTGCAATTAGCTCTCCTTTGTTTTCCTTCTGTATACTCTGCATTCCTACATATGTGTGTAAATTCGGCCCTTTCGCCGTTTGACACTCATAACACTTCTTTACCTCCTTCTTTATCTTTCGATACATATTATTAATCGTACAATCTTCTCGTAGACTCAAATAACATTTCAGAGCGGCAGCATGTGCTAAACTCTCATGTGCTGGTTGAATTAATTTTTGTAGCATGTCATTCGTTAGTACTATCTTCCAGTTTTGTCTTACTAACCTGAAAAGAATTCCATTAAGTACCTTATAATGATTTGGTAGCTGTTCTTGGTCCTTCATCTCCCTTATCGTCACGTCCAAATCTTGTTGATGTGCTAAGTTTTTCAGCATTTGTTTTACTTCATCATTCTCTTTGAATTTAATTGATAACAATCGTACTTCTTTCTTTTCGCTCACACAAACTTCTTCACATTCTTCTTTGATGTATCGGCTTAGTGTATCCGCTATAATATTGTCTTTACCTTTACAGTATTTAATGGTGAATGAGTATTCGCTAATGGCTAAAATCCATCTTAATAATCGGGCATTTGTTACTTTGCATTTCAATAGAAATGATAATGCTTGGTGGTCAGTATGTATCTCAAAATGAGTACCATAAACATAATATCTGAATTGCTTAAGAGCGTATACTATAGCAAGTATTTCTTTTTCTGATGTGGAGTAGTATTTTTCAGCTCCTTTGAAGACTCTACTGGCGTAGGCAATAACTCGGTGCTCTCCCATAGTATCTTGTTGATATAGTACACTTCCTACTGCGTAGTCACTAGCATCGGAGTATATTACGAATTTTCCTTCTCGTTGAGGATGATGTAACATAATATTTTCGATGAACAACTCTTTCACTTGGTTAAAGGCATCTTGATGTTTCTTCTCCCACTTCCATTTTTTTTTCTTTCTTCGTCAGCTCTAGAAGCGGTTGCGTATATCTTGCATATAACGGTGAGAATCTTCTGTAGTATCCTGTGAGTCCTAAGAATGCTCTTAACTTTTTGAGATTTCCGGGTATAGGGAAATTAGTTATGCTGGAAATTTTGATAGGATCGGGTTGAATACCAGAGGATGAAATAATGTGACCTAGGAATTGGATAGAGGTTTTGATAAATTCACATTTGTCTAGGTTAAGGGATATGTTCGCTTGCCTAAACTTGTGGAATATCGTGCTTAGATGTTTTATATGTTCGTCTAACGTTTTAGATACAACTAAGATATCATCTACAAATATCATGGTGTAGGGTTCCACTTCAGGTCCTAGGGCTCTTTCTAGACACTTTACGATGGCTGCCAAACTCGTGCTTAATCCGAAGGGTACTACCCTGTGTTGGTAGCATTTATTTTTATACAGGAAAGCAGTGTGCTTTCTATTCTATTCACGAATTGGAATCTGCCAGAAACTTGAGCATAAATCTAGCTTCGTGAGATACCTTGCTCCTTCACACTTAGTAAATAATTCGTCCGCAGTTGGAGCACAGTCATACTCTTTTAATACAATGCTGTTCAGCTCCCTCATGTCAAGGCATAGACGTATCTCACCATTTTTCTTCTTCACTACCACTAGAAGATTCAGGAAGTTGCTGTTCGATCGCTCTATGACTCCACTTTCGATCATATGCCGAATTTCTAGTTCAACCTCTTCCTCATATCGCATTGGGATAGGGTATGTCTGCCTAATGACTTTTGTAGGGTCTGACACAACTATAAAGTGCTCGTATACTGTCGTCTGCGTTGGTACTTCACTAAATACATCACTATATTCTTCTATTAATTCGTGCAGTTTCTCTTCTTCCTGTGTCGTGATCCCTTCATCTACCGCATTCACATGTCGAGTTGGACCATATTGTATTTGTGGCTTGTACAAAGTAATAGGTGTTTCACTTACCTTGCACTCTTCTTCCTCGCTGTTCATGTTTAATTCATATTGAACATTTTTAGAATTATCGTTAGTAATTACGAACGTATTTTCTCTCTTATTTTTAATTCTTATGGTTTGTTTATATTCTACTGCCACAATGTGCGTATTAGAATCGTCAATTCTTTCTACTAATTCCTCTTTTGCTTTCCTTTCTTCTCTTAATTTTTCGGTATGTTTTGTAAAAAATTCTGTTAACTCTTCTATTTGCGTTCTAATATTATTTTCTTTTACTTTTTCTGTTTGTTTGTTCTCTACTTCACCAAATACGGCTTGCATCATAGCTTGAAGTGCTTCTCCCATCCTTAAACTTCCTGATATTGCCATGGTGAATTATTATTAAAATATTTATTTAGTAGTAATTCTTTAACACTTATTATTGATAACCGTTCCCTACTTATTTATTTATTTATTTTTATTAATAGTTATTATTAATACTCATTACAGTTACACCTGTTACATAGACAAACAATATTATTCGTGGGTGCCAGCTGTGTGATTACACAACAATTAAGATTACATTCAGTTACTGTTTAATATAAATAATTATTACATATAATACTTTTTTTTTATTTAACACACTCTTATATTTTAGAGAAACCATTCAGCTACATACAAAAAATTTTAATAGTTAAATGGTGGGGATTGGGCCATACGTTCATGGGCTACAATTTATGTAACAAATTTTTGCACATAAATTTAGGCATGTCGTGCTCCACGTCCAGGGCGAGAAATATATGCAACGTATTTATGTGTGTGAATTTTTATATGTACTTTAATTTGTATAGCCCCACGTTCTTTGGGAGCCAAATATGCAACAATACATATACATAAACACATATACATATACACAAATTTAGCGTGACTGGTCTCACGTTCAAGATTGACAAATTATGTAACAATATAACATTTAAATTGGGTTTCAGGTGTATCTGCAATAAGAACTCTACGTAACTTGTAACGGTATTTCAAATTTATTTGATATTATTAAAAATTGTGCACATGGCACTGACTTCTATTTCAAACATTCGTTATTATTTGTTATTATGCCGTAAGGCTTATGCTATATACATCCTTACTGACTAAATATTCTATTCTACTAATTATTGTATTAAAGAAAAATCTCATTTTCAGACTACTCAGTCAATTAATGTGTTTCAAAATATCAATATTTAAATCTCTTTTTATATATTGTAATGTACTCAAAATATTAATAGTTATTGAATTTATCTTTTGTTTCTCAGTACTGTTTTATCTCAAATACTAATTGTTTTCATTTAAATGCTTTGTATTCATTTTATTTCATATTAATTTGAGCTCTTGTTACGTTAATCGTATTTCTAAAACATCATCTATGATTTTAATCCTACTTTACAAGAAACATTGGCTCTTACTTTTAAATAAAATAGAAATGTCTTTAATTGTCTTTGAGTTCATTGTACGATTAAGATATAAATAAGTTGTTTATCACCTTATTGTCGTCAATCATACTCGATCATTTTTGATCCATCTGTAGTCGTCCTCGTCTCGCACTCCAGCGTCGGCTGTCTCTCTTCTCCTCTAGTCCAGCGTCGGCTGTCTCTCTTCTCCTCTTGTCCAGCGTCATATCACTTATTCTTGTCCAGCGTCGAATCACTCTCTGGAACTCTCCTCTTGTCCAGCGTCGTATCACTCTCTGGAACTCTCCTCTTGTCCAGCGTCGTATCACTCTCTGGAACTCTCCTCTTGTCCAGCGTCGTATCACTCTCTGGAACTCTCCTCGTGCTGTTTCTGACGTCAATGGATCTTCTTATGTAATTCTTCTTATGTACTGCTGTTATTATTTAAAAATGATTGTATTTACAACTTAGTTACATAGTTGTAGGTAACTGGAAAATTTAAACTATTTACAAAAAATAAATACCCCATGCAGACGGGCATAAGCTCCCGCTGCACCGTGGATGATTTAAGAAAGAGAACCACTGTAGCTTGCGTGTCCTATTTATACCCATGTCTTGGTCGACACCTGCAGTGGTACGAAATCGACATGTCAGAAACTGTCTCTGGATTCAGTTCCCCCACTCTTTGTCAAATTCGCTATTTCTTATATTTCTGCGAATTGCAGAGTCCTGTAAGTATACTCTTATACTTATCTTACAACTATTTTTACAACACATGTTCACTGTAAATTTGGACATTGCAACTTAACCCTTTCGATTTGTACACAGTTATTTCACTATTACACTCGTACGGTGTGGCACTTTCGCGTGGTTTTCGTACACAGTATTTAGTAAATTTTAGTATATTTTATTGTGTTTTTGGATTTTAATTCTTAATTATAGTTTATGAATAATTACGGAAAAACAGTAATTGTGGAATTATTCATCTTGGGGTGGTAAACTCGCCTGCATAGACCTGTGTTCACACACACTAGCAAAATACTGGTGTACACACTTTCAGTTACATTTGTGTGTGTGTGCACGTCGATTCAGGTCGAAACACCTGTTCATATTTTTGTCTGAGCCAAGCTTGCAATCCCTGACATGCTTATTTCTAATATATTATTAATTATTTACAGTTTATTAGGTAAATTTAAATTTTTATATTCAATGCTCAGTACATCACTTATTTGTACTGTCGCAATATATATATACTTAACCTACTTTTCGTTTATTCTATTTCATTCAACTGATTAGTTAACTATAAAAAAAAATAATAACTGCATAATGTATTCATTAATCAACTTGGTTAATTATTTATAAAACTTTGGTAATTCATACCCTCGGATCCGAGATATATCCTTTCTTTATATTAAAGTTAAACAATTTACTTTTGCTGCCATTTGAAGAATGGACTTATTAATATTAGCATGTTATAGTCATTAAAGCTAAATACATCATATTGTTTATCACAAAGTTACAATGGTAATTTAATTCGGCCAGTCTTTTGTATTATTATATTAATTTTATTTTGGTGTCAATTGTCTTTCATATTTTTATTAAGTAATTTCTGAACTACAGAAATTTGACTTCTGTATCACCTGTATGTAGCATCCTCGGCGAATCGGGGTTGTCTGTAGTAAATGGTGGCTATGCGGCCTCTGGTCTATCCTGGAGGTCTGAAGAAGGTGTAATAATGGAAGGTGTGGTTGTCTCTCTTTTTGCAAGGTTTATCAGATTCTGGTGCTGGCGGTGGTGGGAAACTTTCACTTGAACTCACTTACTTCGGTTTACCGCACTTTTACCTTATAGTTAAACTGTTACATATTCTGTGATCTCTATCACGTTGACGTGATATTAAATCAACTGCAGAGATGTCATAAACAAACACTTAAAACACATCAAAGATGTTAAACATATTGAAATTACTGATAATTATTGCTATCTGCTTTACTAAGCATTATCTTAAAGAAACTAAGAGAGTGAACGACATATTCTTTCATTCTCTATAATATTGTAGTTACTGCCTACATGTTCAACTGTACTGTTCTCGCGGCGGAGTCTGAGTTACAAGTATTTTGGGGTGCACAGCTGGCATAGCGATGTGCTTGTCCCCGCATGTTGTTATTTACCGGCGCGAGAAATAGTTCTTAATTTATTAATTATTATTTTTACTTATTTTAAATTGCTGGTTTATTACGTCTCTCTATAATTTATTACTCACTGATGAAACAGGAGGTGGTTTACATATTTATTTGTTTAACATTATTTAGTTTTCTATTTATTTCATTCGCTATATTTATTTTTCTGTTATGGAATTCATCTAAAAGTATGCATGTTTCTACTGGTTGGGGTACATAGGGAGAGAAATTATGTAGTTTCATTTAGGATTATATTATTTTTACCTTTTTTTTATTTTGTGCTATTTAACCCTATTAAGTCGTCACAACAGGACAGCCAAAAAATCTACATTGAACATTTACAATGATAATATAAAGAATACATTTGTGCAACTAACAAGGTAATGCCTTTCTACACCAAATTGTTGCCGGTGATGAGTCTTGGTGTTATCACTATGAACCAGAATCCAAACATCAGAGTATGCTGTGGAAGCATGCACAATCTCCGAAGGCGAAAAAGGCATTGTACTGTAATTAAGCACCATTTATTTTTAAGCAGGTGTCCGCCTATTTTTGTTATTTTGTGTTATATCTAATTCGTCATCTTTTCTCCCATGAACGTGGTGAAATTAGTGCATTTAACACATTAGCGTGTATTTAATATTTAATTCTAATGGTATTTTATGTTCAAGACATTTTCCTCGCGCGCGCGCGCGCGCACACACACACACACACACACACACACACACACACACACACACACACACACACACACACACACACACACACACACACACACACAATGTATACAATATAATCGCCCGACAATAACTGAACTGAGTAATTGTATTTATAGCCCACTGGAAATCTAGAAGATTCCACATACTACATATTACCTCTAAACTACGACATAATTGATTGCAGCCTTGACACAGTGCAAGCGGCTGCATAAATTCTGGCACCGTCTAGCAAATGCGTTGAGAAGCATGTACACGCACACATTACATTCCGGATCCCTCTGGAACATTCGATAAACATGTAGATTGTTCTGTGATGTCATGACAATATGTTGCTTTGTGTTTGTTACATTGGTCTCTATGTTATTTAAACTCATTACAGTTGAATTTAAAAGTTACTGTCTTTGTATATACATAATTCTTAGTTACTGAATTTTTTGTTTTATTATATACTTAGCTATTATAAACTATAAAAATATAGACCTTCTGTTTTTGGTTTAGATCAAGTTAGACTGTATTTGGTTTTGATCACACTATTTTCAATAATTTTTTCTTGCAATTACTATATGTTCATTTAGCTGTTATAAGGAAAAGAACAAAATTTGGTACAATTATCAGATTTATAGTGTATGCTGACATTGTTTTTTTTAGTAATAAATTTTAGTAAATATTGATCAGTGTTTACGTACTTTTTCATTGGAAATTCATCATAAGGGACAGAATATGAATTAAGACAGATGTTCTTGACATTAATCCCTTCACAT
Source organism: Magicicada septendecula (assembly GCA_034769895.1). Lineage (NCBI taxonomy): Eukaryota > Metazoa > Arthropoda > Insecta > Hemiptera > Cicadidae > Magicicada > Magicicada septendecula. The sequence goes on from CM068373.1 coordinate 280,817,397, forward strand.
CCAGACCCTTAAAAAACACTCCAAGCATATGTACTGGATAAATGTAATAGCTAGGAGAATTGAATATAGTGGATAAAGCACATTCCTTTACTTTGAACTTATAATTTTACTCTTCAATCAAGCTTAATATCTCTCTCCTCAAAAATATTTGTTTTTTGTTGTTACAAATACATTATGTTCTTAATGTTTCTCCCTTTCAAGTACTGTGTTGACATTATTTACGTCTTGTTTTTCTGAACATTTTGATATACAGAAAGCTAAAAACCATAAACCATTATTACCTAACCACATATGTGAAAACAATATATATTTTTGCTTTATATTAATAAATAGGATAATTTACAATTAGTACAATTCTTCTTCACATCGCAGTAGTACACTTCTTCGATACAATCACATATTCAAAACATTGAAAATATAGTGCAGGTATGGATATTGGGACAGTCCTGAACAAGCTGATGCAGACTTTTAGGTTCAACAGCTATAGTTATTCTTGTTCATGCTATAGGATCATATTCATTTACAGCAGGTTATTATGAAATTTGTGAGCGTTTTACTGGAGATACTAATCTCTACACTCTACAACACATACAACATCCCAACCAAACTACATCAAACTAGTTTTACCAAAAAAACTCAGTGTGTTTTACTGAACATATTTACTCTACACACAACAATGCATACAACATCCCAACCAAACTACAGTTAAACCAGTTTCAGCAAACAAACGCAAGAGTGTTTTACTGAGAATACTAGTCTCTATGCTCAACAATACATACAACATTCCAACAAAACTACATTCAAAACCATTTCAGTAAATGAACTCAGAGTGGTTTTTGGTATTTTTATGCTATAGAGCATTATAAAAAAAACCTGATATGCAACAGTATAGTATACTCCCGACTATCCGGCCTAATGTGGTGGAAGGGCAGGCCGGATAACAAAAAAGCCGGGGTTCTATAATTACTCACTTCCTGTCCTACCCATACCATTAAAATCTCACTTTTTATACCAAAACCCGCTCTTATTCATATTTTCTGACCTCTTAGTACAGTCCAGTACTTTATAAATATTTGTTATGTACTGTTCTGTACGTTTTAAAAATTTATTACAGAAAAATGAAGTCCAAGAATAAAAATATTGTATACACATTTTAAGATAAATTTTATGTCTAACTTAATTGCAGGAAACATAAAATGATGTACAATGTACAGTATGAATACTTTCAATTTTAAAATAAACAAAACATTAATTTAAAACAGGCCTAATTCTTAAAAAAATGATTTAAACATATTTTACTGTTCATGTAAATCCTAGCTTTTCATGTCACAACTTGTGTTTTGCACACGGCACGTTGGTTCAAAAATAGACCAGATAGTAGAGTCTACTGTATTTGTCTAAAAATTCAATTCTACACACACCCTTCCTCCTTCAATCAATGCCTTACCGCAGTTTCATTCAAATAAAACAATGTCTACATTTTTCAAACTATGAAGATTATGGCCCTAAGAATCATCCTAATCAAAAACTGAATAAGGTGTTGCCAATTTTCAACTGCTACTCATAAAATTCCGCTGCCTTCTTACTCCTGAGAGATCACAATAGATGAGAATCTTCTATTTAAGGGGTGCTTGAGTTGGATACAATACATTCCATTGAAGAGAGCCCAATTTGGAATAAAAATGCGAATGTTATGTGATGCTAAGAGTAGTATGTTTGGAACATGATCATTTACTCAGAACAGGGAACACTTCTCAGTGAAGATTACACAGGTCTTCCAGTTTCAGCACAAGTGGCCATGAACCTGATAAGCCTCCTGCTTGGAAAGGATATTATCTGACAATGGACAGCTATTATGACTCCACAATTAGCTGGCACTCTGGTTCAAAACAAGACTGACGTGTATGGAACAATAAAGCAGACACGGAAAGACATACCACCACTAAAAAAAAGAGATAATGGGCTATCAGTGCAGTAAGATAATACCTATGAAGTGGAAAGATAAAAATATATTTCACTCTTTATCTACTATACACTCTAGAAATTGTTGAAATGGAAGAAACCAGGTAAAATTAAAAAGAAACCTACACGCATTATTGAACAATGGGAGGAGTGTGTAACAGGGCATTTTTGGGCTTACCTTGGGGTATTAAAAAGATTGTAATATTTTTATTTTATACTTTATTTTATTATTAAAATGAATTTTATTAAACTTTATTAAGTAATAATAACTTTAGTAAGGCAGAAACAGAATTATGAAGGAAGTAAATTTTATTGTAAATTTTGTAACGGCAGAATAAATAAATCGAATCGTCGAATTATACAGACGCATAAAACAACATCTGAATTCGGATCAAGGTCAAGTGTGGACGGCAGAGAACAGTTATTTTTAGAACGATGACAGCATACGTTACGTGACGGAAAACAGATGATGTTATGTAAGCCAGGACGTCACAGATTTGGAATGCGGGTGTGTTTAAAATAGATCCAATATACCACATGGTTTTGGCGTATGAATACCAGTTGCTTACGCCAAGGCGCTTCACAAAATAACGCAATGATTCGTTCTCAGAAATATCTCAACTGTTGAAGTGAACAGACGTACATATTAAACTTTTATAAAAGGCGGCGCACCCGTCGCATATTACAGTGTGAAACATTAAAAGGCCTTTCTTTTCAAAACATAACATGTAAAAGCAGTTTTGGTAAAATTCAATCAGTGAGGAAATAACTTTTAAAAACATGTAAATTCAGTGCGTGGGTTCGTCGACATCTTCAAGCGACAGATGGGTAACATTCTTCAAAATTCAATTATGTAACACTTTCAATTTCTGCCATAAATTCAACTTTTATCAATCAAGTAAAATTCTTTATTACAATCAAATTAAATTTTGTTAAAATGAAATATAAAATATGAGATCTCTGAGCACTAGTATGTGTGGGCGCGTGCTGTCTGAATATCTATATATTTAAATTAAGGAGTGCTGGTTACGAGATGTTTAATTGATAATTATTTAATTGTTAGAATGTTTAATGGGGTAAGTTTTATAGTGTTTGATTGTTGACTAAGTAATTCTCTTTAGCCATGTGGTGATAATATTTTAAAGTGTTTCCTTTTTCAAAATGAGCAAATATTAACATGTTTCTTCTTTTAATAACCTTAATAAATTTTAAGTATGTGCATAACGAAATTGTTGTTTATTTTGATCAACCATGTCTGATTTCCTGGTTCGCTTATAAGAACCTTAGAAAATTATCTCTGCGTATCAGAGATGGTGCCCGAAAGGTATCATAAAATAATAAAAAGGTAAGTTAATTAATTCTATTAAGCAAATAATATTACATTGGCTTCTGAACAGGGACAATTATATAAATTGTGTATAATATAAGCCTACAGGGAAATCAGAATGGTTGCTTGAAAAAAAAAAAAATTATGCAAAATAAGGTACGTAATATGCAAGGTCATGTTATAGCTGTTATGTGATGTTTTGTTGTGCTAAATATATAGAACAGTAGTTCAAAAGAAGTAAAGTTTAAGCAAATTTTGCACAATGACCACTAACGAGAGTACTAATAACGAAGTCAGCTTCTCTGACAGTCAAAGAGAAAGTCAAATAAATAGCGATTCAGGTATTCAAACAGAGTCACTGTCAATAAGTGACAGTAATGTAGATGGATCTGTATTAATTAATGAGGCGAGAGCAAATTCCACTCCTATTACAACTAAAACCAATATAAAAGAAAAAGAATTGTCATTAGAGGACATATTTGATTTTATGAAAACTAATTTCAGTAAAGTGAATAGCAATTTGAATAAACAAAGAAATGATTTTGATGAAAAATTCGATAAAATAGATCATCGTTTTGACGTTAAATTAAATGAGCAGAATGATAAGATTAAAAGTAACTTTGATGATAGATTCAATGAGATCAGAAACGAAATTAAACAACAGGATTTCAAGTTTAGTGAGCAAGTAAATCTAATTAATACAAATTTAAATAATATGAAAGAACAGGTAATAAAATCTATAAATAATAATTGTGAGAAGATGGTTAACGAAACGAATAAAAAGTTAGAACATAAATTCAATCAGATACTGAATAAGAAGTTAGATGACAATGTTACAAGTATGACAAATATTAATAATGACAAAATAGTGGAAGAGTTAGTATTAGATAGTAAAGAATTTAATAGTGATGATAATGATGTTAATTACAATTCTGAGGGAAGTGGGAGTGAGAATTCTGATAATATAAGTGAAAATATGCTGTTAAAGAATAATGGGGTAAATATTGAGAGTACTGATGAAGTTGTAGAATGTAATAATGGAATGTTAATGTGTGTTATGAGTCAGAGAGAAAGTGGAAAGATAGTATAGAGGTAGAATGGTGGCAGAGGGTAAATTTTCCCCAGGTTTATTGTGAACCAAGGTGTTCACAAATATTGTTTTTGAAGGGCAAGAGTCCCTTATTATTGGAAGACATGAGGTCTTTGAGTTGTTCCCCGAGTTTTTATAAGTTAGTACCCTCTGTGTGAGATGGTGTCGAAAGTGTGATATGGTGTTATGGTGAGAGAGATTTAGATAGAGAGTTGTGTATTGATAGAGAGATAGAATTATATAAATTAAAGAGAAATTATAAAGAGCTGAAAGCGAGGTTAGAATGGAAGGAAATAGATGATATAAAATACTTACCTTATAAAATAGAGATGGATAATTATTTTGATGATGATGATAAAATAACTGACTTTATATTGAATAAAACTACTGATGGAGACAGAACTAAAATCACAAATGTAGATGGGTTTTATGAATTGATAGATAAGAATGATGTCAAATATTATGTCGATAATGGTCATAATAATAATAACAAATTGTATGTGGATAACAATGATTTATGTTATAAAAATGTGATTATGTTGTATGATGATGGAGGTTGAATTTAAAATTAGTGTATGGACATTTTTAAATATTTTAATTTATGGTAATGACCTGGCCAGATTATGAAATGAAGTGTGGAAAACTGAAAAATTAATGACGAACAATTTGTAAATAACTGAGAGTAGAAATTTCACCAGCTTGTTGAACGGGGAGGGGGACCCCTAAGGTATGTGTTTTACAATTTTTTTTACACTCAAGGTGCATAAATAAGGTGTACCTTACCACGTACCAACATTGCCTAGGCGTGTAAATAAAGAATTTTAGTGAGGCAGTGTGTTCAACAAAATTTACTAGTGCCATCTGTGAAAATGATGAATGGAAGTCCATAGTTGATTTGTAATAATAAAATGTAACAAGGTCACGAGTAAATGTAATTTGAAAATGAAATTAAAATTTTAAGTTATGTAATTTTGGTAAATCTTAAATGTGAATTGTTTATTTTCATGTAATGACAACAACGTTAAGTGTGAATAGATTAGTTTAAGTGACTAAGTAAATGTTTTGTTGTACTTACTATTTTATGTTAATGAAGGTCAAGGTAGGGAAAGTTAAGAAAGAAATGTATGAGGTTAAAACACAACCAAGACTAGAAATGTCATGTAATGTAAATTGTAAATTCTTAAACAAAAATATCTTTTACTTGTGATTCCCCAACTTTTCGGGCGGTCACGGCCTCACCGAACCCTGACCGTGGAATTGGTTTAGCTTTGACAGCTATGGTCGGGGCTCATTGCGTCACGTTCTGCCTTAACTGGCCATAGCTGTTATCGTTGTAAAGGTGAATTTAGAAATTGACAGGGGGGGTAATTCAGGGGAATCACCAAATTATGGAACAGCGGCTATCACTCTGTTCGCGTAGGAACAGTAAAAAAAGGTGATAGACCCGCATTAAGGGCATATAAATTTGTAATCTTTAGATATGATGGTATCTAGTTTTTAAAAATGTAACGCAGAAGCAAGGACAAGGAGATGACAAAATTCCTCCAAAACTTCAGTCCTTGTGGACGCAACTGGACGCCACAGTCCAGGGGGGTCATAGTGTGTGTGGTTAAGGAGGTTACTCAGGGGGGTAACGAATTAAAATTTGGTAATTTAATGATGGTGACTCACTACTGAGATGACTAAATAATTTTGTTTTGATTTGAGAAATGGGTGCACTAGATGTTTCTTATACTGTGTTTATTATGTCTTATTGTATTAATTGCATGTAGTGTGTTAGGAATAAGGATTATAAAAATATAATAATATGTTATAGAATAAGTTTTCAATGTGTTTAAAGATTTTAAATAAATAAATAATGAAATAAATTTGAGATAGTTAAAATTTTCAATGGGTTGTAAAAGATAGAAGTTGGGTGATAGTAATTGTTTAAGTAAGACATTTGAGTCAGTCCAAGTTGAGTATAGATGGGTGTTAGAGAGTATAAGAGGTGAAATACAAGTAATGTAAAATGGGAGTATTGATAGTGACACAGTAGCTATGGGGAAAATATGTAGAATAATGAGTGATTTATTGAGGTAATAAATAAATGGAGATATTTTGTAGATGAAAGTGATGTAATGGGAGAATAATTAGTTGATAGGGGAATTTTGTAAAGGGGGTGGTGTGATGAGGAGTCCTCAACGAAAAGCGTTGTGGCGGGAGGGGAACCGATTAGCGCCGGAAAGGGTTACCTAAGGGGAGTCCAGGAACCAACATAAGGGAGTGAGCAGTGGGAAGGGAACACACATCCTGAGTACAAAGGGGTAGAGAGTATTTTGTTATAAGGGTAGAATGATGCGAAATGAATTAGAGTAGAAAGTTGGGGTTAGAAAATTGTTGGTAGGTATTTTGATAGAGGGGTGTCATATTAGTTAAAGCTGTTAGTGATATTAGAGTCATAGAGGGGGTAAGATTATTGTAATGCCAAGTTAATTAATTGAATTGTTATGAGTAATTGATAGTCACCCAAACTAACTGAATGAGAATGAGAATAGTAAAAGAGAAGTATATTTAAAAGGTAATAATGATCAAAACAAGAGAGATTTTAGTAAATTTGAAAATAAAATAAATCTGCAACATGTGTAATATGATCAATTTAAATTTAAATATAAATTTTATTGTTTTTGAAAGGTAATGATAACAATGTTTATTTTGAAAGTTCTATGTTCATTATACTGTAATTGTATTATGTTTAAAGATAGGAATTTATAACCATGTTTCATATATTTGATGATATAGCTTTGTGTAGCATGTATGCATATGTGTAAAAGGTCATTGACCTGACCCAGATCAGCTGATGGTTGATATTATAGACAGGATCTGATTCAAGTAACCAATTTGTAATTCAATTTTGTCACTTAATTAAATAATTTTTTATTTTTATTTTTGCTGATGGAAGAATATTTTGAAGAAGAAAAAAAAAGAAGAATAATTAATGGCTAGTAATATGAGTCCAATTGAGATTGAATATAATGTTGATAATTTTTATGCAAAAGTAAAAATGTAAGGTAAATAATTTTGATTAAGTTTAAATGTGAATTGTTTATTTTGAGGATTATCACAATATTGATTATAATGTGTCATGTTCATTATGTATGAGGAAGTAGAGTGGGAGGGGAATGTTTTAAGTATACAGTGGAACTTGGTTATTACGGCCTCGCCTGTTACGTCAACTCGGGTGTAGCGTTATTTTGTCATAAGTCCGGTCAAACTGATATCTTTAACATTATAAAAATTCTCGATTTTAACGTCACTAAATATTGTACTACTCTGTTATAGCGTCAAAAATTTCTCAGATATTTTACTCTAAATTTCATATAAACGTATATATGTGCGCGCGCACTATGCCCATGGCTACAGACATACATTGTATGCAAGCGATAAGCACTGTAACAGGACCGCCGGTGTCTGGCGACTGACATGTCTCCCCACCACTCTCACCGGGTCAGTAGCACTGCGCGTCTCGAGGCTATTGTTCACGCCACGCTGTTACAGTATTTACTGTACAGTATTGTTTACACGTAGTCTCGTCTCTGTTTTTGGTTGTTATTGTTTCTGTATCTGCTCGTACTGTGACAGTTTCTTTTGTGTGTTTTATAACTTAAGTTTTGGTAGCCACTGTTTATAGAATTTTAATACGTAGGTCTACATTATTATACAGTAATCATGACAAGTTCTAGTAAAAAAAGAAAGGTTCTGTCTATTCAAGAGAAAGTACGTGTAATTAGATCATATGAAAGCGGACGTAAAATAGCTGATGTATGCCGTGAGTTTGGTTTAGTGAATTCTACTGTAGGTTCAATTTTAAAAAACAAGGACAAAATTTTAAAAAAATTTGAGAAAGATGGAGAACAAATTAAAAAAATTAGGAAATGCGAACATGGTGATGTGGATGCAGCATTATTGAAATGGTTCAAACAGTGTCGATGTTCAGATATTCCTGTGAGTGGACCAATTCTGAAAGAGAAAGCTACAGAATTCAGAATTGTTTGGTATTGATTTTACGTGCTCCAATGGATGGCTAGATCGATTTAAGGCCCAACACTCGATTTCCTTTGCAAAAATTTGTGGTGAGGCAAAATGCGTAGATCTGAACGTTACAGGTGATTGGGTGCGTAACACTTGGCCACAAATTAGACGATCATATAAAGATGAAGACATCTTTAATGGAGATGAAGCCGGAATTTTTTATAAATTAACTCCAGATAAGACTTTCAAATTTAAAAATGAAAAGTGCGTTGGTGGGAAGCTCTCTAAACAAAGAGTTACAGTTTTTGTTTGTGCGAAGATGATGGGAACCGAAAAAAGGAAACTTTTAGTTATCGGGAAAAGTTTGCATCCTAGATGTTTTAAAAACATCAAAAAACTTCCTGTAAGTTACACTGCCAACAAAAAAGCGTGGATTACTTCTAGTATTTTTGAAGATGAACTAAGAAAGTGGGATAAAGAACTGTCATCGAAAAACAGAAAAATTCTACTTCTAGTTGACAACTGTGCAGCCCATCCAAAGTTAAATTTGACAAACATTAATCTGGTCTTCTTACCGGCCAACTGTATGAGTGTCCTACAACCTATGGACCAAGGCGTCATTAGAAGCATAAATTGTCACTACCACAAGCAACTTTAAAAAAAATTATTTTCTGTATGGACATGGTGCAACCTGCCACAATTTCACTCTTACATGCAATACAATTCCTAGACGACTCTTGGAAGAGTGTAACACAGAAGACGATAGCAAAATGATTTAGTAAAGCACAACTCATACATGAAAATTTACCCGATGATGACGAAGACGACGACTTGCCGCTCTCGGAGTGGATTAAGAAATTCAACGTAAATGAACTTGATTCCTATGCATCAGTGGATGACCAAGTAGAAACATTCCAAGTGTTGAGTGATGCAGAAATTATCGTGGAAGTAAAAAACATAGAAGCAGAAGATAGTGTTGAAGAAGATGCTGACCAAGAGGAGGATGCCGACATCGTTTGTCCGACAGTACAGGAAGCAATGAGAGCTGCCGAAACTCTTTCACGATTTTACTGCTTTAGAGAGACGTCTGACGACACATTCAATGTAGTGCAGCATCTCCACAGCACAACAGAAAGAATTTATTTTTCAGAAAGGAGCATTCAAAAGAAAATTACGGATTACTTTCGACAGTAAGCCTAAATGTAAGTTACATGTACTTTCTTTTTGATCTTTTAAAATATTCTTCATGCTGTTTGTATAAATGAAATGCAGTTTGTAAACTTTAGAATAAATATCACGAATAATGTAAAGATCTTTTTTTTTTATTTCTCCTTCCTTACTAGTGGTTAAAAAGGGTCTTTTATAACGTCACTCGGACATAACATCATTATTTTTTTGGTCCCTTCAATGACGTTATAACCAAGTTCCACTGTATATATGTGTTAGTATGTAAGAGTTAAGAAAACCAGTGCTTCTTAACGTAACCAGCACAGCTAAGGGGAGACAGATCAGTTAGGGGTATGGTATCATACAAGGCCACCAGTTGATATTTTGATCTGTTGTTTCAGTGTTTGGTGATGCTGTGGCAGCGGTCCTGAGCTGGCCAGCGCGTCAGAGCAGGAGCGTTAAGCGCCTGATGGCCTTATGGTGTTGGGATCTCGAGAGAGAAGTCCAGTAAGGTTATTCAGGTGCGGTCACAGTCACCAGACCAAGGGTAAGTTAAATATTTTTTTTATATAAAACATAGAGGGGGTTGTGGCAACATATCCTGACTGATCCCTTTAGGAAGTATGAATGTGTCAATGAGAGGTTTTATGCCGAAGCATAAAAACTCTCATTGAGGGGGTATTGTAACAGGGCATTTTTGGGCTTATCTTGGGGTATTAAAAAGATTGTAATATTTTTATTTTATATTTAAAATGAATTTTATTAAACTTTATTAAGCAATAATAACTTTAGTAAGGCAGAAACAGAATTATGAAGGAAGTAAATTTTATTGTAAATTTTGTAACGGCAGAATAAATAAATCGAATCGTCGAATTATACAGACGCATAAAACAACATCTGAATTCGGATAAAGGTCAAGTGTGGACGGTAGAGAACAATTATTTTTAGAACAATGACAGCATACGTTACGTGACGGAAAACAGATGATGTTATTTAAGCCAGGAGTCACAGATTTGGAATGCGGGTGTGTTTAAAATAGATTCCATATACCACATGGTTTTGGCGTATGAATACCAGCTGCTTACGCCAAGGCGCTTCACAAAATAGCGCAATGATTCGTTCTCAGAAATATCTCAACCGTTGAAGTGATCAGACGTACATATTAAACTTTTATAAAAGGCGGCGCGCCCGTCGCATATTACAGTGTGAAACATTAAAAGGCCTTTCTTTTCAAAATATAACATGTAAAAGCAGTTTTGGTAAAATTCAATCAGCGAGAAATAACTTTTAAAAACATGTAAATTCAGTGCGTGGGTTCGTCGACATCTTCAAGCGACAGGTAAAATTATGTTATAAATACTTAAAATTACACATGAAATTACAAAGAATAATAAACAATATTAAATTTAATAAACAATGTATTAACCTAGAAATTATTCCTAACTATGCAGTAATAAGGAACAAGAACACAAATCCCACAGCAATGAAGACCATTATATATGCACAAAAATACAGGATACGACAAGAAATCAGAGAAGCATATAAAAATAAAAATAAATTCATTGTTTTAAAAAAATGGAATTTTACTGACTATGGTGGTATGTATATAATAATATTATAACAAGTCAGTGGCATAATGTTTGGCAAAATAATATTTTAAAGTGTTTTCCTTTTTCAAAATGAGCAAATATTAACATATTTCTTCTTTTAATAACCTTAATAAATTTTAAGTATGTGCATAACGAAATTGTTGTTTATTTTGATCAACCATGTCTGATTTCCTGGTTCGCTTATAAGAACCTTAGAAAATTTTCTCTGCATATCAGAGATGGCGCCCGAAAGGTATCATAAAATAATAAAAAGGTAAGTTAATTAATTGCATTAAGCAAATATTATTACAAGTGGACAAAGACAGTAGTCACCTAGCTGACTACTTCTCCAAATTGAGGCAAAAAATGTTTTTATTTGCTAGATTTGGCCTTGTGGAATTCATATATATCTTGTAACACAAGGATGGAGGGGCGAAAAACACCACTTACATACCATCTAGCTGTTATAGACAGGATAATGACAAAGTATCTAATGGATTACTTGAAATCCTAGTAGTACCCCTATACCTACCAGACTGTTTGGACGGCATTTTTCTGAATATATACCTGCTACATAAAACAAACTGAATCCAACTCAATAGTGTGTTATGTGTGCCAGAGTCTGGAACTCCAACAACAACAAAATATGATGAGACTCAAGATTTTACTGTCCTCACTGCAATGTTGCACTTTGTGTATGTCCGTGCTTTCAAGCGTTTCGTACCATTGTCTATACAGTTCTATCCCACTTCTGATACCACTGTTACGACGGTCTCACTGATTGTCGTATGGTACAGTAGATAAACAAAATACAGACACCATTGAAGTCACTAATCACCAGCTTTAATTAATCACAAATAACAGTTTGTAATCAAGAAGTTATTCAATAAGATTACGCTCATACAATAATTTAAGTAACATTTGTCCACATGTATGTCAACTAATAGAGTCCTGCACAATAATCACTTTTCCCAAATATACCACTTGAGATGCACTGAGTAAATCACCCGACAAACTGACCGACTGTTGCTGGATGCTTATATTTATACCCCGCTGAGATGCCAGAATAATGTCACTTTTTCAATGATGTGTTAAACAAGTGACTATTATAGGTGCTTTCGAATCCACTAGAAACTACGTTGATATTTGGCCTTAAACAGCCTCGATTGTTGATGCATGATAAGTGTCACATAATAGTCTTTCTTCTCAAAGTAGCAATATATACGCACACAAACATTACAGCTGGCCTCTACTGGGATAGCCAAGATACTTGTAGAACAACATTATCCAATTTATGAGAACATTCCATATTGCATAACACTACTGTGGCTCAAATATAGTAAATACCCTTTAAAGTAACTGAAATACTTTTTATTTTTATTTTCTACTGTTTTATAATTAATAACATGCATACATTGTGCATTTTCCTAGTGTTGCTGAACTGAAGGTCACTTTTGTTTGTTGACTTTTGAATGTAATTCAGTTATAACAAATTATCTTTGTGCATGGTGACTGAAACTATTCTTTTTATTGTTCCACTATTTATAATTATGCATTTGATACACTAGCTTTGTGTTTGAAGTACACACGTTCTTCAAAAAATAACAAACAAAATATTTCAGGTTTGTAAATTTTCAAATACTAATTTTTTGTTTACAAATAATAATCATACTTACCATTTTATAGATATTTTTAACAAACTGTTACACAAATAAATCATAGTGTAAAATTATGTTTTGTTTAAATATTTATATTTAACTTTTTAAATAAATTACACTGCCCGAGTTAACCTGAGTTAGTAAAATATGTTGTATTACAAGATGCTTTTTTCATAAACCCAATGACAATTGAAGTAAATTTAACATTATCCATTAGTGAAAATACAAATTGCAAAGTGCTATTAGTTATTAGTCAAGTGCAAATTCTGCACTTATTAGTCACTAATAGCAGATAATTAAAAAAATTTTATTTTATTTTTTGACAGGTTGAACAAAGAAAATGTATATTAATTACTAACTTTCACATGTGAAACTTACTTTATTTTCCTCGTGCGTCGTTTCAGCGTGATGTTCACCTTCCTCAGCGAGGTATAATACTGGATGTCCGGAACTTGTAACGGTTTTTTCTCTCTAGTTGGTAGGTTGTGGAAGGGGGTTGGCGCGGGATTCCGAAGTGTTGTATGTTTTGTGTATTATTGTTTCAAAGAGTGCGTGTGATTTAAAGTACAATAATACACAAAACATACAACACTTCGGAATCCTGCGCCAACCCCCTTCCACCTCCACACCGCCCCAACACAACCTACCAACTAGAGAGAAAAAACTGTTACAAGTTCTGGACATCCAGTATAGTATCTCGCTGAGGAAGGTGAACATCACGCTGAAATGCCGTACGAGGAAAATAATCAAAGTAAGTTTCACACGTGAAAGTTAGTAATTAATATTCATTAAGTGCTGTGAAAGAAGAGGATGAACATTCAAAATAACAAAAGAAAATGTATACAGCAGTTAATTATTTGCCAATTCATATCCACTAGAAAAATAGAAAACAAATCACCAAAACAAAACTGAATTTTATTATACAAAGTTCTAAAAAACTACCCTTTAGATTGAAATATACATTACATCAAATGCAATTATACTAATCACTTGGACTGATACTAATCAACTGAATGTAAGCATAACATGTTGCAGACAGGTTCAGAACACACAATAATATCAACATTTCATTATATTGTTGTTAAGAGTTTGTTTGTTGCTTTATTATGAGTGCAGGAAGGGTTTGCTACAAAGGGGCGAAATTTTGTTCACCGTTTCATTTTAAAACAATAAACATGCTGGATAAGCAATAATTCTGTCTGTGACAGCATTATTAGCAAAAAAAATCTGAACTTAACCTCTTCGTATCCATGACGTACACAGCATATGTCATGCATTTTGCGAGCCTATTACCAGACATCTTAGGGTGTGTACATCAAATAACTGGATTGGTTTTCTATTTACCTGGTACATTTTTTCTGTTGACAAGTAAGATATTGAATTAAGAAAGTTGTGTTAGTGGTTATAATCACAAACAGAATTATCACAGTTGTGATGTCAAATCAATTCCGATCTGATGATGAGCTGAGAACCTTGAAAGCGCTAATCGGAATAATGTTTCTATAGTGGTGTGCAACAGTGATAATTCTGTAAGATACTGATAATGTTTGACCTTCATTTGTATGGTTTCGTTGGTGGGAGCAATCACATAGTTGCCCTTGGGGGGGGGGGGGTTTCGTATTTACAGTGTACACATTCTGCTTTTTAAGTATTATATATTACAGCCCTTACTTAATGCATTGCTTGTTATACTATGAGAATTTTCTTACATTACATGCGATATTTAAAATTTAAACTATCCCCATTTAAAATTTTTATTGTAACATACATTTTATTTTTTGCCTTATAATGGAGTATGAAAGAGGCCAGAGTGAAGATGACGAAAGCTATATGCTGGAAAACGATGATATCCTGGAATCTAGTGACAGTGATTTTTCAGATGTTTGAGAAGACAATATGGGTGCAAAAACAGTAGTTGTTGGACTTTTGTTACTGACTCATACGAGGTGCTATCAGAAAGTTCCCGGACTAGGTCTAATAAATTCTTTTTGCTTACCTAGGCCATTAATGGCTCCCATCTCCTTCAAAGTAGTCTCCCTGCGAATTGATACAACAAATCCAGCGTTGTTTCCATGCCTGGAAAGTGTCAAAAAAAGTCTTTTGCTGAAGGCTGTCAAGCACCTCCTGCGTTTTTTTCTTAATGTCTTCTACAGTGTCAAAATGGTGACCTTTCATGTGAATTTTTATTTTCGGGAACAGAGAAAAATCACAGGGGGCTAAATCTGGTGAATATGGAGGGTGTGGGACGGTGGCCATATTGTTTTTGGTCAAAAACTCTTGTTGTTTTCAGTGAAGCATGAGCAGGTGCATTGTCGTGATGCAACAGCCAGTTTTGGTCTTTCCACAATTTGGGCCTTTTTCATCGCACATTTTGTCTCAGCCGCCTCAAAACGTCACAATAAAAATCTGAGTTCACTGTAACACCAGCTGGCACGAACTCGCGATGGACAATGCCTTTGATGTCAAAAAACACAATTAGCATGGTTTTTGTTGCACTTCTGACCTGCCGTGCTTTTTTTGGTCTCTGTGATTGTGGACTTTTCCACTGTGACGACTGCTGTTTTGTTTCTGGATCATAACCATAAAACCAGCTTTCATCACCGGTTATGACCCTGGAGATGAAGGTAGGGTCATTTTCAGACGTTTCTCTGAGTTCACTGCACACATCAACACGGCGCTGTTTCTGATCCACAGACAAAAGCCGATGGACGAATTTCGCAGCAACACGACGCATGCCTAAATTTTCAGTTAGAATTTCTTGACAGCTTCCATAGCTTATTCCGGCACTTGTACACAACTCATGGATTGTTTGACGACGGTCTTCGTGAATGAGTTGTCGAATTTTTTCAACATTTTCATCCGTTTTGCTCGTGGAAGGTCGTCCTGAACGGTGATCATCTGCAAGTGACATTCTGCCGGCCTTGAAACGAGCGTACCACTCAAAAACCTGTGTTCTGTGTAGGGAATGTTCTTCAAAAGCTTCTCGAAGCATTGCAAAAGTTTCAGTAGGCGATTTACCAAGTTTAAAACAAAACTTAATGCACGCGCATTGCTCGAATTTATCAGCCATCATAAAATTAGCAAATGAAGGTTAACACACGATTACAAAACACAACGCGTAGTCCGAACACAACCTCACAATGCAACGAAACTCGGCAGACTGACTTATTACATATTATGGAATCAGACACTGGGATGCCAGGTTGTACAGTCACGTCCAACAGCCGTGCCAAGTACAGTCCGGGAACTTTCCGATAGCACCTCGTATTTTCTGATCATCGTGAAACATCTCTAAAGAGGTATTGTAAACAGTTTGATATTCGTCCTGCCCTTTTGCTTTCTGATGCTACATCTGCTGTTGACTATTTTTAAATCTTTGAAAAATTGTCCCTTACTTGAGCCAGCAGTAATAAAAGTGTATGGACTAAAATGGCGTCTTGTTCAAATGCACAAAGTGTACATATTTATTTCTCATGGGCACTGTGAAAGTGCCAGGAATGTCTATTGGTCATAAGCATATTCTATAGTGGCCCTAAGGGTTTAAATTAAAAATTGTAAGTTGCAGTAGCATTCTTTCAATCTTGTAATTCTTGTGTGTTTTCAAGTCCCAAATATTTTATAAAGAAGAAGCCACTGACAAGAATCCCTCAGTACTCAGCCCTTTTGAGACAAGTCTGTCAGACAGTTGTTGATCCTGGAGAAAATTTTGCTGTTGATTAGTTCCTCATGTTACATATAAGTTTGTTATATTCTATAATGAATTAAATTTATTAATTACAAAAATGCAATATAACTTCCACCTACCTCCACGATCTCTTCTGCCGGGTTCCAGGATCCGATCACAAGTACGTTAGATACAAACATGTGTACAGGTTTGTGCAATAATTAACCATAATCATTTTTGGAAGAGAATTAATATTTTTTCTTTATTCAAACGTGATAAATTTATAAGTTTTCTCCAAAATAGATCTTTGTTTTATATGTTTCAAATGTTGTGCAACTCTTACATCTTACTTGTAATAGAACTTACGAACTAGGGCTTACCTTATGTATCATTCATATTTACACAAACACAATTACAAACACAAACAGCCCAGCTTTGCTCACTCACACATACACACAGACCCCGAAAAATTATAACACCCTTAACATTTTGGAAGATTCCCCACCCGGCGGCAACGTGCTTCACTCACGCATTATTATGACTTCTCGCTTTTTTCCCTGCTTGGTGTCCGAAACCGATATTTATGTTCTTCAAATTATCTAAACACTCCACTGTTTATCAATGATAATCATTTTCACCAACAGTTCCACTTTTTACTGGAAAAAATAAAAAAAACTTTGTAGAGAGCCTACTTAGCTCTGTGCCGACCGGCACATATAGCGTAACTGGGAAGCGTGCTTGTCTGAGCGGGCGGAACTTCGTATTCACGGCCAACAGATTTTTGTCGCCGTTCAAGCTTAATTGCTGTGGTGTATTCCCTCTATGCATGGAATATAGTTGTTATTTGTGTGGTAACCGGGGACGATATTTGCCTCTGCTATACTGATATCACTAGCAGCGGGCTGGGCTTAAATACATTTCCTGTAGCTGGCTGGTTGGTTTTACAAATTGTTCATTCCAGCGCCATTTTTTGCATCGATGTTGGAGTTTCACGGCGTCACTTCAGCGCCCCGTCCTGAGATGTTAAGTGCGGGCGTCGTCACACATATACAGAGTTCTGAGAATTTTTAGGGTGGTACGAATGCCTTGCCGCATTACACAATAGAGATTGCGCCTCGCCTTTGTCTCAAACTGTTCTACTTGCCATGTGTTCTGTTGTAATGGAAATAACGTTTGCCGTATAATAAAACTTTATAAATCTTTATAAATCACAATAAATCTTTTATAAAATCCCGCAAAAAATGAAATAAATAAAAATACAAATGCCCCCTACTATAAGAAATAAAATAACCCAATTTTGGACACGTTACAATACCCCCTCAATGAGAATTCTGCTGTCCAAAACAGAAGAAATCTCATTGATAAACCCCGAAGAGGACCGGTAAGGAACTGGTGCCAACAACCCCCTGGTTCTAACACTTCATGGGTAGACGACCCCCCTGGCTTGGCGGCTATGGACGCATCTGAACGAGATCACTGGATTTCTCCATAAGAGATCCCAACACCGAGAAATCGAACAGACAAGTACCACAGCGCACCTCACCTTCTAACATGCTAACCCCCAAAATCCTCCATCCCTGGCTTAGATTATGCCAGATCCTCCACCGATATGTTTCCCCTTTTATGCAAGCTGGGCTGCCTTTAGCAGATACTGGGCTCACACACACTCACATTACATATTATACATTGAAAAATTCATTAAAATTTACTATTTCATAAAAAAAAATTCAGAATTCAAAATAAAATATTATATCAAAAAATTCTCTTCCTTACTTTCTGTTTTATTTAAAATGAATTAATTTAAACATTTCTCCTAATCAAAACATATCCTTAACCTAACATGTGAATACCTAAAGTCTAACAGTACACTTCAATACAATAAATCAATAAAATAACCATGGTTAATACATAAACAATCAAATAATCACATCTTAAAATATTCATTAGCTGGCAGGCGAAAAATAAAGATTTTTTTTTTTTTTTTTTCAAAAAAAATAATCTTCCAAAAAATTTTAAAATTCAAAAAAAAATTTTAATTTTATTAAAGTGTTTCCTTTACATGTAGAAATTATTTAAAACTCGGTTAAATTGATTAAAACAACAGTTGAACTGACTCCCATATGAAACAAGCTTATATGACCTCACTGTCAGCTGATCAAAACTAGGTCAAGTCCACAACCTTGACCTACATGTTATATACCAATTATGTCTGAAAATACATTTGACATCTGTAACAATCTAATTTGAAACACAAAACATAATAGAATAAAACATTTAAAATAACAAAATATTATTATAACTAGTAGGGCAAATTGACATTTAAATTATTTAAAATACACCATTCTTAATTTTACATTACTTTCAAATTCTATCAAAATTCTGTCACTGGTTTCAAAATAAAATTTTATATTCTTATAATTCCCTTTCTGTATCTGACAATCTTACTCTACATTACTTTGGGTGATTTGAATTATTTATCTCATTTAATTTACTACTTGATCTGTATACACATATAATCTTTGTCTCTCTGACTCTAACCTCTAACAACTGTAACTCACATGACACCCATCTCTATTGAAACATCTACCAAAACACTCTCTAAACCCAACTTATCATTAAACTCAAATCGCCACCTTCTCTCTATATATATAAAAAAAAAATGCTCTCTAACCCTTTGTACATAGGATACGTGTTTCCCCCCCAAAAAAAACTCAATTCCCTTATCTGGCCCTGGATTCTACCTAAGGCGGCCCCTCCTCACTAAAATCGATCCTATCCCGTGCCAACTTATCATTATGTTGCGGACTCCCACATTACACTACCCCCTACTACAAAATTGCCATCCCCAAAATCTCAATCTCATTACCTTACAACAAATACAACATCATTAATTATAAACCTCAATATATCACTCAAAACTCTACATAGATTCTCCATTACTACTGTGTCAACATCAATACTTCTCAAAATTCTATAATATACATTACTTCAAAACAACATTACATTATTTTCATCTCTACTATTTCAACTTCAACTTTGACTTCAACTTGGACAGATCTACATGTCCCATAAAATATTCATCACCCCAAAACTATCTTTTATTAACTTGCATAAATTGTTACTTTACTTCTCACTTTATCAAATTATTTTTATCATTACTTTAAAACATCTGTAATACATTAAAACATTACATTGAACATTAATTACTTGGAATATTTATAAACCAATATACCAGTGACATTTTATTGCTGATCAGCTGATATCCCTAACACAATGAAAACACATCTCCAAATTGAACAAAATATATGAAATATATATTTATCAATACTTACTTCTATTATGTTAGCTGCCTGCCAGTCAGTTTAATTATCTGCTTAGTTTAAAATACACACATAATGAAGACACATATTGTTATCAATGCTTATATCTAACCTACGATAATAAAATAATACAATTAAAATTACAGCATGAACACCTTATATTGAGTGTCTGATCATCTAAATACTTAAACAGAGCACAAGCATTTTTTATTGTATCAGATTTGAATTAGCACAAATTTTTTTATGTTGTAAAATTTAAATTCGTGGCTCCTCTGAGTCACCTCCCGTCCACACACTCTATTACAAATTATGGAGGACTGTATCGCCCTCTCGCTTTCACAAAGACGGCATATTTTGGAGTAGTTTGTCCTCTCCGTGTCTTTGCTTCCGCTATTACATTTTAAAAGGTTCAGATATCAACATACCTTTGTTATATAGTTACATACCCTTAATGCGGGTCTACCACCTGGCTTTGCTGTTCCACCGCGAACAGAGTGGTAGCCGCTGTTCCATAGTGCCTGGATTTCCCCTAATTGTCACCCCCCATTGAATTTCTACTATATACCAATTTCAAGTCAGCTATGGTCAAGGGACTTGATATGACCATAGCTGGCCGCTAGCCAAATCCACGATTAGTGCTGGTAAGGCAGTAATCGCCCGAAAAGTCGGGGAAATCTAACTTCATTTCAGTGCATGTTACACTCGTCATTATTATGTGCGACACGATCGTCTATCAGTGTGTAAATTGAATTTACACGAAAAGGTGTGTCGCACATTTTGGCTTCCGATGGAGGTAACACTCTCGGTTACCCCCAACCCATTTCGCTATCTACGGGAGCACAGGCCACCCCCGCAATAGCAACTTAATAACTAACTAATTAAATTATTTTATATACATTATAATATAATATTTTCATCAAGAATCATTTAACTCATTCATAACTTTCTACCATTGAACTTTTGTAAACTTTCAAATTTATTATTAATAATTAGTATATATCATTTTTCAGTTATTATTAAATTTTTTAATTATCATTTTTATCTAACACAATTATTTCAAATAATCTCACTATTGAATTAAAATCTTAGTTACCTGTAAACATTTTTATTATGCATGATTCATATTGTAAAAGTTCTATACTTACAATCCATTTAACCTGATATACACACAAAACATATTCACCATACCACATTACTTTCACCTCACCTCTGAAACATTTAACACAAACATTACTTAAACAATTTATCCTTTAATCACCAAATTTCCATCTCGTAAAATAATTTATATTCATCAAAAAATTTAATTACCCGACATTTAAATAATCAATCAACATATTTAACATGTATCAAATTGTTTTAATTAATTTAATTATTAACAACACAAATTGCATTACCATCATAACAACTATTATTAGTCAATTACTGTTTTCAAAATTAATTCTGATATTTATTTAACTTGCAAATATTTCAATATTATTATTACAACAATCATCTTACGTACACACTTATTTACTTAACATTCCACAATGCACACAAATAAATTCACTATATTTTTATTTACAAACTCTTGTTATTAACTGTTCCGTTTTTTCCGCACTTCATTGTCCAAATTTGCCATGTCAGAACCATAAAACAAAATGTTTATAACTGTCTTTTAGTGGTTTATAGTTTAACCTCCATCGTCCCAAATAAGTCTTGGTTTTATATCACACTGTTGCTTTTTATTGACAAACAAATGGTTACTTTGTGTGTCATAACTAGAACAACCAAATTCACTCATTTTACCAAAATGCTCATTAAACCAGTCTACGTTAGGTATTTTTGTTACATCTCCATCGGTAAATACATTCATGATCGGGTTAATTACTTTAGTCAAATCATTATAATCATTATTAATCAAATATTCAAATAAACTTTCTTTCCATTCGTCATACTTTCTATGGAAATTATATAATTCTGTTCCTTTCTCCCCATACAATTCTCTGTTTAGCTCTCTCTCTTCATAACACCACATCACACTCTCACAATTATTCCGGACAGAGGGTACAAAATTACACAACAAAAATAAACACCTCAATTCACCTATCAATACGGGACTCTTGCCCTTCAACAACAACACTTGTGAACTCATTAAATCATCATAAACATCATCAATAATAAAGGGAAAATTTACCCCCTGTCCCCACTCTACCACAACATTATTTTTCCACACTCTCTCTAACTCATTAACATCCCATTATCACTACATTCCACCAACTCATCAGTACTCTCATTCTTTATTTTTACCGTATCAGTCTCCGATACTAATTCTTCAAATACATTACTATTATTCTCATTATTTTCAACATTATTGTTATCATTTATTAACTCTTTCTCTGGTATCATATTTTTACATTTGTCACTACAATTTTCATTGGTTTCATTTTTCTCTGTACATACACATTCTCTTGACTCCTTTGTTTCTCTACATATTTCGTTCAACTTACTCTCCAAACTACATACTGAATTAGTTAATACATCAAACTTGGCATCATTTATGTCAAAACGACTATTCATATCGCTACTTATCACATTAAATTTGGTCTCAAAATTACTATTCATTTTATCGAATTGACTGAGCATGATACTCATTATATCGTTATCGGATCTATTACATTTTGTTGAGATCGGGGTTATCTGCACCCCCGAATCTTCAGTTACATTACTCTGATCATTCATATTTAATTCTGTTTTATTCTGACTCGCACTTGGAGTCGAATGTATTTCAAAACTACTCATATTTGAGTCGTCAAAATTTTTGACGCTATTTTCATTTATTTTATTCTCGTTATCTGACATTTTTTACAATTGATATTCAAAATATTAATACTCTAATTAATTAATTTTTTGTAATGTGCTTTTGTATTACTTTCGGTATATCTTTGCGTACATAACGCATTTCTATTTTGCTGCGCTAACCTAACACATGTTTCTATCTTTATTGTAGATGTGGAATTTAATTACTTATAATTAATTATAATTCGTGCCTGTCACGGGCGCCAATTGTTATTATTCTATAATGAATTAAATTTATTAATTACAAAAATGCAATATAACTTCCACCTACCTCCACGATCTCTTCTGCCGGGTTCCAGGATCCGATCACAAGTACGTTAGATACAAACATGTGTACAGGTTTGTGCAATAATTAACCATAATCATTTTTGGAAGAGAATTAATATTTGTTTCTTTATTCAAACGTGATAAATTTATAAGTTTTCTCCAAAATAGATCTTTGTTTTATGTTTCAAATGTTGTGCAACTCTTACATCTTACTTGTAATAGAACTTACGAACTAGGGCTTACCTTATGTATCATTCATATTTACACAAACACAATTACAAACACAAACAGCCCAGCTTTGCTCACTCACACATACACACAGACCCCGAAAAATTATAACACCCTTAACATTTTGGAAGATTCCCCACCCGGCGGCAACGTGCTTCACTCACGCATTATTATGACTTCTCACTTTTTTCCCTGCTTGGTGTCCGAACCCGATATTTATGTTCTTCAAATTATCTAAACACTCCACTGTTTATCAATGATAATCATTTTCACCAACAGTTCCACTTTTTACTGGAAAAAATAAAAAAAACTTTGTAGAGAGCCTACTTAGCTCCGTGCCGACCGGCACATATAGCGTAACTGGGAAGCGTGCTTGTCTGAGCGGGCGGAACTTCGTATTCACGGCCAGCAGATTTTTGTCGCCGTTCATGCTTAATTGCTGTGGTGTATTCCCTCTATGCATGGAACATAGTTGTTATTTGTGTGGTAACCGGGGACGATATTTGCCTCTGCTATACTGATATCACTAGCAGCGGGCTGGGCTTAAATACATTTCCTGTAGCTGGCTGGTTGGTTTTACAAATTGTTCATTCCAGCGCCATTTTTTGCATCGACGTTGGAGTTTCATGGCGTCACTTCAGCGCCCCGTCCTGAGATGTTAAGTGCGGGCGTCGTCACACATATACAGAGTTCTGAGAATTTTTAGGGTGGTACGAATGCCTTGCCGCATTACACAATAGAGATTGCGCCTCACCTTTGTCTCAAACTGTTCTACTTGCCATGTGTTCTGTTGTAATGGAAATAACGTTTGCCGTATAATAAAACTTTATAAATCTTTATAAATCACAATAAATCTTTTATAAAATCCCGCAAAAAATGAAATAAATAAAAATACAAATGCCCCCTACTATAAGAAATAAAATAACCCAATTTTGGACACGTTACAATACCCCCTCAATGAGAATTCTGCTGTCCAAAACAGAAGAAATCTCATTGATAAACCCCGAAGAGGACCGGTAAGGAACTGGTGCCAACAACCCCCTGGTTCTAACACTTCATGGGTAGACGACCCCCCTGGCTTGGCGGCTATGGACGCATCTGAACGAGATCACTGGATTTCTCCGTAAGAGATCCCAACACCGAGAAATCGAACATACAAGTACCACAGCGCACCTCACCTTCTAACATGCTAACCCCCAAAATCCTCCATCCCTGGCTTAGATTATGCCAGATCCTCCACCGATATGTTTCCCCTTTTATGCAAGCTGGGCTGCCTTTAGCAGATACTGGGCTCACACACACTCACATTACATATTATACATTGAAAAATTCATTAAAATTTACTATTTCATCAAAAAAAATTCAGAATTCAAAATAAAATATTATATCAAAAAATTCTCTTCCTAACTTTCTGTTTTATTTAAAATGAATTAATTTAAACATTTCTCCTAATCAAAACATATCCTTAACCTAACATGTGAATACCTAAAGTCTAACAGTACACTTCAATACAATAAATCAATAAAATAACCATGGTTAATACATAAACAATCAAATAATCACATCTTAAAATATTCATTAGCTGGCAGGCGAAAAATAAAGATTTTTTTTTTTTTTCAAAAAAAAATAATCTTCCAAAAAATTTTAAAATTCAAAAAAAAATTTTAATTTTATTAAAGTGTTTCCTTTACATGTAGAAATTATTTAAAACTCGGTTAAATTGATTAAAACAACAGTTGAACTGACTCCCATATGAAACAAGCTTATATGACCTCACTGTCAGCTGATCAAAACTAGGTCAAGTCCACAACCTTGACCTACATGTTATGTACCAATTATGTCTGAAAATACATTTGACATCTGTAACAATCTAATTTGAAACACAAAACATAATAGAATAAAACATTTAAAATAACAAAATATTATTATAACTAGTAGGGCAAATTGACATTTAAATTATTTAAAATACACCATTCTTAATTTTACATTACTTTCAAATTCTATCCAAATTCTGTCACTGGTTTCAAAATAAAATTTTATATTCTTATAATTCCCTTTCTGTATCTGACAATCTTACTCTACATTACTTTGGGTGATTTGAATTATTTATCTCATTTAATTTACTACTTGATCTGTATACACATATAATCTTTGTCTCTCTGACTCTAACCTCTAACAACTGTAACTCACATGACACCCATCTCTATTGAAACATCTACCAAAACACTCTCTAAACCCAACTTATCATTAAACTCAAATCGCCACCTTCTCTCTATATATATAAAAAAAAATGCTCTCTAACCCTTTGTACATAGGATATGTGTTTTCCCCCCCCAAAAAACTCAATTCCCTTATCTGGCCCCTGGATTGTACCTAAGGCGGCCCCTCCTCACTAAAATCGATCCTATCCCGTGCCAACTTATCATTATGTTGCGGACTCCCACATTACACTACCCCCTACTACAAAATTGCCATCCCCAAAATCTGAATCTCATTACCTTACAACAAATACAACATCATTAATTATAAACCTCAATATATCACTCAAAACTCTACATAGATTCTCCATTACTACTGTGTCAACATCAATACTTCTCAAAATTCTATAATATACATTACTTCAAAACAACATTACATTATTTTCATCTCTACTATTTCAACTTCAACTTTGACTTCAACTTGGACAGATCTACATGTCCCATAAAATATTCATCACCCCAAAACTATCTTTTATTAACTTGCATAAATTGTTACTTTACTTCTCACTTTATCAAATTATTTTTATCATTACTTTAAAACATCTGTAATACATTAAAACATTACATTGAACATTAATTACTTGGAATATTTATAAACCAATATACCAGTGACATTTTATTGCTGATCAGCTGATATCCCTAACACAATGAAAACACATCTCCAAATTGAACAAAATATATGAAATATATATTTATCAATACTTACTTCTATTATGTTAGCTGCCTGCCAGTCAGTTTAATTATCTGCTTAGTTTAAAATACACACATAATGAAGACACATATTGTTATCAATGCTTATATCTAACCTACGATAATAAAATAATACAATTAAAATTACAGCATGAACACCTTATATTGAGTGTCTGATCATCTAAATACTTAAACAGAGCACAAGCATTTTTTATTGTATCAGATTTGAATTAGCACAAATTTTTTTATGTTGTAAAATTTAAATTCGTGGCTCCTCTGAGTCACCTCCCGTCCACACACTCTATTACAAATTATGGAGGACTGTATCGCCCTCTCGCTTTCACAAAGACGGCATATTTTGGAGTAGTTTGTCCTCTCCGTGTCTTTGCTTCCGCTATTACATTTTAAAAGGTTCAGATATCAACATACCTTTGTTATATAGTTACATGCCCTTAATGCGGGTCTACCACCTGGCTTTGCTGTTCCACCGCGAACAGAGTGGTAGCCGCTGTTCCATAGTGCCTGAATTTCCCCTAATTGTCACCCCCCATTGAATTTCTACTATATACCAATTTCAAGTCAGCTATGGTCAAGGGACTTGATATGACCATAGCTGGCCGCTAGCCAAATCCACGATTAGTGCTGGTAAGGCAGTAATCGCCCGAAAAGTCGGGGAAATCTAACTTCATTTCAGTGCCTGTTACACTCGTCATTATTATGTGCGACACGATCGTCTATCAGTGTGTAAATTGAATTTACACGAAAAGGTGTGTCGCACATTTTGGCCTCCGATGGAGGTAACACTCTCGGTTACCCCCAACCCATTTCGCTATCTATGGGAGCACAGGCCACCCCCGCAATAGCAACTTAATAACTAACTAATTAAATTATTTTATATACATTATAATATAATATTTTCATCAAGAATCATTTAACTCATTCATAACTTTCTACCATTGAACTTTCTTAAAACTTTCAAATTTATTATTAATAATTAGTATATATCATTTTTCAGTTATTATTAAATTTCTTAATTATCATTTTTATCTAACACAATTATTTCAAATAATCTCACTATTGAATTAAAATCTTAGTTACCTGTAAACATTTTTATTATGCATGATTCATATTGTAAAAGTTCTATACTTACAATCCATTTAACCTGATATACACACAAAACATATTCACCATACCACATTACTTTCACCTCACCTCTGAAACATTTAACACAAACATTACTTAAACAATTTATCCTTTAATCACCAAATTTCCATCTCGTAAAATAATTTATATTCATCAAAAAATTTAATTACCCGACATTTAAATAATCAATCAACATATTTAACATGTATCAAATTGTTTTAATTAATTTAATTATTAACAACACAAATTGCATTACCATCATAACAACTATTATTAGTCAATTACTGTTTTCAAAATTAATTCTGATATTTATTTAACTTGCAAATATTTCAATATTATTATTACAACAATCATCTTACGTACACACTTATTTACTTAACATTCCACAATGCACACAAATAAATTCACTATATTTTTATTTACAAACTCTTGTTATTAACTGTTCCGTTTTTTCCGCACTTCATTGTCCAAATTTGCCATGTCAGAACCATAAAACAAAATGTTTATAACTGTCTTTTAGTGGTTTATAGTTTAACCTCCATCGTCCCAAATAAGTCTTGGTTTTATACCACACTGTTGCTTTTTATTGACAAACAAATGGTTACTTTGTGTGTCATAACTAGAACAACCAAATTCACTCATTTTACCAAAATGCTCATTAAACCAGTCTACGTTAGGTATTTTTGTTACATCTCCATCGGTAAATACATTCATGATCGGGTTAATTACTTTAGTCAAATCATTATAATCATTATTAATCAAATATTCAAATAAACTTTCTTTCCATTCGTCATACTTTCTATGGAAATTATATAATTCTGTTCCTTTCTCCCCATACAATTCTCTGTTTAGCTCTCTCTCTTCATAACACCACATCACACTCTCACAATTATTCCGGACAGAGGGTACAAAATTACACAACAAAAATAAACACCTCAATTCACCTATCAATACGGGACTCTTGCCCTTCAACAACAACACTTGTGAACTCATTAAATCATCATAAACATCATCAATAATAAAGGGAAAATTTACCCCCTGTCCCCACTCTACCACAACATTATTTTTCCACACTCTCTCTAACTCATTAACACACATTAACATCCCATTATCACTACATTCCACCAACTCATCAGTACTCTCATTCTTTATTTTTACCGTATCAGTCTCCGATACTAATTCTTCAAATACATTACTATTATTCTCATTATTTTCAACATTATTGTTATCATTTATTAACTCTTTCTCTGGTATCATATTTTTACATTTGTCACTACAATTTTCATTGGTTTTATTTTTCTCTGTACATACACATTCTCTTGACTCCTTTGTTTCTCTACATATTTCGTTCAACTTACTCTCCAAACTACATACTGAATTAGTTAATACATCAAACTTGGCATCATTCATGTCAAAACGACTATTCATATCGCTACTTATCACATTAAATTTGGTCTCAAAATTACTATTCATTTTATCGAATTGACTGAGCATGATACTCATTATATCGTTATCGGATCTATTACATTTTGTTGAGATCGGGGTTATCTGCACCCCCGAATCTTCAGTTACATTACTCTGATCATTCATATTTAATTCTGTTTTATTCTGACTCGCACTTGGAATCGAATGTATTTCAAAACTACTCATATTTGAGTCGTCAAAATTTTTGACGCTATTTTCATTTATTTTATTCTCGTTATCTGACATTTTTTACAATTGATATTCAAAATATTAATACTCTAATTAATTAATTTTTTGTAATGTGCTTTTGTATTACTTTCGGTATATCTTTGCGTACATAACGCATTTCTATTTTGCTGCGCTAACCTAACACATGTTTCTATCTTTATTGTAGATGTGGAATTTAATTACTTATAATTAATTATAATTCGTGCCTGTCACGGGCGCCAATTGTTATTATTCTATAATGAATTAAATTTATTAATTACAAAAATGCAATATAACTTCCACCTACCTCCACGATCTCTTCTGCCGGGTTCCAGGATCCGATCACAAGTACGTTAGATACAAACATGTGTACAGGTTTGTGCAATAATTAACCATAATCATTTTTGGAAGAGAATTAATATTTGTTTCTTTATTCAAACGTGATAAATTTATAAGTTTTCTCCAAAATAGATCTTTGTTTTATATGTTTCAAATGTTGTGCAACTCTTACATCTTACTTGTAATTGAACTTACGAACTAGGGCTTACCTTATGTATCATTCATATTTACACAAACACAATTACAAACACAAACAGCCCAGCTTTGCTCACTCACACATACACACAGAACCCGAAAAATTATAACACCCTTAACATTTTGGAAGATTCCCCACCCGGCGGCAACGTGCTTCACTCACGCATTATTATGACTTCTCGCTTTTTTCCCTGCTTGGTGTCCGAACCCGATATTTATGTTCTTCAAATTATCTAAACACTCCACTGTTTATCAATGATAATCATTTTCACCAACAGTTCCACTTTTTACTGGAAAAAATAAAAAAAACTTTGTAGAGAGCCTACTTAGCTCCGTGCCGACCGGCACATATAGCGTAACTGGGAAGCGTGCTTGTCTGAGCGGGCGGAACTTCGTATTCACGGCCAGCAGATTTTTGTCGCCGTTCATGCTTAATTGCTGTGGTGTATTCCCTCTATGCATGGAACATAGTTGTTATTTGTGTGGTAACCGGGGACGATATTTGCCTCTGCTATACTGATATCACTAGCAGCGGGCTGGGCTTAAATACATTTCCTGTAGCTGGCTGGTTGGTTTTACAAATTGTTCATTCCAGCGCCATTTTTTGCATCGACGTTGGAGTTTCATGGCGTCACTTCAGCGCCCCGTCCTGAGATGTTAAGTGCGGGCGTCGTCACACATATACAGAGTTCTGAGAATTTTTAGGGTGGTACGAATGCCTTGCCGCATTACACAATAGAGATTGCGCCTCACCTTTGTCTCAAACTGTTCTACTTGCCATGTGTTCTGTTGTAATGGAAATAACGTTTGCCGTATAATAAAACTTTATAAATCTTTATAAATCACAATAAATCTTTTATAAAATCCCGCAAAAAATGAAATAAATAAAAATACAAATGCCCCCTACTATAAGAAATAAAATAACCCAATTTTGGACACGTTACAATACCCCCTCAATGAGAATTCTGCTGTCCAAAACAGAAGAAATCTCATTGATAAACCCCGAAGAGGACCGGTAAGGAACTGGTGCCAACAACCCCCTGGTTCTAACACTTCATGGGTAGACGACCCCCCTGGCTTGGCGGCTATGGACGCATCTGAACGAGATCACTGGATTTCTCCGTAAGAGATCCCAACAC
This sequence comes from Magicicada septendecula, assembly GCA_034769895.1. Lineage (NCBI taxonomy): Eukaryota > Metazoa > Arthropoda > Insecta > Hemiptera > Cicadidae > Magicicada > Magicicada septendecula. The sequence goes on from CM068373.1 coordinate 280,847,950, forward strand.
CGAGAAATCGAACAGACAAGTACCACAGCGCACCTCACCTTCTAACATGCTAACCCCCAAAATCCTCCATCCCTGGCTTAGATTATGCCAGATCCTCCACCGATATGTTTCCCCTTTTATGCAAGCTGGGCTGCCTTTAGCAGATACTGGGCTCACACACACTCACATTACATATTATACATTGAAAAATTCATTAAAATTTACTATTTCATCAAAAAAAATTCAGAATTCAAAATAAAATATTATATCAAAAAATTCTCTTCCTAACTTTCTGTTTTATTTAAAATGAATTAATTTAAACATTTCTCCTAATCAAAACATATCCTTAACCTAACATGTGAATACCTAAAGTCTAACAGTACACTTCAATACAATAAATCAATAAAATAACCATGGTTAATACATAAACAATCAAATAATCACATCTTAAAATATTCATTAGCTGGCAGGCGAAAAATAAAGATTTTTTTTTTTTTCAAAAAAAAATAATCTTCCAAAAAATTTTAAAATTCAAAAAAAAATTTTAATTTTATTAAAGTGTTTCCTTTACATGTAGAAATTATTTAAAACTCGGTTAAATTGATTAAAACAACAGTTGAACTGACTCCCATATGAAACAAGCTTATATGACCTCACTGTCAGCTGATCAAAACTAGGTCAAGTCCACAACCTTGACCTACATGTTATGTACCAATTATGTCTGAAAATACATTTGACATCTGTAACAATCTAATTTGAAACACAAAACATAATAGAATAAAACATTTAAAATAACAAAATATTATTATAACTAGTAGGGCAAATTGACATTTAAATTATTTAAAATAAACCATTCTTAATTTTACATTACTTTCAAATTCTATCCAAATTCTGTCACTGGTTTCAAAATAAAATTTTATATTCTTATAATTCCCTTTCTGTATCTGACAATCTTACTCTACATTACTTTGGGTGATTTGAATTATTTATCTCATTTAATTTACTACTTGATCTGTATACACATATAATCTTTGTCTCTCTGACTCTAACCTCTAACAACTGTAACTCACATGACACCCATCTCTATTGAAACATCTACCAAAACACTCTCTAAACCCAACTTATCATTAAACTCAAATCGCCACCTTCTCTCTATATATATAAAAAAAAATGCTCTCTAACCCTTTGTACATAGGATACGTGTTTCCCCCCCCCAAAAAACTCAATTCCCTTATCTGGCCCCTGGATTCTACCTAAGGCGGCCCCTCCTCACTAAAATCGATCCTATCCCGTCCCAACTTATCATTATGTTGCGGACTCCCACATTACACTACCCCCTACTACAAAATTGCCATCCCCAAAATCTCAATCTCATTACCTTACAACAAATACAACATCATTAATTATAAACCTCAATATATCACTCAAAACTCTACATAGATTCTCCATTACTACTGTGTCAACATCAATACTTCTCAAAATTCTATAATATACATTACTTCAAAACAACATTACATTATTTTCATCTCTACTATTTCAACTTCAACTTTGACTTCAACTTGGACAGATCTACATGTCCCATAAAATATTCATCACCCCAAAACTATCTTTTATTAACTTGCATAAATTGTTACTTTACTTCTCACTTTATCCAATTATTTTTATCATTACTTTAAAACATCTGTAATACATTAAAACATTACATTGAACATTAATTACTTGGAATATTTATAAACCAATATACCAGTGACATTTTATTGCTGATCAGCTGATATCCCTAACACAATGAAAACACATCTCCAAATTGAACAAAATATATGAAATATATATTTATCAATACTTACTTCTATTATGTTAGCTGCCTGCCAGTCAGTTTAATTATCTGCTTAGTTTAAAATACACACATAATGAAGACACATATTGTTATCAATGCTTATATCTAACCTACGATAATAAAATAATACAATTAAAATTACAGCATGAACACCTTATATTGAGTGTCTGATCATCTAAATACTTAAACAGAGCACAAGCATTTTTTATTGTATCAGATTTGAATTAGCACAAATTTTTTTATGTTGTAAAATTTAAATTCGTGGCTCCTCTGAGTCACCTCCCGTCCACACACTCTATTACAAATTATGGAGGACTGTATCGCCCTCTCGCTTTCACAAAGACGGCATATTTTGGAGTAGTTTGTCCTCTCCGTGTCTTTGCTTCCGCTATTACATTTTAAAAGGTTCAGATATCAACATACCTTTGTTATATAGTTACATGCCCTTAATGCGGGTCTACCACCTGGCTTTGCTGTTCCACCGCGAACAGAGTGGTAGCCGCTGTTCCATAGTGCCTGAATTTCCCCTAATTGTCACCCCCCATTGAATTTCTACTATATACCAATTTCAAGTCAGCTATGGTCAAGGGACTTGATATGACCATAGCTGGCCGCTAGCCAAATCCACGATTAGTGCTGGTAAGGCAATAATCGCCCGAAAAGTCGGGGAAATCTAACTTCATTTCAGTGCCTGTTACACTCGTCATTATTATGTGCGACACGATCGTCTATCAGTGTGTAAATTGAATTTACACGAAAAGGTGTGTCGCACATTTTCGCCATTTTGGCCTCCGATGGAGGTAACACTCTCGGTTACCCCCAACCCATTTCGCTATCTACGGGAGCACAGGCCACCCCCGCAATAGCAACTTAATAACTAACTAATTAAATTATTTTATATACATTATAATATAATATTTTCATCAAGAATCATTTAACTCATTCATAACTTTCTACCATTGAACTTTCTTAAAACTTTCAAATTTATTATTAATAATTAGTATATATCATTTTTCAGTTATTATTAAATTTCTTAATTATCATTTTTATCTAACACAATTATTTCAAATAATCTCACTATTGAATTAAAATCTTAGTTACCTGTAAACATTTTTATTATGCACGATTCATATTGTAAAAGTTCTATACTTACAATCCATTTAACCTGATATACACACAAAACATATTCACCATACCACATTACTTTCACCTCACCTCTGAAACATTTAACACAAACATTACTTAAACAATTTATCCTTTAATCACCAAATTTCCATCTCGTAAAACAATTTATATTCATCAAAAAATTTAATTACCCGACATTTAAATAATCAATCAACATATTTAACATGTATCAAATTGTTTTAATTAATTTAATTATTAACAACACAAATTGCATTACCATCATAACAACTATTATTAGTCAATTACTGTTTTCAAAATTAATTCTGATATTTATTTAACTTGCAAATATTTCAATATTATTATTACAACAATCATCTTACGTACACACTTATTTACTTAACATTCCACAATGCACACAAATAAATTCACTATATTTTTATTTACAAACTCTTGTTATTAACTGTTCCGTTTTTTCCGCACTTCATTGTCCAAATTTGCCATGTCAGAACCATAAAACAAAATGTTTATAACTGTCTTTTAGTGGTTTATAGTTTAACCTCCATCGTCCCAAATAAGTCTTGGTTTTATACCACACTGTTGCTTTTTATTGACAAACAAATGGTTACTTTGTGTGTCATAACTAGAACAACCAAATTCACTCATTTTACCAAAATGCTCATTAAACCAGTCTACGTTAGGTATTTTTGTTACATCTCCATCGGTAAATACATTCATGATCGGGTTAATTACTTTAGTCAAATCATTATAATCATTATTAATCAAATATTCAAATAAACTTTCTTTCCATTCGTCATACTTTCTATGGAAATTATAAAATTCTGTTCCTTTCTCCCCATACAATTCTCTGTTTAGCTCTCTCTCTTCATAACACCACATCACACTCTCACAATTATTCCGGACAGAGGGTACAAAATTACACAACAAAAATAAACACCTCAATTCACCTATCAATACGGGACTCTTGCCCTTCAACAACAACACTTGTGAACTCATTAAATCATCATAAACATCATCAATAATAAAGGGAAAATTTACCCCCTGTCCCCACTCTACCACAACATTATTTTTCCACACTCTCTCTAACTCATTAACACACATTAACATCCCATTATCACTACATTCCACCAACTCATCAGTACTCTCATTCTTTATTTTTACCGTATCAGTCTCCGATAATAATTCTTCAAATACATTACTATTATTCTCATTATTTTCAACATTATTGTTATCATTTATTAACTCTTTCTCTGGTATCATATTTTTACATTTGTCACTACAATTTACATTGGTTTTATTTTTCTCTGTACATACACATTCTCTTCACTCCTTTGTTTCTCTACATATTTCGTTCAATTTACTCTCCAAACTACATATTGAATTAGTTAATACATCAAACTTGGCATCATTCATGTCAAAACGACTATTCATATCGCTACTTATCACATTAAATTTGGTCTCAAAATTACTATTCATTTTCTCGAATGGACTGAGCATGATACTCATTATATCGTTATCGGATCTATTACATTTTGTTGAGATCGGGGTTATCTGCACCCCCGAATCTTCAGTTACATTACTCTGATCATTCATATTTAATTCTGTTTTATTCGGACTCGCACTTGGAGTCGAATGTATTTAAAAACTACTCATATTTGAGTCGTCAACATTTTTGACGCTATTTTCATTTATTTTATTCTCGTTATCTGACATTTTTTACAATTGATATTCAAAATATTAATACTCTAATTAATTAATTTTTTGTAATGTGCTTTTGTATTACTTTCGGTATATCTTTGCGTACATAACGCATTTCTATTTTGCTGCGCTAACCTAACACATGTTTCTATCTTTATTGTAGATGTGGAATTTAATTACTTATAATTAATTATAATTCGTGCCTGTCACGGGCGCCAATTGTTATTATTCTATAATGAATTAAATTTATTAATTACAAAAATGCAATATAACTTCCACCTACCTCCACGATCTCTTCTGCCGGGTTCCAGGATCCGATCACAAGTACGTTAGATACAAACATGTGTACAGGTTTGTGCAATAATTAACCATAATCATTTTTGGAAGAGAATTAATATTTGTTTCTTTATTCAAACGTGATAAATTTATAAGTTTTCTCCAAAATAGATCTTTGTTTTATATGTTTCAAATGTTGTGCAACTCTTACATCTTACTTGTAATAGAACTTACGAACTAGGGCTTACCTTATGTATCATTCATATTTACACAAACACAATTACAAACACAAACAGCCCAGCTTTGCTCACTCACACATACACACAGACCCCGAAAAATTATAACACCCTTAACATTTTGGAAGATTCCCCACCCGGCGGCAACGTGCTTCACTCACGCATTATTATGACTTCTCGCTTTTTTCCCTGCTTGGTGTCCGAACCCGATATTTATGTTCTTCAAATTATCTAAACACTCCACTGTTTATCAATGATAATCATTTTCACCAACAGTTCCACTTTTTACTGGAAAAAATAAAAAAAACTTTGTAGAGAGCCTACTTAGCTCCGTGCCGACCGGCACATATAGCGTAACTGGGAAGCGAGCTTGTCTGAGCGGGCGGAACTTCGTATTCACGGCCAGCAGATTTTTGTCGCCGTTCATGCTTAATTGCTGTGGTGTATTCCCTCTATGCATGGAACATAGTTGTTATTTGTGTGGTAACCGGGGACGATATTTGCCTCTGCTATACTGATATCACTAGCAGCAGGCTGGGCTTAAATACATTTCCTGTAGCTGGCTGGTTGGTTTTACAAATTGTTCATTCCAGCGGCATTTTTTGCATCGACGTTGGAGTTTCACGGCGTCACTTCAGCGCCCCGTCCTGAGATGTTAAGTGCGGGCGTCGTCACACATATACAGAGTTCTGAGAATTTTTAGGGTGGTACGAATGCCTTGCCGCATTACACAATAGAGATTGCGCCTCACCTTTGTCTCAAACTGTTCTACTTGCCATGTGTTCTGTTGTAATGGAAATAACGTTTGCCGTATAATAAAACTTTATAAATCACAATAAATCTTTTATAAAATCCCGCAAAAAATGAAATAAATAAAAATACAAATGCCCCCTACTATAAGAAATAAAATAACCCAATTTTGGACACGTTACAATACCCCCTCAATGAGAATTCTGCTGTCCAAAACAGAAGAAATCTCATTGATAAACCCCGAAGAGGACCGGTAAGGAACTGGTGCCAACAACCCCCTGGTTCTAACACTTCATGGGTAGACGACCCCCCTGGCTTGGCGGCTATGGACGCATCTGAACGAGATCACTGGATTTCTCCGTAAGAGATCCCAACACCGAGAAATCGAACAGACAAGTACCACAGCGCACCTCACCTTCTAACATGCTAACCCCCAAAATCCTCCATCCCTGGCTTAGATTATGCCAGATCCTCCACCGATATGTTTCCCCTTTTATGCAAGCTGGGCTGCCTTTAGCAGATACTGGGCTCACACACACTCACATTACATATTATACATTGAAAAATTCATTAAAATTTACTATTTCATCAAAAAAAATTCAGAATTCAAAATAAAATATTATATCAAAAAATTCTCTTCCTTACTTTCTGTTTTATTTAAAATGAATTAATTTAAACATTTCTCCTAATCAAAACATATCCTTAACCTAACATGTGAATACCTAAAGTCTAACAGTACACTTCAATACAATAAATCAATAAAATAACCATGGTTAATACATAAACAATCAAATAATCACATCTTAAAATATTCATTAGCTGGCAGGCGAAAAATAATTTTTTTTTTTTTTTTTCAAAAAAAAATAATCTTCCAAAAAATTTTAAAATTAAAAAAAAAATTTTAATTTTATTAAAGTGTTTCCTTTACATGTAGAAATTATTTAAAACTCGGTTAAATTGATTAAAACAACAGTTGAACTGACTCCCATATGAAACAAGCTTATATGACCTCACTGTCAGCTGATCAAAACTAGGTCAAGTCCACAACCTTGACCTACATGTTATGTACCAATTATGTCTGAAAATACATTTGACATCTGTAACAATCTAATTTGAAACACAAAACATAATAGAATAAAACATTTAAAATAACAAAATATTATTATAACTAGTAGGGCAAATTGACATTTAAATTATTTAAAATAAACCATTCTTAATTTTACATTACTTTCAAATTCTATCCAAATTCTGTCACTGGTTTCAAAATAAAATTTTATATTCTTATAATTCCCTTTCTGTATCTGACAATCTTACTCTACATTACTTTGGGTGATTTGAATTATTTATCTCATTTAATTTACTACTTGATCTGTATACACATATAATCTTTGTCTCTCTGACTCTAACCTCTAACAACTGTAACTCACATGACACCCATCTCTATTGAAACATCTACCAAAACACTCTCTAAACCCAACTTATCATTAAACTCAAATCGCCACCTTCTCTCTATATATATAAAAAAAAATGCTCTCTAACCCTTTGTACATAGGATACGTGTCCCCCCCCCAAAAAACTCAATTCCCTTATCTGGCCCCTGGATTCTACCTAAGGCGGCCCCTCCTCACTAAAATCGATCCTATCCTGTCCCAACTTATCATTATGTTGCGGACTCCCACATTACACTACCCCCTACTACAAAATTGCCATCCCCAAAATCTCAATCTCATTACCTTACAACAAATACAACAAAATAACATCATTAATTATAAACCTCAATATATCACTCAAAACTCTACATAGATTCTCCATTACTACTGTGTCAACATCAATACTTCTCAAAATTCTATAATATACATTACTTCAAAACAACATTACATTATTTTCATCTCTACTATTTCAACTTCAACTTTGACTTCAACTTGGACAGATCTACATGTCCCATAAAATATTCATCACCCCAAAACTATCTTTTATTAACTTGCATAAATTGTTACTTTACTTCTCACTTTATCAAATTATTTTTATCATTACTTTAAAACATCTGTAATACATTAAAACATTACATTGAACATTAATTACTTGGAATATTTATAAACCAATATACCAGTGACATTTTATTGCTGATCAGCTGATATCCCTAACACAATGAAAGCACATCTCCAAATTGAACAAAATATATGAAATATATATTTATCAATACTTACTTCTATTATGTTAGCTGCCTGCCAGTCAGTTTAATTATCTGCTTAGTTTAAAATACACACATAATGAAGACACATATTGTTATCAATGCTTATATCTAACCTACGATAATAAAATAATACAATTAAAATTACAGCATGAACACCTTATATTGAGTGTCTGATCATCTAAATACTTAAACAGAGCACAAGCATTTTTTATTGTATCAGATTTGAATTAGCACAAATTTTTTTATGTTGTAAAATTTAAATTCGTGGCTCCTCTGAGTCACCTCCCGTCCACACACTCTATTACAAATTATGGAGGACTGTATCGCCCTCTCGCTTTCACAAAGACGGCATATTTTGGAGTAGTTTGACCTCTCCGTGTCTTTGCTTCCGCTATTACATTTTAAAAGGTTCAGATATCAACATACCTTTGTTATATAGTTACATGCCCTTAATGCGGGTCTACCACCTGGCTTTGCTGTTCCACCGCGAACAGAGTGGTAGCCGCTGTTCCATAGTGCCTGGATTTCCCCTAATTGTCACCCCCCATTGAATTTCTACTATATACCAATTTCAAGTCAGCTATGGTCAAGGGAGTTGATATGACCATAGCTGGCCGCTAGCCAAATCCACGATTAGTGCTGGTAAGGCAGTAATCGCCCGAAAAGTCGGGGAAATCTAACTTCATTTCAGTGCCTGTTACACTCGTCATTATTATGTGCGACACGATCGTCTATCAGTGTGTAAATTGAATTTACACGAAAAGGTGTGTCGCACATTTTCGCCATTTTGGCCTCCGATGGAGGTAACACTCTCGGTTACCCCCAACCCATTTCGCTATCTACGGGAGCACAGGCCACCCCCGCAATAGCAACTTAATAACTAACTAATTAAATTATTTTATATACATTATAATATAATATTTTCATCAAGAATCATTTAACTCATTCATAACTTTCTACCACTGAACTTTCTTAAAACTTTCAAATTTATTATTAATAATTAGTATATATCATTTTTCAGTTATTATTAAATTTCTTAATTATCATTTTTATCTAACACAATTATTTCAAATAATCTCACTATTGAATTAAAATCTTAGTTACCTGTAAACATTTTTATTATGCATGATTCATATTGTAAAAGTTCTATACTTACAATCCATTTAACCTGATATACACACAAAACATATTCACCATACCACATTACTTTCACCTCACCTCTGAAACATTTAACACAAACATTACTTAAACAATTTATCCTTTAATCACCAAATTTCCATCTCGTAAAATAATTTATATTCATCAAAAAATTTAATTACCCGACATTTAAATAATCAATCAACATATTTAACATGTATCAAATTGTTTTAATTAATTTAATTATTAACAACACAAATTGCATTACCATCATAACAACTATTATTAGTCAATTACTGTTTTCAAAATTAATTCTGATATTTATTTAACTTGCAAATATTTCAATATTATTATTACAACAATCATCTTACGTACACACTTATTTACTTAACATTCCACAATGCACACAAATAAATTCACTATATTTTTATTTACAAACTCTTGTTATTAACTGTTCCGTTTTTTCCGCACTTCGTTGTCCAAATTTGCCATGTCAGAACCATAAAACAAAATGTTTATAACTGTCTTTTAGTGGTTTATAGTTTAACCTCCATCGTCCCAAATAAGTCTTGGTTTTATACCACACTGTTGCTTTTTATTGACAAACAAATGGTTACTTTGTGTGTCATAACTAGAACAACCAAATTCACTCATTTTACCAAAATGCTCATTAAACCAGTCTACGTTAGGTATTTTTGTTACATCTCCATCGGTAAATACATTCATGATCGGGTTAATTACTTTAGTCAATTCATTATAATCATTATTAATCAAATATTCAAATAAACTTTCTTTCCATTCGTCATACTTTCTATGGAAATTATACAATTCTGTTCCTTTCTCCCCATACAATTCTCTGTTTAGCTCTCTCTCTTCATAACACCACATCACACTCTCACAATTATTCCGGACAGAGGGTACAAAATTACACAACAAAAATAAACACCTCAATTCACCTATCAATACAGGACTCTTGCCCTTCAACAACAACACTTGTGAATCATTAAATCATCATAAACATCATCAATAATAAAGGGAAAATTTACCCCCTGTCCCCACTCTACCACAACATTATTTTTCCACACTCTCTCTAACTCATTAACATCCCATTATCACTACATTCCACCAACTCATCAGTACTCTCATTCTTTATTTTTACCGTATCAGTCTCCGATAATAATTCTTCAAATACATTACTATTATTCTCATTATTTTCAACATTATTGTTATCATTTATTAACTCTTTCTCTGGTATCATATTTTTACATTTGTCACTACAATTTACATTGGTTTTATTTTTCTCTGTACATACACATTCTCTTCACTCCTTTGTTTCTCTACATATTTCGTTCAATTTACTCTCCAAACTACATATTGAATTAGTTAATACATCAAACTTGGCATCATTCATGTCAAAACGACTATTCATATCGCTACTTATCACATTAAATTTGGTCTCAAAATTACTATTCATTTTCTCGAATGGACTGAGCATGATACTCATTATATCGTTATCGGATCTATTACATTTTGTTGAGATCGGGGTTATCTGCACCCCCGAATCTTCAGTTACATTACTCTGATCATTCATATTTAATTCTGTTTTATTCGGACTCGCACTTGGAGTCGAATGTATTTAAAAACTACTCATATTTGAGTCGTCAACATTTTTGACGCTATTTTCATTTATTTTATTCTCGTTATCTGACATTTTTTACAATTGATATTCAAAATATTAATACTCTAATTAATTAATTTTTTGTAATGTGCTTTTGTATTACTTTCGGTATATCTTTGCGTACATAACGCATTTCTATTTTGCTGCGCTAACCTAACACATGTTTCTATCTTTATTGTAGATGTGGAATTTAATTACTTATAATTAATTATAATTCGTGCCTGTCACGGGCGCCAATTGTTATTATTCTATAATGAATTAAATTTATTAATTACAAAAATGCAATATAACTTCCACCTACCTCCACGATCTCTTCTGCCGGGTTCCAGGATCCGATCACAAGTACGTTAGATACAAACATGTGTACAGGTTTGTGCAATAATTAACCATAATCATTTTTGGAAGAGAATTAATATTTGTTTCTTTATTCAAACGTGATAAATTTATAAGTTTTCTCCAAAATAGATCTTTGTTTTATATGTTTCAAATGTTGTGCAACTCTTACATCTTACTTGTAATAGAACTTACGAACTAGGGCTTACCTTATGTATCATTCATATTTACACAAACACAATTACAAACACAAACAGCCCAGCTTTGCTCACTCACACATACACACAGACCCCGAAAAATTATAACACCCTTAACATTTTGGAAGATTCCCCACCCGGCGGCAACGTGCTTCACTCACGCATTATTATGACTTCTCGCTTTTTTCCCTGCTTGGTGTCCGAACCCGATATTTATGTTCTTCAAATTATCTAAACACTCCACTGTTTATCAATGATAATCATTTTCACCAACAGTTCCACTTTTTACTGGAAAAAATAAAAAAAACTTTGTAGAGAGCCTACTTAGCTCCGTGCCGACCGGCACATATAGCGTAACTGGGAAGCGAGCTTGTCTGAGCGGGCGGAACTTCGTATTCACGGCCAGCAGATTTTTGTCGCCGTTCATGCTTAATTGCTGTGGTGTATTCCCTCTATGCATGGAACATAGTTGTTATTTGTGTGGTAACCGGGGACGATATTTGCCTCTGCTATACTGATATCACTAGCAGCAGGCTGGGCTTAAATACATTTCCTGTAGCTGGCTGGTTGGTTTTACAAATTGTTCATTCCAGCGGCATTTTTTGCATCGACGTTGGAGTTTCACGGCGTCACTTCAGCGCCCCGTCCTGAGATGTTAAGTGCGGGCGTCGTCACACATATACAGAGTTCTGAGAATTTTTAGGGTGGTACGAATGCCTTGCCGCATTACACAATAGAGATTGCGCCTCACCTTTGTCTCAAACTGTTCTACTTGCCATGTGTTCTGTTGTAATGGAAATAACGTTTGCCGTATAATAAAACTTTATAAATCACAATAAATCTTTTATAAAATCCCGCAAAAAATGAAATAAATAAAAATACAAATGCCCCCTACTATAAGAAATAAAATAACCCAATTTTGGACACGTTACAATACCCCCTCAATGAGAATTCTGCTGTCCAAAACAGAAGAAATCTCATTGATAAACCCCGAAGAGGACCGGTAAGGAACTGGTGCCAACAACCCCCTGGTTCTAACACTTCATGGGTAGACGACCCCCCTGGCTTGGCGGCTATGGACGCATCTGAACGAGATCACTGGATTTCTCCGTAAGAGATCCCAACACCGAGAAATCGAACAGACAAGTACCACAGCGCACCTCACCTTCTAACATGCTAACCCCCAAAATCCTCCATCCCTGGCTTAGATTATGCCAGATCCTCCACCGATATGTTTCCCCTTTTATGCAAGCTGGGCTGCCTTTAGCAGATACTGGGCTCACACACACTCACATTACATATTATACATTGAAAAATTCATTAAAATTTACTATTTCATCAAAAAAAATTCAGAATTCAAAATAAAATATTATATCAAAAAATTCTCTTCCTTACTTTCTGTTTTATTTAAAATGAATTAATTTAAACATTTCTCCTAATCAAAACATATCCTTAACCTAACATGTGAATACCTAAAGTCTAACAGTACACTTCAATACAATAAATCAATAAAATAACCATGGTTAATACATAAACAATCAAATAATCACATCTTAAAATATTCATTAGCTGGCAGGCGAAAAATAATTTTTTTTTTTTTTTTTAAAAAAAAAAATCTTCCAAAAAATTTTAAAATTAAAAAAAAAATTTTAATTTTATTAAAGTGTTTCCTTTACATGTAGAAATTATTTAAAACTCGGTTAAATTGATTAAAACAACAGTTGAACTGACTCCCATATGAAACAAGCTTATATGACCTCACTGTCAGCTGATCAAAACTAGGTCAAGTCCACAACCTTGACCTACATGTTATGTACCAATTATGTCTGAAAATACATTTGACATCTGTAACAATCTAATTTGAAACACAAAACATAATAGAATAAAACATTTAAAATAACAAAATATTATTATAACTAGTAGGGCAAATTGACATTTAAATTATTTAAAATAAACCATTCTTAATTTTACATTACTTTCAAATTCTATCCAAATTCTGTCACTGGTTTCAAAATAAAATTTTATATTCTTATAATTCCCTTTCTGTATCTGACAATCTTACTCTACATTACTTTGGGTGATTTGAATTATTTATCTCATTTAATTTACTACTTGATCTGTATACACATATAATCTTTGTCTCTCTGACTCTAACCTCTAACAACTGTAACTCACATGACACCCATCTCTATTGAAACATCTACCAAAACACTCTCTAAACCCAACTTATCATTAAACTCAAATCGCCACCTTCTCTCTATATATATAAAAAAAAATGCTCTCTAACCCTTTGTACATAGGATACGTGTCCCCCCCCCAAAAAACTCAATTCCCTTATCTGGCCCCTGGATTCTACCTAAGGCGGCCCCTCCTCACTAAAATCGATCCTATCCTGTCCCAACTTATCATTATGTTGCGGACTCCCACATTACACTACCCCCTACTACAAAATTGCCATCCCCAAAATCTCAATCTCATTACCTTACAACAAATACAACAAAATAACATCATTAATTATAAACCTCAATATATCACTCAAAACTCTACATAGATTCTCCATTACTACTGTGTCAACATCAATACTTCTCAAAATTCTATAATATACATTACTTCAAAACAACATTACATTATTTTCATCTCTACTATTTCAACTTCAACTTTGACTTCAACTTGGACAGATCTACATGTCCCATAAAATATTCATCACCCCAAAACTATCTTTTATTAACTTGCATAAATTGTTACTTTACTTCTCACTTTATCAAATTATTTTTATCATTACTTTAAAACATCTGTAATACATTAAAACATTACATTGAACATTAATTACTTGGAATATTTATAAACCAATATACCAGTGACATTTTATTGCTGATCAGCTGATATCCCTAACACAATGAAAGCACATCTCCAAATTGAACAAAATATATGAAATATATATTTATCAATACTTACTTCTATTATGTTAGCTGCCTGCCAGTCAGTTTAATTATCTGCTTAGTTTAAAATACACACATAATGAAGACACATATTGTTATCAATGCTTATATCTAACCTACGATAATAAAATAATACAATTAAAATTACAGCATGAACACCTTATATTGAGTGTCTGATCATCTAAATACTTAAACAGAGCACAAGCATTTTTTATTGTATCAGATTTGAATTAGCACAAATTTTTTTATGTTGTAAAATTTAAATTCGTGGCTCCTCTGAGTCACCTCCCGTCCACACACTCTATTACAAATTATGGAGGACTGTATCGCCCTCTCGCTTTCACAAAGACGGCATATTTTGGAGTAGTTTGACCTCTCCGTGTCTTTGCTTCCGCTATTACATTTTAAAAGGTTCAGATATCAACATACCTTTGTTATATAGTTACATGCCCTTAATGCGGGTCTACCACCTGGCTTTGCTGTTCCACCGCGAACAGAGTGGTAGCCGCTGTTCCATAGTGCCTGGATTTCCCCTAATTGTCACCCCCCATTGAATTTCTACTATATACCAATTTCAAGTCAGCTATGGTCAAGGGAGTTGATATGACCATAGCTGGCCGCTAGCCAAATCCACGATTAGTGCTGGTAAGGCAGTAATCGCCCGAAAAGTCGGGGAAATCTAACTTCATTTCAGTGCCTGTTACACTCGTCATTATTATGTGCGACACGATCGTCTATCAGTGTGTAAATTGAATTTACACGAAAAGGTGTGTCGCACATTTTCGCCATTTTGGCCTCCGATGGAGGTAACACTCTCGGTTACCCCCAACCCATTTCGCTATCTACGGGAGCACAGGCCACCCCCGCAATAGCAACTTAATAACTAACTAATTAAATTATTTTATATACATTATAATATAATATTTTCATCAAGAATCATTTAACTCATTCATAACTTTCTACCACTGAACTTTCTTAAAACTTTCAAATTTATTATTAATAATTAGTATATATCATTTTTCAGTTATTATTAAATTTCTTAATTATCATTTTTATCTAACACAATTATTTCAAATAATCTCACTATTGAATTAAAATCTTAGTTACCTGTAAACATTTTTATTATGCATGATTCATATTGTAAAAGTTCTATACTTACAATCCATTTAACCTGATATACACACAAAACATATTCACCATACCACATTACTTTCACCTCACCTCTGAAACATTTAACACAAACATTACTTAAACAATTTATCCTTTAATCACCAAATTTCCATCTCGTAAAATAATTTATATTCATCAAAAAATTTAATTACCCGACATTTAAATAATCAATCAACATATTTAACATGTATCAAATTGTTTTAATTAATTTAATTATTAACAACACAAATTGCATTACCATCATAACAACTATTATTAGTCAATTACTGTTTTCAAAATTAATTCTGATATTTATTTAACTTGCAAATATTTCAATATTATTATTACAACAATCATCTTACGTACACACTTATTTACTTAACATTCCACAATGCACACAAATAAATTCACTATATTTTTATTTACAAACTCTTGTTATTAACTGTTCCGTTTTTTCCGCACTTCGTTGTCCAAATTTGCCATGTCAGAACCATAAAACAAAATGTTTATAACTGTCTTTTAGTGGTTTATAGTTTAACCTCCATCGTCCCAAATAAGTCTTGGTTTTATACCACACTGTTGCTTTTTATTGACAAACAAATGGTTACTTTGTGTGTCATAACTAGAACAACCAAATTCACTCATTTTACCAAAATGCTCATTAAACCAGTCTACGTTAGGTATTTTTGTTACATCTCCATCGGTAAATACATTCATGATCGGGTTAATTACTTTAGTCAATTCATTATAATCATTATTAATCAAATATTCAAATAAACTTTCTTTCCATTCGTCATACTTTCTATGGAAATTATACAATTCTGTTCCTTTCTCCCCATACAATTCTCTGTTTAGCTCTCTCTCTTCATAACACCACATCACACTCTCACAATTATTCCGGACAGAGGGTACAAAATTACACAACAAAAATAAACACCTCAATTCACCTATCAATACAGGACTCTTGCCCTTCAACAACAACACTTGTGAATCATTAAATCATCATAAACATCATCAATAATAAAGGGAAAATTTACCCCCTGTCCCCACTCTACCACAACATTATTTTTCCACACTCTCTCTAACTCATTAACATCCCATTATCACTACATTCCACCAACTCATCAGTACTCTCATTCTTTATTTTTACCGTATCAGTCTCCGATAATAATTCTTCAAATACATTACTATTATTCTCATTATTTTCAACATTATTGTTATCATTTATTAACTCTTTCTCTGGTATCATATTTTTACATTTGTCACTACAATTTACATTGGTTTTATTTTTCTCTGTACATACACATTCTCTTCACTCCTTTGTTTCTCTACATATTTCGTTCAATTTACTCTCCAAACTACATATTGAATTAGTTAATACATCAAACTTGGCATCATTCATGTCAAAACGACTATTCATATCGCTACTTATCACATTAAATTTGGTCTCAAAATTACTATTCATTTTCTCGAATGGACTGAGCATGATACTCATTATATCGTTATCGGATCTATTACATTTTGTTGAGATCGGGGTTATCTGCACCCCCGAATCTTCAGTTACATTACTCTGATCATTCATATTTAATTCTGTTTTATTCGGACTCGCACTTGGAGTCGAATGTATTTAAAAACTACTCATATTTGAGTCGTCAACATTTTTGACGCTATTTTCATTTATTTTATTCTCGTTATCTGACATTTTTTACAATTGATATTCAAAATATTAATACTCTAATTAATTAATTTTTTGTAATGTGCTTTTGTATTACTTTCGGTATATCTTTGCGTACATAACGCATTTCTATTTTGCTGCGCTAACCTAACACATGTTTCTATCTTTATTGTAGATGTGGAATTTAATTACTTATAATTAATTATAATTCGTGCCTGTCACGGGCGCCAATTGTTATTATTCTATAATGAATTAAATTTATTAATTACAAAAATGCAATATAACTTCCACCTACCTCCACGATCTCTTCTGCCGGGTTCCAGGATCCGATCACAAGTACGTTAGATACAAACATGTGTACAGGTTTGTGCAATAATTAACCATAATCATTTTTGGAAGAGAATTAATATTTGTTTCTTTATTCAAACGTGATAAATTTATAAGTTTTCTCCAAAATAGATCTTTGTTTTATATGTTTCAAATGTTGTGCAACTCTTACATCTTACTTGTAATAGAACTTACGAACTAGGGCTTACCTTATGTATCATTCATATTTACACAAACACAATTACAAACACAAACAGCCCAGCTTTGCTCACTCACACATACACACAGACCCCGAAAAATTATAACACCCTTAACATTTTGGAAGATTCCCCACCCGGCGGCAACGTGCTTCACTCACGCATTATTATGACTTCTCGCTTTTTTCCCTGCTTGGTGTCCGAACCCGATATTTATGTTCTTCAAATTATCTAAACACTCCACTGTTTATCAATGATAATCATTTTCACCAACAGTTCCACTTTTTACTGGAAAAAATAAAAAAAACTTTGTAGAGAGCCTACTTAGCTCCGTGCCGACCGGCACATATAGCGTAACTGGGAAGCGAGCTTGTCTGAGCGGGCGGAACTTCGTATTCACGGCCAGCAGATTTTTGTCGCCGTTCATGCTTAATTGCTGTGGTGTATTCCCTCTATGCATGGAACATAGTTGTTATTTGTGTGGTAACCGGGGACGATATTTGCCTCTGCTATACTGATATCACTAGCAGCAGGCTGGGCTTAAATACATTTCCTGTAGCTGGCTGGTTGGTTTTACAAATTGTTCATTCCAGCGGCATTTTTTGCATCGACGTTGGAGTTTCACGGCGTCACTTCAGCGCCCCGTCCTGAGATGTTAAGTGCGGGCGTCGTCACACATATACAGAGTTCTGAGAATTTTTAGGGTGGTACGAATGCCTTGCCGCATTACACAATAGAGATTGCGCCTCACCTTTGTCTCAAACTGTTCTACTTGCCATGTGTTCTGTTGTAATGGAAATAACGTTTGCCGTATAATAAAACTTTATAAATCACAATAAATCTTTTATAAAATCCCGCAAAAAATGAAATAAATAAAAATACAAATGCCCCCTACTATAAGAAATAAAATAACCCAATTTTGGACACGTTACAATACCCCCTCAATGAGAATTCTGCTGTCCAAAACAGAAGAAATCTCATTGATAAACCCCGAAGAGGACCGGTAAGGAACTGGTGCCAACAACCCCCTGGTTCTAACACTTCATGGGTAGACGACCCCCCTGGCTTGGCGGCTATGGACGCATCTGAACGAGATCACTGGATTTCTCCGTAAGAGATCCCAACACCGAGAAATCGAACAGACAAGTACCACAGCGCACCTCACCTTCTAACATGCTAACCCCCAAAATCCTCCATCCCTGGCTTAGATTATGCCAGATCCTCCACCGATATGTTTCCCCTTTTATGCAAGCTGGGCTGCCTTTAGCAGATACTGGGCTCACACACACTCACATTACATATTATACATTGAAAAATTCATTAAAATTTACTATTTCATCAAAAAAAATTCAGAATTCAAAATAAAATATTATATCAAAAAATTCTCTTCCTTACTTTCTGTTTTATTTAAAATGAATTAATTTAAACATTTCTCCTAATCAAAACATATCCTTAACCTAACATGTGAATACCTAAAGTCTAACAGTACACTTCAATACAATAAATCAATAAAATAACCATGGTTAATACATAAACAATCAAATAATCACATCTTAAAATATTCATTAGCTGGCAGGCGAAAAATAAAGATTTTTTTTTTTTTTCAAAAAAAAATAATCTTCCAAAAAATTTTAAAATTCAAAAAAATTTTAATTTTATTAAAGTGTTTCCTTTACATGTAGAAATTATTTAAAACTCGGTTAAATTGATTAAAACAACAGTTGAACTGACTCCCATATGAAACAAGCTTATATGACCTCACTGTCAGCTGATCAAAACTAGGTCAAGTCCACAACCTTGACCTACATGTTATGTACCAATTATGTCTGAAAATACATTTGACATCTGTAACAATCTAATTTGAAACACAAAACATAATAGAATAAAACATTTAAAATAACAAAATATTATTATAACTAGTAGGGCAAATTGACATTTAAATTATTTAAAATAAACCATTCTTAATTTTACATTACTTTCAAATTCTATCCAAATTCTGTCACTGGTTTCAAAATAAAATTTTATATTCTTATAATTCCCTTTCTGTATCTGACAATCTTACTCTACATTACTTTGGGTGATCTGAATTATTTATCTCATTTAATTTACTACTTGATCTGTATACACATATAATCTTTGTCTCTCTGACTCTAACCTCTAACAACTGTAACTCACATGACACCCATCTCTATTGAAACATCTACCAAAACACTCTCTAAACCCAACTTATCATTAAACTCAAATCGCCACCTTCTCTCTATATATATAAAAAAAAATGCTCTCTAACCCTTTGTACATAGGATACGTGTCCCCCCCCCAAAAAACTCAATTCCCTTATCTGGCCCCTGGATTCTACCTAAGGCGGCCCCTCCTCACTAAAATCGATCCTATCCTGTCCCAACTTATCATTATGTTGCGGACTCCCACATTACACTACCCCCTACTACAAAATTGCCATCCCCAAAATCTCAATCTCATTACCTTACAACAAATACAACAAAATAACATCATTAATTATAAACCTCAATATATCACTCAAAACTCTACATAGATTCTCCATTACTACTGTGTCAACATCAATACTTCTCAAAATTCTATAATATACATTACTTCAAAACAACATTACATTATTTTCATCTCTACTATTTCAACTTCAACTTTGACTTCAACTTGGACAGATCTACATGTCCCATAAAATATTCATCACCCCAAAACTATCTTTTATTAACTTGCATAAATTGTTACTTTACTTCTCACTTTATCAAATTATTTTTATCATTACTTTAAAACATCTGTAATACATTAAAACATTACATTGAACATTAATTACTTGGAATATTTATAAACCAATATACCAGTGACATTTTATTGCTGATCAGCTGATATCCCTAACACAATGAAAGCACATCTCCAAATTGAACAAAATATATGAAATATATATTTATCAATACTTACTTCTATTATGTTAGCTGCCTGCCAGTCAGTTTAATTATCTGCTTAGTTTAAAATACACACATAATGAAGACACATATTGTTATCAATGCTTATATCTAACCTACGATAATAAAATAATACAATTAAAATTACAGCATGAACACCTTATATTGAGTGTCTGATCATCTAAATACTTAAACAGAGCACAAGCATTTTTTATTGTATCAGATTTGAATTAGCACAAATTTTTTTATGTTGTAAAATTTAAATTCGTGGCTCCTCTGAGTCACCTCCCGTCCACACACTCTATTACAAATTATGGAGGACTGTATCGCCCTCTCGCTTTCACAAAGACGGCATATTTTTGGAGTAGTTTGACCTCTCCGTGTCTTTGCTTCCGCTATTACATTTTAAAAGGTTCAGATATCAACATACCTTTGTTATATAGTTACATGCCCTTAATGCGGGTCTACCACCTGGCTTTGCTGTTCCACCGCGAACAGAGTGGTAGCCGCTGTTCCATAGTGCCTGGATTTCCCCTAATTGTCACCCCCCATTGAATTTCTACTATATACCAATTTCAAGTCAGCTATGGTCAAGGGAGTTGATATGACCATAGCTGGCCGCTAGCCAAATCCACGATTAGTGCTGGTAAGGCAGTAATCGCCCGAAAAGTCGGGGAAATCTAACTTCATTTCAGTGCCTGTTACACTCGTCATTATTATGTGCGACACGATCGTCTATCAGTGTGTA